>CM017565.1:37723589-38107612 GCA_007844125.1 Sinonovacula constricta | reverse complement strand
GGACACTGTCTCCAGATAACTGAAATACTGCTGGTGGGATGACAACCCCAAGAAACAAACAAAAGATCATGGAATGCTGTTTTTTGTGCCCTCCATCCATGCTAAATGAAACCTATGGTTTTCTTTGGATTTTTTCAGTCTGATTTTTACAATTTAATTGAGAAAGGGACAAATAATGGATGTGTAAAGCAGTCAGAATATGGCATGTATGCCTTCACATATATTGGAGCCTATGGGATAAGTAAAGTCAGTCAATTATTGCTAGATTATTGAGATTGGGGATGTCACTTCATCCAGTGACTTTGATAGGCACACACAATAAAGTTAAAGAAGCATTAAAGTTAACCTATCCAACATTACATTTGATTAACTCGTAACAGAAATTGTAACCCAATAACCTTAATGAGAAGGCTAACCACTGCCATTCCTGTTTTCATATTCAGACATCACTATACAATTTTTTAAGCTTGACATTTGCTATGTAAAGCATAGATGTATAAAATGAACTCGATGTATATACAGAGGTAAATAAAGTATAACCAGATCTTTTTTTATGTTTGTTGCTATAGCAACACTTGCACATGAGCTTTAGCAACCGCTTTTGTGACACAGTAAATGTAAAAACAAAAAATTAAATTATTCAATGATTATAAAGCCCAAGTCATGGTATGAACTCTGGTCACCTTTTCCATACCAAGAATAAAAAAATCTGCTTTTTCTAAGTTGTTCAATTGTGACTGAGTGTAGGAAACAATTTTAAGTGCTGTGCCAATTTCAGACATTAGCTTATATGCTTTGAAATATTGTCTATCACAACCCACGACTTGAGCAATTCTTACTTAAGAATGGATGGTGAATACAGTCCTAGGTAAAGTTTTTTTTATTTAATACATAAAAAAATAATAACCTTTTCTTTGTCTTCGAAATAAATTGCCTCTTATTGCAATTAATACGTTTTACTCCATGTAAATTTAAAAGAAATCTCACTTTATATCATAGGTAAATATAATAAAACATTTGTTGGAGACAAAAATAAAACTAACACAGCCGAATAAAATAAAATATAACTTGAGCGATAATATTAAACAAATAATATAAATATACAAACTTTCAAACAAACAAAATCTTTCAAAAATATGGTATCTTGAGTTAAAAAAGAAACAAAATATGTTTGTTTTTATTGTAGATTTACTTGGCAGGAACAAATGATTTTTTAAAGATAAAAAAGACAAACCATTTTAATTCAAAGACTTTAAGGTGGGTAAGGTTGAAAGTGTAACTATAATTTTATGAATACACTGGCTGTAATTTGTTAATATCCATTTTATGGCCTTATAAGGCCAAATTCATCTTAACATTCCATAAAAAATCTTTCATTCATAAGATCTTTTATTTAAAGATAATAAAGTAAAAATATTGCACAAACCAAATAAACTAAATATAAAAATGAGGAGAAACTTTTTTCAGCACTGGCAACATTGGAAATGACATTTGAAAAGTATGACATGAACAACAGTTATTCTTTAAGTAGGTTTTAGTGTCTATAAAGTTGTAAACCTGACTCACAGCGTGTTTCATTTTTTTTGGTCACGACAACCAGCATATACAGAATAGTGGAAAAAAGCTTAAAGTGTATTTATAGAATCTTTCTTTAACATCATTTAGAATTTTTCTCTTGTTAAAGTTAATTGCTACATTTTAACAAAAATCATTTAACAGCAATAATATTTGGTGGGGGGGGCCATGAATAGAAATTTAGATTGTAACTCATGGTAATGTGAAATACCATTTAAATTCAATTTAACACATACAATATAAACATGTATCTAGTAACTATGAACAAAAAAGAAACTACAAAGAACACACATTTTAGATTTAACAAATAAAATAAGTGTGTTGTAAACCTGTATATATCTGTCACACGAACATTGTTACATACGTTAATTAAACAAGTCAACAAAGATCAAGTTGCAGTTTCAAACATTTTGAAATGTAAAAACTATAAAAACCAACAAAACAGATTAAACATTATGAAAAAAACACATTTATAACATAACAGTCTACAAAGATTGCCATATAGATTTACTGCATTTTAAAAGCAATTTAACATACTAAGCCAGGTACTCACCTACTTCCCTTCCTACAACTATTAATTAACCTTCCACTGTGAAGCCTGATATTGACACCTTCAACTTTAAATGCTTTTAAAATGCTTAAGTAAATTTATGTTTTTATTGGTATAAGCACACAAAAAATAAGGTAGTGTTAAACTGTACACAATGTACAATGGCTTAACATAAAGACACTGCTGAATTAATACTTTCTACAAATAAAAATAGTAATTTAAGAACTATTTTATCAAAAACAAATATTGAAGAAATGTAAATAGTTGTATTTGTGAACAATTTCTTGTTTTAATTATTCTTCTGATGGAAGCATACTTAAATATTGATCCACAATTAAAGCAATTTGATTGGTTAAAATATAGGATAGTCGAGCACTTGGATTACAAAAATATTGCAAGTTATTGGTTAATGCTTAGCTTGCTACAGTTTGTAAAAAAAACATTACTTAATTATTAGTTTGTTTTTTTATATTATTTATGTCACATGCTTTTTTTGATATAGTTATATAAAGAGAGCAAGCAGCAAATAGTGCAGATCTTGACAAGACATCTCCCAGGGAGCAGGCTGATTTGGACCTAAACTATTTGCCTAAGCCTTTAAATTACCCAAATAGCAGGCTAAGTGCTAATATATATGAATAGTCATGCACTCAGATTCCGAGATTATTGCCAGAGACTGGTTAATGTGATTGGTACATATACTAGAAAGTCAAGCACTCAGATTCTGGTCTCTTTCTTGCATTGTTTGCTTACTAGTATCTTTAATCTTATCATAATAAAGACATTATAAACATTCACCTCTATTATTCACAACTCTCCAATAAAACATTTCATTTTGTAATCTTTCATTTTATAATACTATAGGGCCTTTACTAATATTTTTATTTTTATCTGACAGTTTTCCCCATTTCAAATACATGCAACACATCTAACCCTTTGGGCATAATTTCTGCCCAAAGGTATTCTTTAGTTTTGAAGCTGATTTAGATGATTTTTAACACTGCCTAAATTGTAAGAATGTATTAAACATGAATAAAATCACTCTAAGTGTTCGTTATCTCTGAAAACCTAAAAATAAGTCTGGTGGGGATTTCCTCCCAAAATAGATAAATATCAGAGCCCATCAGCCTGTGAGGGCACTATCCTTATCTTGAAAAAATGGAGAAAACACTGTTTATGCTGGTATGTTAACAATAACTGTGGCAGGTGGCATAAATAACCAAATTGATGACATCATATGATTATGTGGTCAGATGATTAAGTAAACACACCTTTGGTTTAAAAATAGCTTAGCAAGTTGGTAGATAAAGGAGTTTGGTATTTATGAATATGATTGAGATATTATGTGACACTTTTCACACAGATATCAAGTATTAATAAAGTGCATTTTACAAGATCTTTTCAAGTTACAATAACTTATTAAACTCTTTAAGAAAATATCTTAGTCCAAACTGTCAGACACACCTTTAAGGTATCATACTTTAAACTTTCAACACTCCTAAATATTTTACCAAATCAACACACAATCACTTCTGATGAAATGTCTCACATAAAAACAATTTAAACTTGCTATGACATCACCTCATCATATATAAAAACTTTCCAATTATACATAATCTCAACTTTGGCTTTTTATTATAAATCATTATTTGATAGTTTGCAACTGAAAAAAAAGTTTTCAAAAAAAACTGATGCAACTTCTTAACATTCACTGGTAAAAAATGTACAAAATAAATATTTAAATTACACTTCTGGATGTCTTTTTTAAACTGCAGTCTATTTAAACCTTTCCAGCTTCTCTAAAGCAGTATGAAAATTATGATATTGTTAATTACCTATGGACTGTTAACTGTGTGGACTAAATACAGTGGGTATAAGCTGATAAATTTCAAATACAAGATTCAATAAAACAACAACTGGAGTTCTGTTCTGAAATCTTATCAGGAGCTTGTCCGGAGTACTGGATTAGGTCCTGAACATCGCTCAAATTTCTTTTAATCTTGAGTGTACACTTTTCTTAAACCAATTTCTAGTATTGACATTTGAATAAAATCACACTTGTCAATCAAAAATTGTAAACCTACTATAAACCACACAGTACCTACTTCATTATTTGGTATCTTTAATAAATCTGCTAAAGCAACAAACAAAAGGAACTTCTGGCAAAATCTCCTTTTCAGTGGATATCAAAATGAAATCTAATTAATAAAACCACATTTAACATTTGCAATATCTTATTAAATCTCTCTGTGATTAATCAAAGCTCCCAAAGCTGCCAAAACTTCCACAACTTCCAAAGCTACTCAGTGAACTCCAGCTGCCACAGCGGCCCATACCGAACCCTCCAAACCCCCCATACCCAAAGCCAGGGTAGAAACCTCCACCCATCATTCGGCTGGCTCCATATCCAAGGGCAGCTCCACCTATTACACCTGAAGAAAAAGACAAATGGAAGTGATTATAAAAAAAATCCTTCACATATTTTGAAGAGACAAAATAAAAGTGGACTTACATTTTAAACATGGGCAGTATCACCTTTTATTTGTTTCAAAATGGAACAATTAAAGTTAAAGTTAGATAAAAGGTCTTATTGCTTTGTTTTAACACACATTGATATATGTTATAATAGCTAAAATTGAATTTTCTTTGAAAAATGTAAAGGTCATTCTGTATACCGGTAATGAAAAAAACACACCCTGAAATTTTTAATGAACTATTTTAAATACTTTTCATTTCAATTGAGAATGTTTTGTAAGTTTAATTTAAGATATATAAAAACATTTTTATTGTCCTTTGCAAGCATAACATTTATCAATAACATTTTTATAAATATAAATTTTGACAGCTGCACTGCAATGTAAGCATTAGGATTAACAAAATAATAAAGAAGATAAATTTTGACAGCTGCACTGCAATGTAAGCATTAGGATTAACAAAATTCTTTACAAACAAGTGACATTTCAAATTATAATTAACTAAGGTATATACTAGGTATGTGGACTGACAAACTGATAACAAATGAAATTGGTCTATAAACATGTCAGTAGTGACCCATTTCAAGGTCCTGAGTTAAAACTCTTTCACCTGGAGTCTGAGTTCATTATCAAGCATTTGATTGGTTAAATTTCAGTATTTTCCACCCAATCAAGTGCTTGAAAATGCACTCAAGACTAAAGGTCTAATTTATTACACCTCGGCTCCAGTGATGTTGGTTGGCAAATAGAACAAGGTATAAGCAAACCAAGACTGGAGGTAAATATATATGCAAGTGATTACAATGAATACCCACACAACATTAAATTGTTTTTCAGCATTATTGTCACAAAATAAGGTAATTTTGAAATAAATTTATTTAATCTTTATATGCTGATTTAATACCATACCTGCAGCAAGTTTGCCTGTATTACTACCCAAGATGCCACCACTTTTATGTTTGTCCTTGACATAGACCACTTGTGTCTGAGGTGGCTGGGCATATCCTTGTTGATATGCTACAATACACAAACAGTACATGTTCATACATTAACAATATATGTTCAAACATTTACAATATAGGTTCAAACATTAATTATACATATATATTCAAATATAACACTATATGTTCAAACATTAATGATACATGTTTAAACATTAACAGTATAAGTTCAAACATTTACAATACAAGTTAAACATTAACAATATATATTCAGACATTACGATATATGTTCAAACATTAACAATATATATGCTAAAACATATATGATATATGTTCACACATTAATCATATATTTTCAAACATTAACAATATTTGTTAAAAAAGTTAGGAAAGGTTAATATGTAAGATAAAAGAACTTGTTTCTAAACTTGTTAATTATATAGCAATACAGACACGTAATCTTTAATTGAACATCATACAAGTACATACAATCCAGTCACTAACCTTACTCATAACTTTGAACAAGAATGTTGCTGGTTTATGTACAGAAATATGTTAAAATTAAATAATTTTAACGATTTATTCATAAACAAGGATGATAATATCTCTTAAATTAACATATAATGTAGTCATAAATGCTATCTTTACAATGTGCATGAAGCTTAAGTGACATAATTAAACTGGATGTATTTCTGATTTTTAAATGGAAAAGTGGTGCATAAAAATACTATAGTTAATGACTATCCATAAAAATAATAAATATCACACCCAAGTGAGGTGGACAGAACATAATGTTCATCCTTAAAATGTATCTATTTGGGTACATGTAGGTTATAGTATACATAGATAGAAGAAATAGACTCATCTCAGCCTGAGTTTACGTCAAGTGGAAGATGGGAGCTATTCCACCCACTTTTCTGGACTAGGTTGTCCTACACATTGTGCAGATACTCTACCTACTGCCTAAGCAGGGCTGGTTAAAACTGGAACTTGTGATTGTGTAGACAGAAAAAGATGAAGATATAACTTACGCTGTTGTGGATAATATTGTTGTTGAGGATATCCAGGTTGATATCCTTGCTGTGGATATCCTTGTTGTTGTGGGTACGGAGCTTGTTGTGGGTAAGGTGCCTGTTGTGGGTAGGGAGATTGGCTTGGGCCTGCACCAGCTAAAAAAAATAACATAACATCAGGATAAATGGTGAATAATTTTAGAGTTTATTGGGTTCATTCTCATTGTGCCTTAGCTTTTTTCTTGCACAATAAAGAATCAAAGAAAAACAAATCATGACAATTGGATGCACACAAAATTGTAAATGAAAATGCATAAAAGTTTTGGTCAAAACACTTTTGCAAATAATTAATAAATTATAACGAAGTAAGGTTTTGAAGTATGGATAAGGTTATAACCAGCAGGGTGTGTGGGCCAGCACTAACCTGCACATACACACAGAACTGCATATATAGAGAGAAAAAGAGGATTATAGAGGCAAAGAGAAAGAGATAGATGGGAGAAAAAATGGTATGAAGAAACAAGAGGGCCATGATGGCCCTTAATCGCTCACCTGATGACACAGGCTTTACGTAGGCTCAAATCTGGCATTAAGTAATTGAGAGTCATTTACTTTAGAAATCTTTGGTGAAGATTGGACCATTAGTGTGGCCACTGGGTTGATAACATTTTCTAGAATTTTACCAAGTAACCTACTGAATCCACATGACTCACTTCAAAACATATGTAAAATTTCATACTGGCAAACATGATGGTCAAGTTTGGTAAAGACTGGGCCATCAATGTAGCCTCTTAAGTGTTTTCACAAGCTTTTTCTAAAATTTGACCTAGTGACCTACTTTATGACCCCACGAGACCCAATAACGAACTCATCCAAGATATTATGTAGACAAACATTCTGACCAAGTTTGATGAAGATTGGCCTATAAATAGGGCCTCTAGTGTGTTCACAAGCTTTTTCTAAGATTTGACCTTGTGACCTACTTTTTGACCCAACGTGACCCAGTTACGAACTCATCCGAAATTTCATGCAGACAAACATTCTGACCAAGTTTGGTGAAGATTGGGCTATAAATGTGGCCTCTAGTGTGTTCACAAGCTTTTTCTAAGATTTGACCTAGTGACCTACTTTTTGACCCCACGTGACCCAGTTACGAACTCATCCAAGATTTCATGCAGACAAACATTCTGACCAAGTTTAGTGAAGATTGGGCTATAAATGTGGCCTCTAGTGTGTTCACAAGCTTTTTCTAAGATTTGACCTATTGACCTACTTTTGACCCCACGTGACCCAGTTACGAACTCATCCAAGATTTCATGCAGACAAACATTCTGACCAAGTTTGATGAAGATTGGCCTATAAATAGGGCCTCTAGTGTGTTCACAAGCTTTTTTTAAGATTTGACCTTGTGACCTACTTTTTGACCCCACGTGACACAGTTACGAACTCATCCAAGATTTCATGCAGACAAACATTCTGACCAAGTTTGGTGAAGATTGGGCTATAAATGTGGCCTCTAGTGTGTTCACAAGCTTTTTCTAAGATTTGACCTAGTGACCTACTTTTTGACCCCACGTGACCCAGTTATGAACTCATCCAAGATTTTATGCAGACAAACATTCTGACCAAGATTGGTGAAGATTGGGCTATAAATGTGGCCTCTAGTGTGTTCACAAGCTTTTTCTAAGATTTGACCTAGTGACCTACTTTTTGACCCCACGTGACCCAGTTACGAACTCATCCAAGATTTCATGCAGACAAACATTTTGACCAAGTTTGGTGAAGATTGGGCTATAAATGTGGCCTCTAGTGTGTTCACAAGCTTTTTCTAAGATTTGACCTAGTGACCTACTTTTTGACCCCACGTGACCCAGTTACGAACTCATCCAAGATTTCATGCAGACAAACATTCTGACCAAGTTTGGTGAAGATTGGGCTATAAATGTGACCTCTAGTGTGTTCACAAGCTTTTTCTAAGATTTGACCTAGTGACCTACTTTTTGACCCCACGTGACCCAGTTACGAACTCATCCAAGATTTCATGCAGACAAACATTCTGACCAAGTTTGGTGAAGATTGGGCAATAAATGTGGTCTCTAGTGTGTTCACAAGTTTTTCCTAAAATTTGACCTCGTGACCTACTTTTTGACCCCAGGTGACCCAATAATGAACTCATCCAAGATTTCATGCAGACAAACATTCTGACCAAGTTTGATGAAGATTGGATAAAAATTGTGGCCTCTAGTGTGTTCACAAGGTAAATGTTGACGACGGACGACGAACGACGAACGACGGACGCCGGACGACGGACGAAGCGGTATCACAAAAGCTCCCCTTGAGCACGTTGTGCTCAGGTGAGCTAACAAAAGGCAAGGACGAGGAGGGCACAGGGAGAGAGAAAATTTCACTTATCAATTTACGCTCAATAATCTTGCCCCTTTTTGAACACACTTACCATAGCCTGCAAATCCAATGGGCTGTGGCTGTGGCATGGGTGGTCCATAACCTTGTGGGGGAGGGGCATATCCAGATGTGGGAGGGACATAACCAGCAGGAGGTGGAGGCCCAGCATAGTAGGGCGGAGGAGCACCCTGGTTCTGTTGGGCACTGCTGGATGAGATAGGGGCTTCTTGTTGATGCCTGGAACTCTGAGGTCGCTGTGGTAACTGTAGAAGAGATGGGAAAATCTTGAGGTATTGTGCTTTTTTGTTAAAATTTACTTGAGTTATAAACCTAAAACTAATTTATTTAATGTAATATTTCCTAGCAGACCACTTCCTGGAAAAAAGTAGTACTGAGGTAGCAATTAATGGGCAATGTGCAGTCAGCAGTCTTGTCCATGGACTGACATATTCTGTCAGGTCTAGGGGATTAAAACTATAACGTTCCAGTCTAATGTCTGAACAACTTTTACCACTCCACCAACATTTGTTGTACTTAACTACAGAAAAAAGAAGCTGTCTAAGGACAAACATGAGAATTTTTATATTCTGCGCAGTTCATTTTAAAACACTAAAAAATCTAAATATATTGTGAAGGTTTGAACAATTTTTTAAATACAGTGTATGGAGTACATGTATAAAAAATCGCTAAACTCCTACTTACAGTGCCGCAAATGGCTGTCATCCATTCACTGAAAAATAAAAAAAAAACACTTTAAAACTAGAACACAATGATGAAATCAAAGCACTCCATTTGCTGTTTTAATGGTGGCTTTTAAGTTGACAAAACAATTGTCAAATATAACATGTATAATTCTTATTATTCACAATGTAAATTTATGACATTTTGGCATGATACCACTACCAATTGTGTTACAAGGTCTGGTATATGACATTTTGTAAATTGATAAAGCCAGCTTGTAATGATGACTTTATATTGTGCTGTTGCTGTTGTTCTGTGGGCAGCGGTGTATAAAGTTGTTTTCTGATGCCTGACCAGAATCTTCATTGGACATTTAACATTGACAACCAGTATTCATATTTACACTTATTAAGTGTGTATGCGGTGAGTAAAAAATAAAAGGTATGTAACAAACTGTCTTTGTACATAGAGGACAATATTTTCATCCACATTATGCTTATTTATAGATTAAAAAGAAAAAAATAAACATCCAGAGCAATTTATGTCATGATTGGTTCTGCTTGACACCTGCAGTACTGTCAGTACCATCTTTATTTAGACAAAAGTCTGAGTTTTTGAAGATTGATATAGGCAAACTGTAAGATACCACCTTAAATTGTTTAAGGGACCATGGTTCTGTTATAGAAAATTAATTTTCAGAAATTAACAAACACTAATCATTGAGGGGCGGAACAGGCAAACAGGCTTTTGCATCAAATGGAAAAGCTTCATAAACTTAACAATGCCACTGTCCATACTTTATAAGAAAATAAAAAAATGTGTTGCCATAGCAACAACACCTACTGCAGTTCCTGTTCATTATTCAGCAAGAAGTAGTGAGGTTTGGCCTTATGGCTCGGCTTCTCTGGAATTGCCAGGACGCAGGTTAAAGTTGCTCCTGATGGAAGTTCAGGCATGCTAGGAAAATTCTTCCTCACATGTTCTCCATATGCAAAATGCTTGCAAACATCCTAGAAATAAAATATTTTAAGGATACTGAATTTTACACCCTGCTAAATATGTCATCACTGTATTGCGGGAATGTGTACTTGAACATGTTTGTTTGCATGGGTAAATAAAGCTGACATTTATATTGACTTTAACTTTGCAAATGAATTGTGGGACACACCTTTAATTTAAAAAATATGATGATGTTTGATTGAATATCAAAATTTATGATTGCGACATTTATACAATAAACAGCCATTTTACAAGGAATTTTCTTAAATATGACCTTTAATATGATCCTAAAATTAAAAAGTTACACACCTACAGATATGTCTGCAAGATGGTGGAATTAAACTGAAGTACTGTCAATAATATAGAAATAATATAGAAGTAATGGCCGAGACACAGAATTGGGGGATAGATGTACGCTATGGCTGCAATATGGCTCTCTTATGAGCCTATATAAATAAAAAAAATTAAGGTATATGCCATAAAGTCATATAACCAGTAGAAAAGAGCTATACCTAATTCAGTGCATGACTACGAAGAGACCATACTTGTGTATAGGGAAATATAAGGAGTTCTCATAGCCTAGGGGTTAGAGGTGGGCAGTCTGGCCCCGGGAGTCCAGACATAAAAAAAATAGGCATAAACACTTGGGCCAGTTAAGTATCAGCAATGTTAACCACATTAACAAGCGATTAGCTAGCAGTACCCCTAAAGGTAAACCACTTCTCTACCCTACTTTTTTCGTAAGGGAAGAGAGTTACCATACAGAAAGAACTTCCTTCAGTATAAGATGCAAAATCTCAATTTGAGATTATAACACAGCCCCGGGATTTTGAGGGCTGAGCATTAGATTAGGCTGTGGAATTCACAAGTAACTTCTCTCACTCTTCATATAGGATCAAAAACAAAAGAAATCCATTTCAACCTTTCCTTTAAATGGGTAAATAAACTAGGTACCTCCTAAGGGCCCACTTTAGACCATACTTCAGGCAAATAACCTTAAAGCCATGCATGGACAACATGGCGGGGTCATGATAAAATCTGAAAGGATGTGCTGACTCTCATTAAACTAGTTTCAACAACAACATAGTGGTTAGTGTTGCCACCTTGAAACATTTCTAACCATGTTGATCCTCAATGTGTGGGTTCAAATCCTAGTTAGGGTGAAAACTTTCATGTGGGAACATCTTACAATCTCCTACTGTGTGCTGGTGGTTCTACTCAGATATGTGCCTGTATTCTTTTTATAATTCAAATTTTTATTTCTTTTGAATTTTACCATTGAAAAAAAAAGAAAAAAAAGTAAAATACATGTATATAAAACAATGGCTTCGGGTTGTGCTTTAAGATGATAGGTTTTGCTCCTGGTTGCTGGAACAATGTCCATGGGAAGTAACATACCTTCATAAATATCCTGAACTTTGGATCTCTGTCTTCTTGTTTTTTAAACACAAGCAGGTTACTGTCCGAGTACAATTTGATATAAACGTTGACCCACCCTCCAGAAAACATACTCTCTGAAACAAACACATGTTTCTTTGCTGGGTTTATTATCCCACAGAAAACTTCAAATTACAGCAGATGGGTTTCATTTCATGCAGATAAAGATAAGACTGTTTTCACTGTGATTGCTTTACGCTTGTAACACCTGACCTAATATATCACACTGTTACATTATCCTGACACCAGACCATGAGAACATTTGTGAAATGGAAATCAAATTTATTACTTGAGTAGAGCATGGATTTGAGCATGGCGCGTACATTTCAACATGAGTATGTACTTAAGTTTTTCATGAAATCGGGGCCAGATGCAATATATCACATAGTTACATTATCCTGACACCAGATCAATCATGGAAGTACAACAATAAGCTAAATATAAACAGTGGAGCTCTAATGCTACCATTTCACAACTTTGCTATCAATACTGTGTTGTTCCCAGAATTCCAACTCAAGGCTTTATGTACCTTAATCTGACTCTGTCACTGTGCAGCTAGAGTTGGTCCATAAACAGACATGAGGCCCATGGGAAAAACATGCATTAAGTTTCATATAACAAATAACAATATACAATTTTGAAAAATGTAAAAAAATATCTGATTAAAAATGCTAAAAACTAGTTAAAATGTTGAAAAATATGAACTTACTGCTATATCTCCTGACGTAACCACCTTTTACAAATGACATGGCTGTATTTCTTGCCTTGGTCTGAAAACAAAAACACAACATAAATTGTAATCATGTTTTTCAATAAGACTTTTGAACCACCCAGCAGAATTTAAAACCAGTATTTAAACAAGGACAATCTAGGATGAGCTGTGGATTAGATCGAGTAATGCATGAACCTAGAAAAAACAACAACACAAAAATACAACAAAATGTAGGGCCTCATAGGGTCATAATGAATAAAGAAGCTTCATATACACAGATCTATTTACACCTTATATGAATACGAGAGAACATTTTCACTAAGGTAAGGGTCTTTTGCCCTTTCAAATGCTATGAATTCAAATAGTTGTGACTGAAAGACACCAAGTCCTATAGGTGTGAATAACAGCTATCTTGAGTCTGTACAGCTGTGTTGACCATCATAAGGTCTCTATGTGCCTGTTACTATGCTCAATGGAACTTTCATGAGTTTGATTCCATCATCGAACCATCTCTTACAGATTCTCTTTCTTACTTTTTTCATCAAGTTGATAACAGTGTAAAATAAATAATAGTTAAAACTAGATCCAAATTTCATTAATATTTTTTTTATATCTTAAGTAGAGGGCTGTAGAAGGTCATCAAATATCTTTAAAGCATACCCCAACATATAATAAATATTACAACCTTCAAAACAAAACTCTATCATTACTATGTTGAAAGAAAACTGTAATCTTATTTTGATGAACTTATAGCTTTTATAAGCATTATGTTATGCAGTACATTTGTATTTACACTTTTGGAATAAGTGATTAGATAGGTACAATAGAAGTTCTTGCAGAGTGTTCACATATTCCTGAAAACAGTTCATATACCTAAATTTGCATACAAACAAGATTTTTAAATCTGAGTATTAACACACAAAAGAAACAAACAATCTCCAATTACTGGCATATCTATGTAGCGAAACAATCACTGCTTCTTTAGAGGCGTGTTGTTTGTAATGGCAAATCAACAGTTAATGTGCAACAACAAATATGGCAGACGTCCATTCCTTCACTGCCTTGATTTGTTTCCTGCGACCTCTATTACTAGAAGATTGTGATTCAGCTGAATCCATACGCCTTCATCCTTAGTCATTTTCGTTTCACAGCCATCTCCATTTATTGCTTCCTTTGCTCTGCTTCTCTAACCCTTTCTTGTTAAAACCCACAGTAAGAAATTTCATGATTTTCAGTTTTCAACATGCATTTGTTAACAATTAAGGTTATTTTGTTGACATCCAGCTAATTGGTTTGATAAATATGTCAGCATATCTGATTTCTTCGCATTATATACATGATCCTATCATAAGAGAGAGGTATTGTCTTATTGTAAATGTTTAATGTATTTCTTGAAATAAATTGATAGAATACCGCCTGCATAGCTCAGTTGGATAGAGCTTCGGCTTGTGGAGCAAGAGGTCTGGGTTCGGTTCCCAGGCTGGTTCACACTTCAGACTTTAAAACTGAGAACTTTAGATTCCTCAGCCTCACACTGTGAGACTGTGAGTGTTCTATTCCCAGTCAGGGTGTAAATTTTCATTTAGGGAGGTCTTCCAGTTTACCTGCTGTGCATCACAATTTTAACATTTGTCTGTGATCATTCTCCTTTAAAAATAGCTTGATGCTGCTATTATGCATGAAACTGAGTCACTTAGATTAACTTAAAAATATGCCATGAAAAATGTTTATTGGGTCATGTTTTCAGTACAGGTAAACTTACTTAAAAAAAGAGCTTGGAAGTATTACCAATAGCATACGAGGGTATTCATAATTCATTGAAGAGTATTGCTGATGTGAATATTCTAGAGTTAGTTTTTTTCTGAGTAGTAGCGCCTTCACCTCTAGCAATGTATATTTCTTTCTAGTCAGTTCGACGGTTGACGTCTATGGCGAGTTGTTATCGACCACTTAGTGTAGGACAATACGATTTCTACATCGGAAATAGATCTTTTGTAGACAAAAAGTTTTTATTTATCAATCAAACATATGTTGACTCACCTTTCTCACTCAATATGATCTCAAAATGCTGTGTGATTCTTACAAATGGGACTTGTGTCGAAAATAATGAATCAAGACTTGCAAAATGTAAACAAGACGGCGCGACGTGGAAATGGAGAAATCGTGAAAAAGAAATGCGCTTGTTATCTCCCTTCAGGTATTTTTTGGTTACTTCCCCTACAAGAAAAAAAAATCAAAAAGAAATCGTGGGGCCTCGATCCAAAACAACTCCCAAATTATCTTTTTTTATAAAAGAACCAATGAGATAAAATTTAAAAGAATATGATATATGTTATCTATATTATGTAAACGGTAAACATACTCTTCCATTAAGGTACACCGGAAGGCAATTCGTATCAAACAAGTGACAGATGTCTTTTCGAGAAGGGCGAATATCCATATTTCAAATATTAAATTTCACCCATTTTCTTGGGCTTTAGTCTTTTATTAAAGTAATTTTCATCGACAATCTAGTAATGTAATTACTATGTAATTCCACTGACCATTGAAAGGGGCCCTTTTTAGACCTAACTTAAATTAAAATGCAAAATCATATAGAAAGAATTGAATGTTTAATAAAATGGTTTCCATTATCTCATTTTAGTGACTGATGTAACTATTGTCCCAGTGTATAATCTATAGTTTAGAAGAGGTGATTATTTGCAGCTGAAGACTCGCATGCTTTCCAATTTTCAATGCGTTGTACATATGATTTACTGCGAAATAATAATGAACATTGTTTGTACCCAGGGTCAAACTTAACTCACTCAATAGATAGTTTCCATGTGATGTCATCGACACTGATAAGACAGTTTAAGGCAGTCATCTTTGTGGGCAGAAGCTAATGTAGGCCGAAATCGGGAAATATGTTCTGCATTAAACTCACCACTATGTTTTTATTTTTCAGTCTATTTTACTGAATTTTATATCAAATTTAACACCTTTTATAAAGTATTTTAAATATCAAAACTATATTTTGATAGTTTACAAGGTTAAAGAAATACAACCGAAAATGATACACTGTTCATTTTGTTTTAACAAGTTATAAATTTTAAAACTGTTTATTATGCTAACGTTATACATCTTAACTGTTTAATATGTTAACCTGTTCTTACTTATAATTCACATTTAATCTGATAGATTTTTATTTCTAATCACATAATATAGTTTTAACCTGATTATATTCTATTCTCGTTAAATTTCAATGTATTCGGCGCCGTATGACCTATCGAGTGTCGGTGTGCCGTAAAACCCCAAATACAAATACATACAAACCACCCAAACAGCGCTTCTGAGATTGATTACAGTTTGTCCCATTTTTGATGGCAGGCAACGTGTTTTGCCAATTAAACAGGCCAAGAAACGACCTTTAACACCTTGTAGTGTCCAAGCCTATAATGCTTTCCCATTCGCCTAAGAAATATATAGTGTTTGGAATGTTTAAGAAAATGTTACATTTTAAACTGTTACATGTACGTTTCCCAAACCGTCGGTCACATCTGTTGACATAAGCTACTTTATAACACGACAAAGGGTTGGCCTACTTTCCTAAAAGGAACACGTTTGTTTTGTTTGTAATACTTTTTAACTGCTTTTATAATTTCACATAGTTGTGAATAGAAACTGTCAATCTTTCAACTGGAGAGTTACTTATTTATTGCGATCTTTTATTTAATCAAACCATTTAACCAAAACTATTGGAAAGTTTACCCTTATACAAAACTTAAATAAACGTATCATTATCTCTCAATGGTTTGTCCTATATTTTGTTACTTTCATCTTTTTCTGATCTTCAGTGTACTGTTACTGGTGAGACTGTTTTGAAGCGCTTTTATTTCTAACTATACGGTCGTGACAATTTTATAACGTATCAAGCCCCTTTTCAACTAATTCAAACGATTTATTGTATCTATACTAATATACTTTTACATGTATCGTAACACCGTATGTATCAGACTACAATTGCAACCAGCTGTTAACTAATCCGAAATTCTCTGCCTACATGCGGCTAGGTTTTTCTATTGTAATTCAAACGTCCAACACAACATGTGGCAGAGAAGCCGTGTGTACAGATCAATTTACTATATGGTAAGTGTCTAAACACTGTGTGGAATCATTAGTGACCTTTCTTATTGACACGCACATTGAAACAACTTATGGTCACAGGTGGTCAAATACGGATTGTTTTAAGGTTAGGAGAGTTAAGAAGTTTCAGCTATTTGTAGCCGTTTTAGCTCATAACCATTATATATTTCTCGCCTGTGCATACTGTAATAGTCGTCAGTCATGAATAATACGCTGATAATGATGCACTAATTTAAATCATTAACAACAATTAATTAATTAATTGCGAATCAAATGATCCTGTGTCATGCATATACCCTATACTGTAAAGTCGCTTTATGCTGCACTTGTGTCAGACTACCCAAGTGGTCTTGCCCAAGGTAGTGCTGTATAAACGTCTTTAAATAAGGTTCTGGTACCGATTCGAGATAGAAGCACCCATGGCCGCAAAAACTGTTCAGTTTTGGCGACATTGTATTGCGTCAACATTTGTCGGAATAAGGTTTAATAAAAATGGCCGAGGAGTTTTGAGTTAGCTGTGATACCTCAGAACATAGGACTTAATTATCAGAACATGCTTGTAGTTGATCGCTTCGAACATTTAGTCCGGCAGCTGGATATGGTTTCCGCGCACCCCCATCCCCCCATCCTCCACTAGACTTTTTTTCATAGGTACCAAAATGTTCGTTAGGGTGTCTTAAAACAAAATCTTTAATGTACTAAAATAAACTAATTTGGGCTATATGATTATTTATAGGCTTGGAAAGAAAGAACATTAAGGGCCATTTTTTTCGCAGGTAGTGTTCAAAATCGTATTTACATAGAGTACGAGTTTATGCAGAAATCGTGCCTAAAGTCCGCAAAAACAGTGGGAAAGTATTATTACTTGTATTTGATAAAGGCAAACTGCCAGATACCACCTTTACGTTCTACGTTATTCTAGGTTGCAGGCTGGTGTTTAAGTTGGAATCTTTAGTCTTTGCTGTAGGTTCTTTTTAGAATTGTTCATAAAACATTGACATTCTTTAACGTTTTGTACACATTTAGTTATATCTTCATAACAATCGCTATTACTAAACCATAAACAAGGTTACCACAGCTCGTTTGTATGTGGATGCTGCGCGTTTCAAGAAATTGTGTCGTGCAAAAAGCACTCCATGTACTAAGGCAATCGGTAGGACAGAAAAGTGTACGTTACCAATTACTCAAGTTTTGTTGAAGGCTGTCCTTGGGTCTTGTGAAATGTTTTCAGAAATGAGTATAAGATACGTTTGTTTAAGGCAGCATATAGCATTCTTTGCTTTTTATGAAGGTTGAATGAATAGGTTGCCAACAGTAACAGTAACACAGCATTTGTCACCATGGCATCTGATACAAGCATTGGTGATCTCAAACGGATGTCCTGGTGAGTGCCTGAATATCACAGCAAGGTCTCTGGAATCTACAAACTGGAGAAACGCATTCTGAACCGCAAAACGTGCGCTTTTATGCACATCCTGGAAAGCAACGTGGTGTTTTTCTTGATTTGCGACGACTTGTGTAGAAAATAAATAGCATGCTAAAAAGAAGAAAGTGTGATTTGATACGATTATCGATCGTAAATGAATGCGCCGCACTTCACTTGTTTTTAGAACAACATGGTGTCATCCATAAGACTTTACCAGGAACGATTGCAGAAAGACGCAAAGACGCAGCCCGCATGGAATACAATAATTTGTAACACATAATCAATTATTACCTCCTTTTTTAACTGTAAATACTATCATAGTTATTAATGTAAATTTACTGACAGCAGTCTTTTTTTTCCGTATCAAATGGCACGTGATCGTGTAAACACAATGCTGAACTTCTTTCATTATTTGTACATGCACATGCATGCAGAAGTTATTTTTAAACCAGCCTCGCTGCTGGGTCCTGGTGAATATGTCAAAGTGGCTTCCAAACTTGCGCGGTTAAGCAACGGTTACCGTGGCTGGTGTACGGATGGGTGACCGTTGGGGAGCGCCGGCCTGCGTTACATTGGTTGCAGCGGTAGAATAGTCAACTGCCGCATTGGAGTTGCGTGCCCACAGTGTTTCCCAGGCCAAGGGACGGGACTTCTCGAGAGGGAAGTAATGTAACGACCGCCGAGGTAGAAATACAAGCACTTGAAACCAGCATCGCTCCTGGGTTAACTCCTTAGCGACGTGGTTTGAGTGGCTTCCAAACTTGCGCGGTTAAGCAACGGTTACCGTGGCTGGTGTACGGATGGGTGACCGTTGGGGAGCGCCGGCCTGCGTTACATTGATTGCAGCGATGGAATAGTCAACTGCCTCATTGGAGTTGCGTGCCCACAGTGTTTCCCAGGCCAAGTATCGGGACGGGACTTCTCGGAGAGAGAAGTAATGTAACGACCGCCGAGGTAGAAATACAAGTGCTTCAAACCAGCATCGCTGCTGGGTTAACTCCTTAGCGACGTGGTTTGAGTGGCTTCCAAAATTGCGCGGTTAAGCAACGGTTACCGTGGCTGGCGTATGGATGGGTGACCGTTGGAGAGTGCCTGCCGGCGTTACACATACATAACAAATGTAACTAAGTTAACAATAAACTTTGTTTAAAATCACCAACATCCGCTACCTTACTGCATAGCAAGCTATCTAACACTAACAATAAATTCCCCGGGTTTGAGACCAGTTCTCAAAGGTAACATCTAATTATTTTCTTCACAAAATAAATGGTAAGCCACATACTTGTTGTCTACTCAGTAGTTGTTAATCATGCGAAACGAGCAGCTTAATGTTTCGAGCGTCGTTTGTTTCTGCCTTTACGATTTTGAAACAGTTGATTGTGCACATTATCATAGCTATAGCTTTCTTGCAACAATATAAAAGTGGAAATAGTTAACACTAACAAACATATTAAATATGTGTAAAGTTAAATTTACTATTTATACATGGTTCAGAAATCACTCTAAAATCTTTAAAACGTTGGCGTGAAAAAAGAGGTGCATAAATGTATATAGATATATCTAAATATGTAAATGGCATATATTTTGTTTTTGTCTGAAAACTTAAGATTACTTCAACAATTCAGTAAAAACTATGGAACTATTATATGCCCGCGAATGTACAAAACAACATTGATGCTGAAAGATACACACGTAGACTCAAACATGGGTTGAATTAGAAACTGACAACATCGTTTTATTTTACAATATTCAATTTATTCATCGCTCCGTTGTATGTTTTACAAACTAAATGTGTATCTTAACCTTTTTTTCAGATTCTTTGCCTACTTTTAATCTGACGTCATAATACGTCACGTGGCCTAAAGTACTCTTGGTAAGTGATGTCCGACAGTATGTCTTTAAGCGTATTTCAATTAATGTTTATAAATAGTCCCGTGATTTCATTATAGATTATCAAATCATTATAATTCACGCCTACGGCACTAAGATACAGTGAAAAAGTCCAATGGTAATTGAATGACCTCTAGGGTAGGTTATGACGATAACAACATCTCCAAGTGGTGTTGTCTGGGGCAGATAGAAATTCTTCGCTATTTATACACGAGGTATTTTATCATTTATAACTAAACGCCCAACATTTTAAGTATTTAGACTTGGTCAAATATAACGGTTCTAGACCTATGTTCACTAAAAGCTGAAACATTATTGCAAATAATGACCACATAGTTTAATTATAAAACGAAATACTATCCCCTATAATGCAATCCAAAAATTGTCTTTTCGTTCTTCTTTCTTTAAATGATTTCAATCCGACATGATTAATCAGCTAAAACAATATCAAAATATTAATGCGGGGTTAAACTATTGTTTCCATAGGCATATGCGCTTCATAATTTTAATAATAAATGAAATACGAACAATAAAACATTTGATAATTTTAATTCACAATAAATCAAACAAATATCTTATCAAAGAAAAACATATGTTTATGCGTACATCAGAATGAATTAGAAGGAGCTTCAAACAATGGCTGTTTATTAGCAAGTTACTTTACATACCATCATGCTTTAGTACATTTCTAAAACTGTGAAGCCCAGTAAACTAAATAAAAGATAGTATTCTATAAACAGAACAGAACATATTTTATTTAGGCTTAGACTGTGTTCAGTCTCTCGCCATCATAATACAATGTACAATTATAAAGGTGTTAGTCACGTAATCATTGGTTAGTCAGGTACATATATGAATACATTGGATAGCATATTTATGAAGGTTGAAACTCCAGGATAATAAATCACAACTTGTACTAAAATAGGTATATAACAAAAAAGAGGAAAATAGGCAAAAATTTAAATTGTAAGGTATAAACATAAATATGCACATTGTATTTTAATGTCACATATCTAACATGTAAGTAAATATTTGCTTGCTCTGATGTATTTACATAACTTAACTAGTTTTGATGTGTTTTCTATTTTTAACAGTTCAGTAAATTTAAAGATTAATGGTATATTATAATAGTACTGATTTATATATAGTTTATGGTAGTCAAGAAATACAGGACATACCCGTAAAAGTGGTATTCATCTTCAATCACATTTTTGTTTCTAAGAGTGCAAATCCGCAAATGTCTTTCTTCCCTGTTTCTACCATACCTGCCAGTAACTATTCCTAGGTCATGAGAAGATAGGCGGAATCGGGCTAATATGCTTCTGAAGGACTTTGGTAAAGTATTTAGGTAACACTCAAGCCCGAACGTGGACTTAAAATGTTTATACAATAACAAGGAATTACTATTGTTCAGTTCATGATACCACTGTTGTACAAATGAATTGATAACCCTAGTTTTGAGTTTTGATCTGAACGTAAAATGTTGTACAAATGAATTGATAACCCTAGTTTTGAGTTTTGATCTGAACGTAAAATGTTGTACAAATGAATTGATAACCCTAGTTTTGAACTGAATGTAAAATGTTGTACAAATGAATTGATAACCATAGTTTTGAACTGAATGTAAAATGATTTTAAGTTGACAGAATAAGGATTTTCCCATACAAACGAAAATCCATGGCTATGAAGAATAGTTTTAACTTGTGTAGCCCAATTCGTTAGTCCATATGCACTGTCAATTAACGTGTTTCTATAAATCGTAGATAGTAAGACATTATCAGTATTAACAAGTTTACACCAGTATTTTATGATACGGACATACCTTAGAACAAACAATGTATAGCGCCCAAATTCGCCGTATATACAGATACTAATACAGATACTAGGAGTAGATGATTTAACCCGAATAATACTCTTTAAAAAAACTTAAGGCCAATTCTTTCGACCTGCTTTGATTTGCCAAAGCCCCAGACCTCACAAGAATAACTTCTTATGCTACCAACAAATGCATCAAATAACTGGCAAAGAACTTTTGAACTCAATGGGTATGACTTACCTTTGTAGCATAATAAGTTTAATGCTTTCAACCCTTTCCCTATTAATGTAGATTTATAAACAAAATGGATTAGTAGAAGCTTAAAACGTTGGCTGTTAATTAGCAAGTTAGTATACATACAATCATGCTTGATCACATTTCTAAAACTGTGAATCCCAATATACGATACTGCGTGTCATCACCTGTCGATTATCTGTTACACCTGCTTATGCGTGAATATACATTGACAGCAGAAAGATAACTTAGAAAATGCATAAAATGTCACGTTTAAAATGTAAAGTTTTTATACGAATATCCGAATGCCAAAGTCGATCAGGATATCCGATGTTTCGAACGGATATCCGGATATCGACATCCCTACAAACTACACATAACTTGCATAGTTTCAATGTAAGCGACGCCATTTTGGAGATTGTTTGTCTGGTCGGGTAATAACGAGAACCTGTCTAGAACCCGACGCTAAAGTGGTCTTTGGACGTGGTGACAGTCCGTTTTACATATATAACAATATATAACAACGGGGAATATAGTGTGTGTGTGCGCGCGTGTGAGTGTGCGTGCATGCGCGTGTGTGTAGAGCGCATATGGATAGAAAGACTCAGGACAAAGATTCCGGACAAAGTTCGATGTCATTCAACCCTTGTAAATAGTTTATGATACAACCAATATTCTGGTAACAAGAATACCCCAAATCAAATGGTTCGCTAAATATCATTTCAAAATTACTTGGCAGCGCTCCAGGTAATGAAATTAATTTTGGTGCTAGCATGGTCAACTCACTGAAAAGGTCATATACCTATAGAGTGTTTAAAGGCATATTTTGAGTAAATATGCATTCACCTTTTAATGATTTATATGTTTTCAGCTATTACAATTGTGTGTTTCCACATTTCCAATGAATGTAAGGTCATTATCGTTGTACGCTTGTTACATTCCATGTTCAACGTTTCACTGAATGCTGTTTTCTTTCGCGCTGTGAAGAAAATTCGGAGCATTTTGAAATCTCATTAGCATCTCACTTTAAAAGGTTGTATATACTGAATGTAGATATTTAAACTTTCATATAAATTTTGTAATGCTAGTGTTTGTAACTGTGTACCATTCATCTATTCATGTCACATCCTATCATGACAATACGTAGAACTACATTTTGTCACGCTGGAGTCAAGGATTGTCTGAAACTGCTAAGTTGGCAGCATCTGGTGTGATTTTTGTCAGAAAGTACAAAAGCTTGACATATAGTATACACGTTTCTATATTGACCCTTGATAGAGACTTTTTAAAGAAACTTACTTGTTTCCTTGTTACAGGACTGCGCTAATTTGACCGAAATATCTTCAATATCCTTTTGATGGTTAACAAATGTTCGTAAAGAATATGTATTGCTTTCTTGTTTAATAATCAAAACCGGTACTCGCTTTTCTAGTCTTAGACAAAACCAAATAAAAAGCCTTTGAAGGCACACACGTGTCGCACAGAGAAAGCTGGTTATTATAACAACAATTACTGGTGTTCTTGTTTTAGAGTTGGACAGCCTTAGCTATTTCACTCTTCTGCACGAACTCATTGATAGAGACATATGTGTAATATCTCCTCGGTAAACAAAGTTCGGTTAGGATTTAAATTTTATTTGGCTTTTGGAGCCTTATTGTAAAAGAAATACGTTGTATAAATACATATTTTGTGCCATGCTGTAAAGATTATACAATACAAATTATAACGTCTTTACATCCTCCCATAGGTGATAAAATTTCTGTTTCCTGTTAAAAATTATCGAATTATTGTATTTAAGTGAAACTAAATGTCCGGAGACATGATTTTTTTAACTTTCATATTGACACTGATACAATAACTCTAGGCAGTTAAACTAAAATAACAACAACAACCTTTGCCTTATATCAGTGACACTCAAGTGGGCGATATAGTGTTATTGTGGCCCTCTTGTTATCTAAAATGTAACAGGAAATATCATTTCAACATGTAATTCTATATTGAACGAAGACTTCTAATGCGTCTAAATTGGCATCCTACACATACACTTAACTATTGCCAGTGGGAGCTTTAAAGTAGCATGTCACCCGCCATGTTAGAAATTTCACTCGCCATGTTAAACCATTTTACCCGCCATGGTGATCATTTCACCCGCCATGTTAAACCATTTCACCTGCCATTTTAACCATTTCATCCGCCATGTTAAACCATTTCACCCGCCATGTTAAACCATTTCACCCGCCAAGTTAAACCATTTTACCCGCCATGGTGATCATTTCACCCGCCATGTTAAACATTTCACCCGCCATGGTTATCATTGCACCCGTCATGCTAACCCTTTTACCCGCCATCCTAACCATTTTACCCGCCATGTTCAACGTCCCCCATGTTAACCATTCCACACACCATGTTAACCATTTCACCCGCTATGGTAATCATTGCACCCGTCATGCTTACCCTTTTACCCGCCATCCTAACCAGTTTACCCGCCATGTTCAACGTCCCCCCATGTTAACCATTCCACACACCATGTTAACCATTTCACCCGCCATGGTAATCATTGCACCCGTCATGCTTACCCTTTTAACCGCCATCCTAACCATTTTACCCGCCATGTTCAACGTCCCCCCATGTTAACCATTCCACCCACAATGTTAACCATTCACCCGCCATGTCATACATTTTCCCCACCATGTTAACCATTCCACCCACAATGTAAACCATTTCACCCGCCATGTAAACCATTTCACCCGCCATGTTAAACCATTTCACCCGCCATGTTATACATTTCACCCGCCATGTTTACCATTTCACCTGCCATGTTAACCATTCACCCGCCATGGCAATCATTTCAATTACCATGTTTACCATTTTACCCGCCATGCCAACCATTTTACCCGCCATGTTAACCATTTCACCCGCCATGTTAACTTTTCCACCCCCTATGTTAACCATTCACCCGGCATGTTAACCATTTCACCCGCCATGTTAACCATTTTACCTGCCATGTTAACCATTCCATCCACCATTTTAACCACTTCACCCGGCATGTTAACCATTTCACCCGTCATGTTAACCATTCACCCGCCATGTTATACATTTTACCCGCCATGTTAACCATTTCACCCGCCATGTTAACCATTTCACCCGCCATGTTATACATTTTACCCGCCATGTTAACCATTTCACCCGCCATGTTAACCATTTTACCGCCATGTTAACCATTTTACCCGCCATGTTAACCATTTCACCCGCCATGTTAACCATTTTACCTGCCATGTTAACCATTCCATCCACCATGTTAACCATTTCACCCGCCATGTTAACCATTTTACCCGCCATGTTAACCATCACCCACAATGTTAACCATTTCACCCGCCATGTTAACCATTTTACCTGCCATGTTAACCATTCCATCCACCATTTTAACCACTTCACCCACAATGTTAACCATTTCACCCGCCATGCCAACCATTTTACCCGCCATGTTAACCATTTCACCCGCCATGTTAACTTTTCCACCCCCTATGTTAACCATTCACCCGGCATGTTAACCATTTCACCCGCCATGTTAACCATTTTACCTGCCATGTTAACCATACCATCCACCATTTTAACCACTTCATCCACAATGTTAACCATTTCGACCTACATGATAACCATTTCACCCGCCATGTTAACCATTCCACCCGGCATGTTAACCATTCCACCCGCCATGTTAACCATTCCACCCGGCATGTTATACATTTTACCCGCCATGTTAACCATTCACCCGCCATGTTATACATTTTACCCGCCATGTTAACCATTCACCCGGCATGTTTACCATTCCACCCGCCATGTTAACCATTCCACCCGGCATGTTAACCATTTCACCCGCCATGTTAACCATTTCACCCGTCATGTTAACTATTCCACCCGGCATGTTAACCATTTCACCCGCCATATTAACCATTCCACCCGCCATGTTAACAATTTCATCCACCATGTTAACCATTTGCCCCCGACGAGTTAATAATTTTACCCGCAATGTAAACAACTCCACCCACCATGCTAACCATTTTCCCCGACGACTTAATAATTTCATCTGCCATGTTAACCATTTCACACGCCATCCTAACCATTTCATCCGCCATGCTAACCGATTCAGTTATTTTCGACGAATAATTTGGAAATACACACTTCTGTGAGTCAACAGAATGTATGATTACCGCATGTCGGCTATATTTAAATTTAATTTAAGGGGAGCTATACATTGGTTCGCTAAGGAGAATAACTCTTCTATTGAAGGTAGTGTTTATGGGAGTGTGTCTTACACCGGTCTTTCACTATGATAATGGTACTATTGTTGTTACTAACATTTACTGTATATTATTAGACAAGGCACTAAAAACACCTTGCCAATTCAAATTAATTATTGTCTCATATTTTGTTATATCGAAAACTGTTACAAATCTACAAAGCTAATTTGTTAAAGTTCCATATATCTTTTTACGCAGCTGTTGTACAAATGCCGGTTCAAACATCGAGTACAGTTTACATGTTTCCCGTGTAACTTGAAAAGCTTCGCTCCATTTTGATTTTCGAATCTGGAGGAGTTCCCCACGCGAATTATTTGAGCAAAACTTACTCACATCGTTTAATATGCCTTTAAATAAAATCACTTCTTCGAAGCCATCTTGTCCAAGTTCTCTAAATTTCTGTTCAAAGAGTTCAACAGAAAAGTTGTACAATGCAATATCAAGGTACAAGTAATCTCTTAAATTAAATTTATCTTCCTCTGAAAACCTTCTTTTACCTTTCCTAGACACCATTTGCTTCACAAATAGAATATCTTCAAGTTTCCATCCAAGAAGTCGTCTCATGTACACCAGTGAGTCTTCCATTCGTTCATTGATAAGAATCAAATCAAATTGTCTTGCAATCTCTTTCAAGTATACTTGCACCTTTTCTTTGTCGGGGACTGGATGCTCTTGTGATGGAAACAGATCCGAAGGAAAATTGAATTCGTAGGCCATTCGGTTGTTGCACATTGATCCGCGTCGGTGCTCATAACGCAAAGGGTCTTTAGCAAAGTCGGCAGCAGAAACATTTGGATATGAATTAAAAAAAAGCATCGATGACTCGAGTCTTTTATATGGATCACGAACGATTCCAATATTAACAAAATCATTTGGCATGTATCTTTTATACTGGTTTTCATCGTAAATGACATGGCAGCAAAGGATGTCGTAATGCCTACCTGGCGGCGGCGGGACAATGTTCGTAGATGTCAAAGATTTCTTGAAACTTATCATGTTTTCATTAGGCGTCTCTGCAAATGGATGCCCTCTCGAGTGCCCGAAAATCATGGTAAGGTTTCTAGAATCTACAAATCGGAGAAACACATTCTGAACCGTAGAACTTCCGCATTTATGCACTTTCAGGAAAGCAACGTGATGTTTCTCCTGATTTTCGAGGGCTTGTGTTAATTGTTGTAGTGTATTTGATTGTACAACATTCACTGATGATCCCTGATTGCTTTCAGGCATTCTTTTATCTTTTGTAATAAATTTTGTTTCTTTATTCCATTGTTTCGGAATATCCTTGGTGACGCCTGCTTTTGAATCTATCACATATTTTGTGAATGGTAAGTCATTTGAACGTTGGGGCTGCTCAAAGACTGAGTTTTCTCTTCCAACGAGAATAGACATCTGGTAAATAATGACAACAATGGCGCCTAGCAATGCTTTCGTCGAATATCTCCTGTAAGAATAAATAAAATATTGTCTACACATTACGAAAATAGTAGTGTGGTTCAAAGCGTATATCTATCGGTAAGCAACCACAAGAAGAAACAAAATATATATTTGTGAGCCACATGAAAAGGGGTATCTTGTAATAACAAATGGTGACTGTGTATGTTAACATGCACTGAAAACTATTGGCGGCGCGGTTGAAAAAAAGTGTTGCTACTTAAAGGTTGATGCTGCTCAGATATGCCTTTTCGAGAGGTTTATCTCTATTGTGAAAATAGTAAAACATCTCTCTCTTCTCTCCGCCCCCTTTCCTCTCTCTTACCCTTCTCTCTCTGTATATATAGTTTAATTTATAATTTTATTTCACTTAAAAATAACATTTTTTATTATGTACTTTTCGTTTATTGCGACATATTTATATTTACCTCTAGCTGGAAAAATTGCGCTAGTGTTATTTTATGTAAACAAATACATCAGGTTCAAACATATCTTAACTCTTTAAAGCGACCCGGACACTGCTAGTCTAGTTAGCATTGTATTTAGTTGAAGGTTTCTATAGCCATTGATCGCTCTTTGTGAATTTGAAGAGCTGGAAGTTTTGCAAGCACTTCTTCATATGATATTTTGTAATCATCGTACACAAATCTCAATAAGAAAATATGACAAAGTCCTATGACCATTGCAACATATACCAAAATTTGAAAAAGGCACATGGCAAGTGTATTCACATGCAAGCTAAATGTAAAAGAACAAATCTGTGATGAGTCATTTAACAAATGGAGTAAACCCGACAGTTACCGCCTTGGAACGGTCAGTAGGCAGTATGGACCGACAGGTGATGGGGCAGGGCGGTTTTACAGAGCTCTCACCTCGCACTTCCCGATTGCAAGCAATAATAAGAAAACTGATCTATTTGAAAAAAAATATCCAACCGCTGGCAAGAGAGAGAGGGAGAGAGAGAGAGAGAGAGAGAGAGAGAGAGAGAGGAGAAAGAGAGAGAGAGAGGGAGAGAGAGATAGAGAGAGAGAGAGAGAGAGTATTTTCCTTGTATTTGAGACTGAACAAAAATCCATGCTAAGGAGCAAAAATGAAAATTTTCGAGTGATCATGTATGAAAACCGCAAGTCTATTTAAATCATGCAGGCTTTTACCAATTCTTTGTAGGATATCCAGCTTCATGACTGCCTTTTACTCATGTTTTATGAGAGTAAACCGACAATTTGAAGTCAATTTAAACACCAAGCAACTTTACTACATAATCGCAATCTTTCATCAATAAAGAAAGTTGAAGACATACTATGTTTTTTTTCTTACAGCTATAGCCTGGAATTCATACCATTGAAACGGAACCAATCAATGTTTTGCTTTTGGATTGTAATACAGAGATTAAATTTTGAAAGTTTAGGGTTCTAAAACGCTAAGGTGTTGTCATCTATTTATAGAGAGTACATTTGTTAATGAAATAGAATATGTTATTTTCATTTATGAAACCATTAAACAATAATGGCCCTAGAATGGAACTCTGTGAAACACCTTTGGTACCTTCAGCCCACCTACTGACCGTTTCACCTATCTTTTTTGTTGCTTTCTTTAACATAAATAGCTTTATAAAAGTTTCATTGAACAATCAGACAGCCCATATACAGAAAGGATAAATAACATAATTTCATGGGGCAAACAATCAAAAGCCTTTGACAGAGCCATAAGTATAGCCTTAACATACTGTCTTTTACACAATTCGAGTCCTCCAACAGTCTAAGTAAGGTTGCTTGCCATCCATGACCTTTACGAAACGCACAAAAGAAACCTATCAAAGTTATTGTTAAAATGTTGTTACAGCTAAGAAAAGAGGACTTATTCAAAGATTTTCGAAGGTTATTGGCTGACGGGTATCTTTTCTTAAACAAAGAGATAACCTGTGCTCAATGAGCCTGTTTATGAATCACTTTGATTATTTATTTATTTATACAATTTTCCTTCTCTACAAAGTGTTATTTATCTATACTGTGTCCCGTGATAGACTGCACGACCATGAGCTGGCGTCGGAAAACAATATCGAGAATCTAGTCGGATTTTAAATTTCATCCAAAATGAACTTTAGGGTTCTTTAGGCTGACTGAAGTTACTGTTCAAATTTTATAACAGATCGATGCCATTTAAGCAAAAAATGCACAAAAAGAAAATTTACCTTACGATTTTCAGGACTCCCATCTGCAACATAATAATAATAATAATAATAATAATAATAATAATAATAATAATAATAATAATAATAATAATATTAATAATAATAATAATAATAATAATAATAATAATAATAATAACAACAACAATATGAATATTTATGGTTTCTGTATGCCTGGACATATGTAGAAAGTGGTACTTATTTATTTTACTAGATGCATATTAACATACAGTAATTGGTGCTTATGTTACAAGACACACGTAAACAAACAGTGCGTGTTGTTCATGGGACTAGAAATACGTAAAAACAGTGGTTTGTATTTAGTTACTCTAGACAAACGTAAATAAACAGTGCTTGGTGGTTTTATTGCTAAACACACGGACACAAACAGTACTTTCTGTAAATGTCCATAGACTTAATTAGACGTACGTGCAAAAGTTACTCTGAAAATTTATTTCCAGTTTTGAAATCTCTTATTTGTAATCTCCATGGTGGGAAGGTATTTTCATATACTTTATATAAGAAATATAACACATTTTATTTTCAATTTCAAAAAGCGCTCAATCTTTTCATTAAATTATTTTGTTTAAAAAATGGAAAATCTTAGTGTATTTTTTTAATAACTATTATAGCAAAAACCTACCCACAAAGGGGGTAAGGATGTTTTTTAATAGATATAGTAAAGTCTTACATACGAAAAGAGGGAACTACATGACGCACGTAAGCAAGCGGAGGTTTGTTTTACCATCACCAACAACATTTTCGGCCGCAGTGTTGATCTTATTAAACTACTTATCATCATCAACAACATTTTTGGCCCCGGTGCTGACTCTCTTATTAAACTACTTATCATCATCAACAACATTTTGGGCCGCAGTGTGCTGACTCTCTTATTAAACTACTTATCATCATCAACAACATTTTGGGCCCCGGTGCTGACTCTCTTATTAAACTACTTATCATCATCAACAACATTTTGGGCCGCAGTGCTGACTCTCTTATTAAACTACTTATCATCATCAACAACATTTTGGGCCCCGGTGCTGACTCTCTTATTAAACTACTTATCATCATCAACAACATTTTGGGCCGCAGTGCTGACTCTCTTATTAAACTACTTATCATCATCAACAACATTTTGGGCCCCGGTGCTGACTCTCTTATTAAACTACTTATCATCATCAACAACATTTTGGGCCCGGTGCTGACTCTCATTAAACTACTTATCACCATTAACAACATTTTCGGCCGCAGTGCTGACTCTTATTAAACTACTTATCATCATCAACAACATTTTTGACCTCCGTGCTGACACTCTCATTAAACTACTTTTCATCATCAACAACAATTTGGGCCGCAGTGCTGACTCTCTTATTAAACTACTTATCACCATTAACAACATTTTTGGCCCCGGTGCTGACTCTCTTATTAAACTACTTATCATCATCAACAACATTTTGGGCCGCAGTGCTGACACTCTCATTAAACTACTTTTCATCATCAACAACAATTTGGGGCCGCAGTGCTGACTCTCTTATTAAACTACTTATCATCATCAACAACATTTTTGGCCCCGGTGCTGACTCTCTTATTTAACTACTTATCATCATCAACAACATTTTGGGCCCGGTGCTTACTCTTATTAAACTTCTTATCATCATCAACAACATTTTGGGCGGCAGTGCTGACTCTCTTATTAAACAACTTATCATCATCAACAACATTTTGGGCCCGGTGCTTACTCTTATTAAACTTCTTATCATCATCAACAACATTTTGGCCGACAGTGCTGACACTCTTATTAAACTACTTATCATCATCAACAACATTTTTGGCCCCGGTGCTGACTCTCTTATTTAACTACTTATCATCATCAACAACATTTTGGGCCCGGTGCTTACTCTTATTAAACTTCTTATCATCATCAACAACATTTTGGGCGGCAGTGCTGACTCTCTTATTAAACAACTTATCATCATCAACAACATTTTGGGCCCGGTGCTGACTCTCATTAAACTACTTATCACCATTAACAACATTTTCGGCCGCAGTGCTGACTCTCTTATTAAACTACTTATCACCATTAACAACATTTTTTGGCCCCGGTGCTGACTCTCTCATTAAACTACTTTTCATCATCAACAACAATTTGGGCCGCAGTGCTGACTCTCTTATTAAACTACTTATCATCATCAACAACATTTTTGACCTCGGTGCTGACTCTCTTATTAAACTACTTATCACCATTAACAACATTTTTTGGCCCCGGTGCTGACTCTCTTATTAAACTACTTATCATCATCAACAACATTTTGGGCCGCAGTGCTGACTCTCTTATTAAACAACTTATCATCATCAACAACATTTTGGGCCGACAGTGCTGACACTCTTATTAAACTACTTATCATCATCAACAACATTTTTGGCCCCGGTGCTGACTCTCTTATTTAACTACTTATCATCATCAACAACATTTTGGGCGGCAGTGCTGACTCTCTTATTAAACAACTTATCATCATCAACAACATTTTTGACCTCGGTGCTGACTCTCTTATTAAACTACTTTTCATCATCAACAACAATTTGGGCCGCAGTGCTGACTCTCTTATTAAACTACTTATCACCATTAACAACATTTTTTGGCCCCGGTGCTGACTCTCTTATTAAACTACTTATCATCATCAACAACATTTTGGGCCGCAGTGCTGACTCTCTTATTAAACAACTTATCATCATCAACAACATTTTGGGCCCGGTGCTTACTCTTATTAAACTTCTTATCATCATCAACAACATTTTGGCCGACAGTGCTGACTCTCTTATTAAACTACTTATCATCATCAACAACATTTTGGGCCCCGGTGCTGAAATATTGGGGGCACGAATCGACAAATTGGTGACTATCATACATATTATTATTTTTGACAAATAAAATTGTTCAATAATATGTTTCTACATTATATACGTGTTACTAATATTTACTTAATTTGAACAAATTAAAAGACTTGGCAAATTCAAAGACTTGCCATTAATAACTGAGAACTGAAAATATTATTTATCTTTTACAAAAATACTTAAATCTATACAACATGTTTCGTTATTATTCGTACTACTGAAGTAATTGTTTTAATCCTTTGCTTGAACAGAGAAGACTTTTAAAAGGTTATCAATATACAAATACAACTTATATGTTCATAATTATTTTGTGTAGATCTCAGTCATTGGAATAACGTTCATTATTAAATAAATGTAATTACTTTTAATTGGCATATAATGAAAAGAGGATCCATCTAAACATAGATTAACAAATATAGCCTTAATTGACATAAGGATAATAAAATATAAGCAAACAATTATCTAAAGTAAAAGTCATCAACATTTAATTATATAGCCCAAATTGCCATACATAACAAAATAAATAAGTTAAAAATAAATTTAAATATCACCAACCTCTGCAGTCCACTACCTGGATATATGTCAAGCTATCCAGCAACAACAATAAATTCCCCGTGTTGGGAAACCGCTCTCAAAGGGAAATCCTTAATTATTTCTTCACAAAAGAAGTAATAAGTCACATACATGCTGTCTACCCTCGGGTAATTCCGTCCTCGGGACAATCATCACTCGGATGTATTTGGTGCAATAATACTTACTGAAATCACGAACGTTTTGTTCGCCGGAAGAAGGATACGATTTAAAAAGAAGTTCTTAAAAAGGAGATAGCGGTAGTGTAGAGGATTATTTCATCCTATAAACTGTCATTTACCAATTGAATTGTTTACATCTCGATATATCTTGTTGTTATGACGACGCCATAAGCACCGATTTTCTATTATTCTATTTTAGCGAGATTTTTCCGTCATACATCTGAGAAATGATTCGTGAATTATCCGAGGTGTTCCGATTGGCTGTCCAAGTGGTAGTTGTTAGTCATGCGAAACGAGCAACGTAATGTTACTCGGATTTTGTGTCTCACTTAATTCTAGTGATTCAGTCAATTGTTTGTGCATATCGCCATAGTCGGAGCTTTCTTACAACAATATAAAAGTGAAATAGCTGAGAATAACATACATTATAAAACGTAAAAGAGGGTAAGGTTTACTTTTCTGTTTATAAATGGTTCAGAACTCTCAAATCTTAAAAAAATGACTCGAATAAAAACGGTACGTTATATCCACAGAAAAAGCATGCATTCTCGTGTTTCATGCTAGTTGTTTTTAAAAACTAAGCTTTTTAATCCTGGAATTTGCTAGAGTTATCACTGTTAGTAACGTTTGCATTTCATTTTTTTAAAAAATCGTATTTTTATCGCGAACCACAATGAATAATGTATTCTAACACACTCTCTTACTACTTTAGTGAGTTTATATTTAAGTTTAAATCTACATGTTGTCCTTTAAAACATTGTGCTGTTTATAGCTTATAAAAAAGGCGTCGCGTCGCATTTTCTGTTCTGTTTTTTTAATACTTTAGCCCTTATTACCTATCCTTGTATATTCTCTGAATTATGAATGCGAAAATATGAGTCATGCTTATATGTCAGTTATCTACATTGTTATTGTATATATTGTATATATGTATAACTTTTAAATGTATATTCTTAAATGTCTGGCTTCGCAACCGGTCAATATGAGGTCAATGTGAAGGCAGGTTGGCAGGTTAGTTGGTAGGTAAGAGGGAAAGATAGAGACATAATCACAACCTGTCATCTCCCTTAACCTAACGCGTAACAGAGTGCCTAAAGGCATCACATCTGTTTATTCGAAAGTGATTTCCAACGCTATGTCTTTGGGCATGTTTCAATTACATGTTTATAATTATATATATATTGATGTAAATGTAGATAACTAATTTTTCCGAATTCAATTATCGTCATTGCCTGGGGTACAGGTACTTGTATATCTATTCTTGCTTGCTGCAAATTAAAAAGTTATTGCTTGACGTCACATTTAATAATTGATATACAATAATTAACACACTTATTGATAGTTGCAGATTTCCTATTTCTAATGAGGACAATTGCTATATACAAGATTATAAACAAATCACAAAGTTCAGTAGTGGAGAGTAGAAATGCGTTTGCCCTGAGATAAATCAGCTGTCATCTGATATTACAGGAAGTTTGGAAAATGTGACATTATATTTAAAATGCTAGGCGCTATAGCTCTTAGACGAACACATGAAAGCACGGTGTCTTCGGACAATACAATTTTCTAACATGTATAAGGTAGCTTTTTAGGTTGTTCGACTTGCATAAATGTAGTCCATGAGATAAAGGTATAATATCTATTATATATATAAAATTACATCGTGTTATTAAGAACAAAACTTAAAAAATATTGAGAAAAAAAAATCAGCAAGAATTCTTAATTTAATGTGATTGTTTTAAATATGTGAACTTTATTATGCCACTTAAAGGTACAATCGGCAAAAATCCCAGAAAAGACTTTACATTAAATAGACAAACTCAACAGTTACCAGCTTCGAACGGTTAGTTCTCCAAAAGGACTACGAGGGTTGCTTCGGTTTACAGAGCTCTGACCTCACACAACCTGAGGGATTTCTTGATCCTGAATAACCCTGAAAGATGTTGTTTTTCAGAGGAGAATAAACCATAGAATCCTAGGAAAAGGATCACGTTATCTTGCAATATCTTTGACACCAACAAATAAAGATTTTGATGTCAGTTACAATTATTTCTCTAATATCTTTAAAACAAAATCGTTAAAGTATCTAAAAATAATATTTTGAAATTAAAGATACAGCGAAACAGAACATCGCAATTTAAAACGAGAGAATGAATAATAAATGTATATCACCATAAAAGAAGGACTCAAGAAGAAAATGCAAACAACCAACGGAAACAATTTATTTCTTTAAAAGTAAACATTTTCGCTATCATACCCGTCACATAAATTCCAGCGTATAAGTGCTTTATCACCTGGACATAAATTCTCGATGTTTATCTTAATAGGTAATCAACTTAATCATTACAGCGTATAAGGCTTTATCATCTGGACTAAAATTCTCAATTTTCATCTTAACATGTGCTCAACTTAATAATTCCAGCAAATAAGGGCTTTATCACCTGGACTAAAATGCTCAATTTTCATCTTAACATGTGCTCAACTTAATAATTCCAGCAAATAAGGGCTTTATCACCTGGACTAAAATGCTCAATTTTCATCTTAACATGTGCTCAACTTAATAATTCCAGCAAATAAGGGCTTTATCACCTGGACTAAAATTCTCAATTTTCATCTTAACATGTGCTCAACTTAATAATTCCAGCAAATAAGGGCTTTATCACCTGGACTTAAATTCTCAATTTTCATCTTAACATGTGCTCAACTTAATAATTCCAGCAAATAAGGACTTTATCACCTGGACTAAAATGCTCAATTTTCATCTTAACATGTGCTCAACTTAATAATTCCAGCAAATAAGGACTTTATCACCTGGACTAAAATGCTCAATTTTCATCTTAACATGTGCTCAATTTAATAATTCCAGCAAATAAGGACTTTATCACCTGGACTAAAATGCTCAATTTTCATCTTAGCATGTGCTCAACTTAATAATTCCAGCAAATAAGGGCTTTATCACCTGGACTAAAATGCTCAATTTTCATCTTAACATGTGCTCAACTTAATAATTCCAGCAAATAAGGACTTTATCACCTGGACTAAAATGCTCAATTTTCATCTTAACATGTGCTCAACTTAATAATTCCAGCAAATAAGGACTTTATCACCTGGACTTAAATTCTCAATTTTCATCTTAACATGTGCTCAACTTAATAATTCCAGCAAATAAGGACTTTATCACCTGGACTAAAATGCTCAATTTTCATCTTAACATGTGCTCAACTTAATAATTCCAGCAAATAAGGACTTTACCACCTGGACTAAAATGCTCAATTTTCATCTTAGCATGTGCTCAGCTTAATAATTCCAGCAAATAAGGACTTTACCACCTGGACTAAAATGCTCAATTTTCATCTTAGCATGTGCTCAACTTAATAATTCCAGCAAATAAGGACTTTATCACCTGGACTAAAATTCTCAACGTTTATATTAACATGTGATAAACTTCATCACTCCAAAGCTTGCATGTTTAAAACTATTTTTTGTATGGCATAATGTATTATAAATACTTTTTATTGTGTAGACAGTTATATGTATGGCAAAACAATATTTTATCGTTACGTGTTAAATTTATGCATTTATTTGATGACATATAGAACTTCAGACATTCAAAATATTTGTATCGTATATAACATATTGTGCATTGGTTGAGTCAATCCTACTTGTTGTACTACATCGGTGTTTTTAAATGATTTTTATACCGACTCTGAAGATTAAACAAATAAATACATTGTTTCTACCAATAACCAGCACTCTTTTGTTAAAAGTGTACTTTTAGCGTAATAACTTTCGTGTGGTTCCTTTGTTTTACCGCACTTTCCAATGTTTCTTCTAATAGTTCAAGTTCCACACGGAATTAAACATTCGATAAAACATATTTTTACAAGATCAACAAAAACTACATGTACATGGAAACATCTACGCTGCATATTTCATGTCTGTAGAATGCGATATAATAAACTATACATTTCAAGCCAAGCTCAAAGTTGGTATGGTTTATAAAATATTTGGAGAAAAAAAAGCCCTGTTAGACGCATGCTTTTTGTAGCGACCATACGCATTAAGATACTTCTTCATAATAAATCTAATACAAAAATTATGTATCGATGATCTATAAATATTATAGCCTTTCTTATTTCACATTTTTCTTTAATGTCTATAGACCTCTGGTCGAAAGAGCAATTACGTTTTATGCAAATGTAAATATGTTTTCCACATACAATCCTGAAATACATGCTTTACATCACCATATAGCAACATTATTTTATTTTATCAGGCATGTTTTGTTATAACTCTACGTATATGCCAAATTCAGAAAAAAAGAATTAAAAAACAAACATTAAAAACCTGCTCTAATGAAACGTTGTTTTTGTCGTGTTTTTAAATCGACAAAGTATATCAGCGATCGAAAAGCTCTGTTGAGATTGCATGGTTTATTTCGTAATCAGGGCTAAGTGAGATGTAAAATATAACATAGGTTAGTAAATCTGCCACCTTGGAGGCAACACGTGTTTTCTCCTATATAGCCTCTGTTTACATTCCAGGAATGATTACTGTTGGGAACATATTTGGGTCTTGATAATCTTTGCCTGTGTCCGATATGTAGCTTAATAAAGAATGATCACTGGAACATATATGCTAAATGACAGACGCTTATCCCCATACACATGGGGTTACTGCACTGACATTGGTCAATAAAACGCTTATCCCCATACACACGGGCTAACTGCACTGACATTGGTCAGCAAGACGCCTATCCCCATACACACGGGCTAACTGCACTGACATTGGTCAGCAAGACGCTTATCCCCATACACACGGGCTAACTGCACTGACATTGGTCAGCAAGACGCTTATCCCCATACACACGGGCTAACTGCACTGACGTTTGGTCAGCAAGACTCCTATCCCCATACACACGGGCTAACTGCACTGACATTGGTCAGCAAGACGCTTATCCCCATACACACGGGCTAACTGCACTGACATTGGTCAGCAAGACGCTTATCCCCATACACACGGGCTAACTGCACTGACATTGGTCAGCAAGACGCTTATCCCCATACACACGGGCTAACTGCACTGACATTGGTCAGCAAGACGCTTATCCCCATACAAACAGGGTTACTGCACTGTTTAAATTTAAATTGTTTTGACGCTAGAGCCAAGACGATGAGCAGAAGTGACACAAATCAGCCACCATACATTATAGATCGACTTAATTTCTCGAAAGAACGTCTCATTATATTTTATGATGAATTATTGGACGACGGGGCCTCTGTAGCCTTTGAATTTCCCATCCTAACAAAGGCAAAACATTTTCTGCTGTTGCTGAAAAAATAAAACGTACAATAACATACATGTATATCTGTCAGCATCTTTGTTTGAGTGTTTACAGATGCATTACAGAGCAATTATATGCTTCTTCTGTAGATCATATTTCATGGGCATCACAATAGGCATGCGCATTAAAAGCGTCTGTTGTCACAGCCCTGACTGATTAAAAATAGTTGATATTTTCTTACCCCGTAAGATTTATAAAGCGATGCTAATGTCAATCAATACAAAACAGTTAATACCACATTATCGTGCATATCAAACAACAGTGCAGATAGTTTTTCAGTATAATTTTTAAGGTGTTCAATCCGAGAAGACTTTTGAAACGCCATTTAAGCTGGATTGAATAGCACCGTTATTCAGAGCGGGCCCTTTGATGGTATAGCAGTAGAAAAAGAATCTGGCAGGCAACAGCATGATTACCCTTATTTGGTTATGTCATGAATTGTTTACTCTAAGGAAAGAAACGTGTATGACGAGGCTAACAGTGGAGATAAAATACATAATTACAGCAGACTACTAAATAATTAGCTGCGTATGCCGAGGCTAATAGTGGAGATAAAATACTTAATTACAGCAGACTACTGAATAATAAGCTGCGTATGCCGAGACTCATAGTGGAGAAAAATACAAAATTACAGCAGAATACTAAATAATGAGCTGTGTATGCCGAGGCTAATAGAGGAGATAACATAAATGACAGCGCTCAACAAAAGTATTAGTCTTTCGTTATACGAGTACATGTATATGATTTCCTTTAGTTAATGGATGAGGATGAGGATGAGGATGACGACGATGAAGATAATAATGATGATGGGAATGATTTTGTTGATGTTGTTGTTGTTGTTGCTGGTGTGGTTGTTGTTGTTGTTGTTGTTGTTGATGATGATGATGATGATGATGATGATGATGATGATGATGAAGATGATGATGGTGATGTATGGTTAATTTTTGTTGACAATTATTCACTAGTACCGTTAAAAAGAATAACACTACTATTGAAGGTAACATCAGTGAGACTGTGCCTTACACCGGTCTGTCACTGTTACACTGTGTTTGTGGTACTAAGAAGTATAACACTAATATTGAAGGAAACGTCTGTGAGACTGTGCCTTACACCAATCTGTTCCTGTTACACTGTGTTTGTGGTACTAAGAAGTATACCATTACTATTGAAGGTAACGTCTGTGAGACTGTGCCTTACACCGGTCTGTTGCTGTTACACTGTGTTTGTGGTACTAAGAAGTATACCACTACTATTGAAGGTAACGTCTGTGAGACTGTGCCTTACACCGGTCTGTTGCTGTTACACTGTGTTTGTGGTACTAAGAAGTATAACACTACTATTGAAGGTAACGTCTGTGAGACTGTGCCTTACACCGGTCTGTTACTGTTACACTGTGTTTGTGGTACTAAGAAGTATACCACTACTATTGAAGGTAACGTCTGTGAGACTGTGCCTTACACCGGTCTGTTACTGTTACACTGTGTTTGTGGTACTAAGAAGTATACCATTACTATTGAAGGTAACGTCTGTGAGACTGTGCCTTACACCGGTCTGTTACTGTTACACTGTGTTTGTGGTACTAAGAAGTATACCACTACTATTGAAGGTAACGTCTGTGAGACTGTGCCTTACACCGGTCTGTTACTGTTACACTGTGTTTGTGGTACTAAGAAGTATACCACTACTATTGAAGGTAACGTCTGTGAGACTGTGCCTTACACCGGTCTGTTACTGTTACACTGTGTTTGTGGTACTAAGAAGTATAACACTACTATTGAAGGTAACGTCTGTGAGATTGTGCCTTACACCGGTCTGTCACTGTTACACTGTGTTTGTGGTACTAAGAAGTATGACACAACTATTGAAGGAAACGTCTGTGAGACTGTGCCTTACGCCGGTCTGTCACTGTTACACTGTGTTTGTGGTACTAAGAAGTATACCACTACTATTGAAGGTAACGTCTGTGAGACTGTGCCTTACACCGGTCTGTTGCTGTTACATTGTGTTTGTGGTACTAAGAAGTATACCACTACTATTGAAGGTAACGTCTGTGAGACTGTGCCTTACACCGGTCTGTTACTGTTACACTGTGTTTGTGGTACTAAGAAGTATAACACTACTATTGAAGGTAACGTCTGTGAGACTGTGCCTTACACCGGTCTGTTGCTGTTACATTGTGTTTGTGGGACTAAGAAGTATAACACTACTATTGAAGGTAACGTCTGTGAGTGTGTGCCTTACACCGGTCTGTCACTGTTACACTGTGTTTGTGGTACTAAGAAGTATACCACTACTATTGAAGGTAACGTCTGTGAGACTGTGCCTTACACCGGTCTGTTGCTGTTACATTGTGTTTGTGGTACTAAGAAGTATACCACTACTATTGAAGGTAACGTCTGTGAGTGTGTGCCTTACACCGGTCTGTTACTGTTACACTGTGTTTGTGGTACTAAGAAGTATAACACTACTATTGAAGGTAACGTCTGTGAGACTGTGCCTTACACCGGTCTGTTACTGTTACACTGTGTTTGTGGTACTAAGAAGTATAACACTACTATTGAAGGTAACGTCTGTGAGACTGTGCCTTACACCGGTCTGTTGCTGTTACACTGTGTTTGTGGTACTAAGAAGTATAACACTACTATTGAAGGTAACGTCTGTGAGACTGTGCCTTACACCGGTCTGTCACTGTTACACTGTGTTTGTGGTACTAAGAAGTATACCACTACTATTGAAGGTAACGTCTGTGAGACTGTGCCTTACACCGGTCTGTTACTGTTACACTGTGTTTGTGGTACTAAGAAGTATACCACTACTATTGAAGGTAACGTCTGTGAGACTGTGCCTTACACCGGCCTGTCACTGTTACACTGTGTTTGTGGTACTAAGAAGTATGACACTACTATTGAAGGAAACGTCTGTGAGACTGTGCCTTACGCCGGTCTGTCACTGTTACATTGTGTTTGTGGTACTAAGAAGTATGACACTACTATTGAAGGTAACGTCTGTGAGACTGTGCCTTACGCCGGTCTGTCACTGTTACATTGTGTTTGTGGTACTAAGAAGTATGACACTACTATTGAAGGTAACGTCTGTGAGACTGTGCCTTACGCCGGTCGGTTACTGTTACACTGTGTTTGTGGTACTAAGAAGTATGACACTACTATTGAAGGAAACGTCTGTGAGACTGTGCCTTACGCCGGTCTGTCACTGTTACATTGTGTTTGTGGTACTAAGAAGTATACCACTACTATTGAAGGTAACGTCTGTGAGACTGTGCCTTACACCGTTCGGTTACTGTTACACTGTGTTTGTGGTACTAAGAAGTATACCACTACTATTGAAGGTAACGTATGTGAGACTGTGCCTTACACCGGTCTGTCACTGTTACATTGTGTTTGTGGTACTAAGAAGTATAACACTACTATTGAAGGTAACGTCTGTGAGACTGTGCCTTACGCCGGTCGGTTACTGTTACATTGTGTTTGTGGGACTAAGAAGTATGACACTACTATTGAAGGAAACGTCTGTGAGAGTGTGCCTTACACCGGTCTGTTACTGTTACATTGTGTTTGTGGTACTAAGAAGTATACCACTACTATTGAAGAAAACGTCTGTGAGACTGTGCCTTACACCGGTCTGTTGCTGTTACATTGTGTTTGTGGTACTAAGAAGTATACCACTACTATTGAAGGTAACGTCTGTGAGTGTGTGCCTTACGCCGGTCGGTTACTGTTACATTGTGTTTGTGGGACTAAGAAGTATGACACTACTATTGAAGGAAACGTCTGTGAGAGTGTGCCTTACACCGGTCTGTTACTGTTACACTGTGTTTGTGGTACTAAGAAGTATAACACTACTATTGAAGGTAACGTCTGTGAGAGTGTGCCTTACACCGGTCTGTTACTGTTACACTGTGTTTGTGGTACTAAGAAGTATAACACTACTATTGAAGGAAACGTCTGTGAGAGTGTGCCTTACACCGGTCTGTTACTGTTACACTGTGTTTGTGGTACTAAGAAGTATACCACTACTATTGAAGGTAACGTCTGTGAGACTGTGCCTTACACCGGTCAGTCACTGTTACACTGTGTTTGTGGGACTAAGAAGTATAAAACTACTATTGAAGGTAACGTCTGTGAGACTGTGCCTTACACCGGTCTGTTGCTGTTACACTGTGTTTGTGGTACTAAGAAGTATAACACTACTATTGAAGGTAACGTCTGTGAGTGTGTGCCTTACACCGGTCTGTTGCTGTTACATTGTGTTTGTGGTACTAAGAAGTATACCACTACTATTGAAGGTAACGTCTGTGAGACTGTGCCTTACACCGGTCTGTTGCTGTTACATTGTGTTTGTGGTACTAAGAAGTATACCACTACTATTGAAGGTAACGTCTGTGAGTGTGTGCCTTACGCCGGTCGGTTACTGTTACATTGTGTTTGTGGGACTAAGAAGTATACCACTACTATTGAAGGAAACGTCTGTGAGAGTGTGCCTTACACCGGTCTGTTACTGTTACATTGTGTTTGTGGTACTAAGAAGTATAACACTACTATTGAAGGTAACGTCTGTGGGACTGTGCCTTACACCGGTCGGTTACTGTTACATTGTGTTTGTGGTACTAAGACGTATACCACTACTATTGAAGGTAATGTCTGAGGGAGTGTGCCTTACACCGGCCTGTCACTGTTACATTGTGTTTGTGGTACTAAGAAGTATAACACTACTATTGAAGGTAACGTCTGTGGGACTGTGCCTTACACCGGCCTGTCACTGTTACACTGTGTTTGTGGTACTAAGACGTATACAACTACTATTGAAGGTAACGTCTGTGGGACTGTGCCTAACACCGGTCAGTCACTGTTACATTGTGTTTGTGGTACTAAGAAGTATACCACTACTATTGAAGGTAACGTCTGTGGGACTGTGCCTTACACCGGTCTGTTGCTGTTACACTTTGTTTTTATCACATTTACTACATATTATTATGAAAAAGTTGAGTATCAGAAGAGGTATCACTGCAACGGAAATTGTCGGCATGTATGACTCAATCAAAGGATAGAAACCACTTAGAGATGTGTTTCTAACTCGCGCAAATTGAGTTTACGTACAATTTTACACTGATCCAATATTGTTGACAGTAGCCAAGCTGGCAATGTAAATTTATCTCTCCAGTTAATATCACTTTTTCATTACAACATTAAATACATTGAAAATATGTATATAAGTGAGGTTTGAAAATCCAGATGTGTGTGAGGAACCATAAATAAACTAGGTATTAACAATAAATCCGTATATGCAAGTACCATGCAAATACAATATCTATTAAATGCAACTGCATAAATTAAGCACTATTGAAATTAGGATGTTCCCGAGCCAAGAGTCATGCAATATCATCTGAATATCATCTAAATACGATCATGTAACTAACATGTGATCGTTTTGGTATATTGTTTTTACTACGCAAACTTTTTGGGTGGAAACACATAGTTCAATTATCAGCAAATTTTAATAATTCACAAATAAAACAGAAATAATAACATATATATAATTATATATAAATATATTACCAAGTAAAGACAACGCTAAAGTCTTCAACTAAGACTGAAAAAACTAAGAAAATATTAAAAGGAAAACGTGTAATGATTTTTCTTATTTCATAAGAAATAATATATGAAAAAGAGGACGCTAAGTTAACAGGTTTCTAGATCCGAATTAAATCGATTTTTCCGCACTTTAGCGTATGTATATGTACATGTCGCATAGAAGCACAGCAATCCGCTGTTTGTTATTATCATTTCGGCAGTTCTAATCTAATCAGTATACTGTAAACGTTTGGCATATTAATATGACTTATATTCATGCATACACTGTTCGGAGAATATACAATTTTATTGAGATTAGACGGCTATAAAAAATTGAAAACCATCACGAAGCATTTAATTTGTCGAAACTAAAAACAACACATGAGATAAACTTTAATGGTTAGAGGATGAATTTAAATTCATTATTCACTGAGTTTAAAAAAATAAATAATATACACGTGTATTTGATTTAATTATCGAAATTTTCAGAACACAATAATGATTTAAGACAAAGCGATGTGTATTCTTTCGTGGTAACGAACCAGAAATATTAAATTACGTCCTTTATTCAAGTCCAGTTATTTAATTGTTGGGATGAGTCTTGTACAAGATATAAAAAAATCCAGAAAATTTAAACTTAAACTCTTTTGCATGTTTGTTGTATTTGCTCCAAACTATAACTTTTTATATTGTTGTAATGAAGCCCAAGCAGTTGCGATATGCACAAACGATTGTATCTATGCGATTTAGTCAGAAACAAAAGATCATCGTCGCATAAAGAAGTCCATTTTTCATGACGAACAAGAACTGGGTAGACAGCTTGTGTATGACTTACAGTTTCTTTGTTAGCAATATCGACAACAGCTGTTGTGATGGTTACTTGTTCTTTCAAAAATCGGTTTGCAAACACACGGAATAATTTGTTATTGCTGTATAGCTTATACCATATATGAAGATAGTGGACTGTAGAGGTTGGTGATATTTAATATAATACACTTTGTTGCTTATATTTTTGTCATTTATGCAAATTTGGGCTATATATTTGAATCTTTGTGTGGAAGTGGTTTTTGTTCTGTTTACGGCCAATTAATATCATAAAAACTGTTTGATACTGATCTTTATTTAAAGTATTGAGACCTATAAAGTAGAATTTATCAATATAACAGTTGCATTTGTTATTTTATAACTGAAACTCTTTTTCAAAAATCTTTTAATCATTTAAATTAATAAATCATAAAATATTAGAGATATTATGTACAGTTCTCCATCGTAAGAAATAATCTCAGTTTTAAAATATGAAGAACACACTTTTGAATGAATATTTTTACCATTTCTTATATTTTGTAAATTTTAAGAAGAAAAAAAATGGTAATACTTAAAGGCATCTCGAAAGGAATGTGGTATCCCACTGAGCCAGGCCCCCACATGCTATGACCAGACCTGCTAATTGCTGGTCATCACTGCAGGGAGTCTTTAGCCAACATAGTACTAATCTGTCACAGTAATACCTCTGATGGGTTAATGCAAAACTAAATTACCTGCTAGTATGGATGTGAGACAGTAGGCTAGTTTTGCACAAAGCCACAAACATTATTGTTAGTGATAATGTGGGTTGTTTACTATATGATCCCTTACAAATTCTTTATTGCATTAATTACTAGGTGTCAATTTTGTAACTGCAAGATTATGTATTTATTTCATAGCTAAATATTTAATTTTGAAAATACATGAGAGATACAAGTTTTAGTATTCAAAATGACTTAAAATGAGTCTGAAGGACATTATTCTGACAATGAATGACTTTTTAAATTGCTTTTGTTAGAAACGTTTGGTTACATTTTACAAATCCAAATAAAATATAACTTAAAATATATATGAGAACTAAAAGAATGAAAGAAATTACAAAATGTATAAGAAATAACAAAATCAACCAACAAAGTAAGAAAGAAAACAAATAAAGATTTATATATATATATATATATATATATATGAACTAAAAGAATGAAAGAAATTACAAAATGTATAAGAAATAACAAAATCAACCAACAAAGTAAGAAAGAAAACAAATAAAGATTTATATATATATATATATATATATATATATATATATATATATATATATATATATATATATATATATATATATATATATATATATATATATAAATCTTTATTTGTTTTCTTTCTTACTTTGTTGGTTGATTTTGTTATTTCTTATACATTTTGTAATTTCTTTCATTCTTTTAGTTCATATATATATATATAGAAAACAAGTTTAGTTCATATATATATATAGAAAACAAATAAAGATTTATATATATATATATATATATATATATATATATATATATATATATATATATATATATATATATATATATATAAATCTTTATATATATATATATATATATATATATATATATATATATATATATATATAGGTTTTCTTTCTTACTTTGTTGGTTTGATTTTGTTATTTCTTATACATTTTGTAATTTCTTTCATTCGTTTAGTTCATATATATATATATATATATATATATATATATATATATATATATATATATCTCATATCTATATATATATATATAGGATTGCGTAATTGGTATATTCACAACTGTTTCCTTTACAAACTGTGAATGACTATGTTCAACCCCCAGATATAGCATACATACACTTGGATCTTGAACAATACCTGTGTGACAGACACATCGTTACAGACTGTGGCAGCCTGGCTTATCAGAAAACAGATGCCCTCACATGCTGGGTGGGGCAATAAATGGGGGGGGGGGTCACTTATATAAGGCTCTTGAGATCCCTTTAAACAAAAATAGGATAGTCAAAAGCTTTTGTTGACAAAAATAATACCTTTTTGCCAGCAAATTAGCAAACTTTTTTTTAAATTGCAGTTCCAATATTTAAGAAGGAAGCTGTTTCCTCCTACAAACTGCACTCTACCCCCTGTCACTGGTAAAATTAATTATTAAATATCACAAATAACAAGTGACCAGGTGTAGCAGCAATATCCCGGTACTCTTGTCTTTAATCGCAACTTAATTTTTTGTTGATGGTGACGATAAATAGGTTAATAAGAGGCATTGTAATAAAACATAAAAATTGTTAGCGCCATTGCGCAAAATGCTGTTTTGGGTGATAAAACTTAAGAAATTGTCAGCCCCGAGGCGCAAATGTTACTCTTGGTGATAAAACTTAAAAAATTGTCAGCTCCGAGGTGCAAAATGTTATTCATGGTGATAAAACTTAAGAAATTGTCAGCTCCGAGGCGCAAAATGTTATTCTTGGTGATAAAACTTAAGAAATTGTCAGCTCCGAGGCGAAAAATGTTACTCTTGGTGATAAAACTTAAAAAATTGTCAGCTCCGAGGCGCAAAATGTTATTCATGGTGATAAAACTTAAGAAATTGTCAGCCCCGAGGTGCAAAATGTTATACATGGTGATAAAACTTAAGAAATTCTCAGCACCGAGGTGCAAAATGTTATTTATGGTGATAAAACATAAGAAATTCTCAGCCCCGAGGTGCAAAATGTTATTCATGGTGATAAAACATAAGAAATTCTCAGCACCGAGGTGCAAACTGTTACTCTTGGTGATAAAACTTAAGAAATTGTCAGCCCCGAGGCGCAAAATGTTATTTTTGGTGATAAAACTTAAGAAATTGTCAGCCCCGAGGCGCAAAAATGTTATTCATGTTGATTTAACTTAAGAAATTCTCAGCCCCGAGGTGCAAAATGTAATTTTTGGTGATAAAACTTAAGAAATTGTCAGCCCCGAGGTGCAAAAATGTTATTCATGGTGATAAAACTTAAGAAATTGTCAGCCCCGAGGCGCAAAATGTTATTTTTGGTGATAAAACTTAAGAAATTGTCAGCCCCGAGGCGCAAAATATTATTCATGGTGATAAAACTTAAGAAATTGTCAGCTCCGAGGTGCAAAATGTTGTTTTTGGTGATAAAACTTAAGAAATTGTCAGCCCCGAGGCGCAAAATGTTATTCATGGTGATAAAACTTAAGAAATTGTCAGCTCCGAGGCGCAAAATGTTATTCATGTTGATTAAACGTAAGCAATGCTCAGCACCGAGGTGCAAAACTTTATTCTTCGCGATAAAACTTAAGAAATTGTCAGCCCCGAGGCGTAAAATGTTATTCATGGTGATAAAACTTAAAAATTGTCAGCTCCGAGGCGCAAAATGTTATTCATGGTGATAAAACTTAAAATTGTCAGCTCCGAGGTGCAAAATGTTGTCCATGGTAATAAAACTTAAAAATTGTCAGCACCACTGCGCAAAATGTTGTCCATGGTAATAACTAGTTTAATAAGAGTCAGCACCGCGGCGCAAATTTAGAGGTGAATTCATTCCCACCTGCAACACTATTTTAGCATCGTGTTCACGTATGCTTAATGTTATCAACTGGTGTTTATTAATATAAGGCACTTCTCTACACTATCTCTATTTCAAGAAAGTACAACTCGCCAAAACACTCAAGGTGTTCATTGTTTTCAAATCTATAAACAAACGCGATTGTGATTTCTCCTAAAAGGAGACACTGACGTCATAGCGGATGACCCGGATGTTGATATAACATAATCTCATGGTTTTCATTGTCTAAAATAACTAACAGTGAAGCGTGGCTCAGATGTGTTTTTGTAATGTCGGCTGTGGTGTTATGGTTCACTTTTCATATAGGTCTATGACATCAGATAACAGCATTTTACCTAATCTGTTCAGGTAAACATTTTGTTTAGGTAAACACTATTTTGTTTATTTGTTTGAGATAATAATGTTTGGCCCATATTGATGGATACTCCTTTAAGAGGTAACAAACTGCTGTTCGTTTACGCGAGTCTTTCAAAAGAACAAGAACTTATGTTTGTTGAAGTGTGACTAGTAATGTAAACATTGACACAAAGTACTGTCTGTTGAAGTGTTTCTAGTAATGTTAACACAATATACAGTTTGTCTATGTGAATCTAGTATTTATAAGACAGAGTCCTGTTGTTTACGCGTGTAAAATATTACCCATTTCTTATATATGATTAAAACTATACCGGTAATTTACATCGTCTCTTGGAAGGGATAACCCTTTGAAAATAAATCCATTGATGCTCGGGTTATTATTATTATTATTATTATTAGTAGTAGTAGTATTGTTGTTGTTGTTGTTGTTGTTGTTATCATCATCATCATTATTCATTTGTTTGACATCTTTGTTGCAGATGGGAGTCCCGTATATTATCAGGTAAATTAGCTATCTTATCATTCCTTATTATAAATTTCGACAGGTAATCTTTGCACACCATCGAGTATTTTATTGGTGAATTTTAAAAAAAAATGAAATTTGAAATCTAGCCTATCAGATTCTTGAGGTTTATTCTTAGACGCAAGCTATATGATCTATGACCTTTGATAGGGCTAGGCTTATAAGCAACATACTAATAAGAAAAATGAGTTCACACAATCACAGTGACAATTTCATACAACATTCAAAACCAGGGTAAGCTATAATACTAAAAGCTTAAGCAACGTAACTAGACAATCATTATCAATCACTTTAAAGTGTTTTAATATGTTAACCTGACGTATTTGCAGTAACAAAGCCAAGTGAAACTTTAAAATGCCAACGATAGCATATCTTGACATTAAAATCCACTAACAACAACTTCAGCACATACGGAGATACACAGAAATATTAACAGACAAACCATTCACTTAGCAAGACGAACAGTTAAAACTTGCTGTTTCACGTTGTCAATTTTATAGTGTGTTTTTTTACTTGTTGCTCACAAATATATACTATAAACTGTTCTTATAATTGCCTACCAGTCGAAAAGTGATTTACTCCACACTAACTTTCCATGATAGTTAAACGTGTTTTATTTATTTTTACAGGAGATTTTTTCTGCTGGCTTCACTTTGCATCCTTATCATCCTCATTTACCAGATGTATGTGTCTGTGGTAGGTGATTATAAAGTTCTCATCGGTGAAGATAATCTAGTATTTGAACGGACTCCACATCCAAATGACTTACCACCTAGACAAGACAAAATACGCGATTTCCTCATTCATCCACTGAAGCAACTTAATGGTGTCAATCTTATGGAAAATTTCGAAAACGAGCCTTTGTATGATGCTGAGGAAGAAATTGCATTAAATATCAATGATGTGGAAAAAGATACACTGTACGATATAGGGGATCAGTTAGTAAAAAGCCCCGGAAACAACTTTAATGTATCAAAGACAATTGCAAGCACGGCTAAAGGCAGTTTTCAGGACGACGATATGGAAGTGATACGCGAAACTGCAATGTTCAACGATACAGTTCAAGGTCAGCGCGATGAAGATACAAAGGCCATTAAAAATGATGAAACAATGCCTGATAGCGACCAGGAATCAAAAGTGAACTCTTTAAAGGAATTGACAGGAATCGCAATTCAAGAGAAACACCACGTGGCCTTCCTTAAAGTGCACAAATGCGGAAGTTCTACGGTTCAGAATGTGTTTCTCCGATTTGTAGATTCTAGAAACCTTACCATGATTTTCGGGCACTCACCAGGACACCCACTTGCGGAGACGCCTTATGCAAACATGATAAGTTTCAAGAATTCGTTGACATCTACGAACATTGTCCCGCCACCGCCAGGTAGGCATTACGACATCCTTTGCTGCCATGTCATTTACGATGAAGACCAGTTTAAAAGATACATGCCACATGATTTTGTTAATATTGGAATCGTTCGTGAGCCATTTAAAAGACTTGAGTCATCGATGCGATATTTTAATTCGTTCCCTAATGTTTCTACTGCCGACTTTGCTAAAGACCCTTTGCGTTATGAGCACCGACGCGGATCAATGTGCAACAACAGAATGGCCTACGAATTCAATTTTCCTTCGGATCTGTTTCCATCACAAGAGCATCCAGTCCCAGACAAAGAAAAGGTGCAATTATACTTGAAAGAGATTGCAAGGCAATTTGATTTGATTCTTATCAATGAACGAATGGAAGACTCACTGGTGTACATGAGACGACTTCTTGGATGGAAACTTGAAGATATTCTATTTGTAAAGCAACTTGTGGCTAAGAAAGAAACTCGAAGGTTTTCGGAGGAAGAAAAGGTTAATTTGAAAAATTTCTTATACCTTGATATTGAATTGTACAACCTTTCAGTTCGACTCTTTGAAACGAAATTCGGAGAATTTGGACAGGATGGTCTGGAAGAAGTTATTTTATTTAAAAGCATATTAAACGATGTGGGCGAATTCTGTTCGGATAATTCCCGTGTGAAACCCCTCGAGATTCCGAAATCAAAATGGAGTGAAGCTTTTCAGGTTACACGAGAAAAATGTAAATTATACTCGATTTTTGAAACCACCTATGTACAAATACTGCGTAAAAAGATATACGGAACTTTGGAAAATTAGAATTGTGGAATGGTAACTGTTTTCTATATTTTTAGAATTACAAAAAAAAAATCATGAACATCAGTCTTTGTTTCACATAATTATAATGAATGGTGTGCTGAAACATGCATGTATTTACACACGACAAGAAAAGTTAAATGGAAAAGAACAAAATCTATTGAAGTAAAGATGTTTGTTTTTTTCACACGATAAATTCAGAATGAATAACGTTACTATGGGATGTCATTGAATTTGGCGGTGCCCATTTATTGGTAAAAATCTCATTATTTAATTATTTTAACAAAATGGCGACAAAACTGGATTTGAATTGTTAAGTATGTTTATCTTAGGAATCACGATTTAGTAATAGTAATTTACCGTGCCGAGAGCCAGATTTTAGATCTATTTAACGCGTTCAGTCGGTTAATAAACAGATTTGTGATTTTTGTTTAAAAGCCAACTGATCTTGAACTGACTCTCTTTAGCAAATGACTTCATATAGGCAGGTCTGTCTTCATATGGAAAACACGGACTGCAAGCTCAGATAGATCAGTGATTTTGATTTCCAATGCCAAGGAGAGTCATTTTGAGATAAATATAGAACTTAATATATCCATATCGAACAAAGACGAAGTGTATACGTTTGTGTATGTTGCAGCAGGTTTAACGCAATTCAACTCACACGAGGACATTCATACACGTACACACGCTCGCACATTCTCACACACCTACCCATTGCCAGCAATGCCCGCAAACAGATACAAACGATTATGTTGCCTAAGCATGGTTTGCAATTACGTGTCAACGATTATATGTAAATGTTAAAATGTGCGTAAAGCGTATTTATTTTAAGTGTCTTTGTGTGCGAATATGTGTTTTCTATGTTATAAACGGTTGTCATATAGTGTTTTTATGTATTTAGAACGTCATGCACTTTGCTGTTAAAATTCATGTGTGATATACGACAGTTTGCTTATATCGAATGTACGTAACACTATCTGACCCTTGTTTGCGGTATTTGTGCATATTTGCGGAAGACACTAATGCTTAAGTCAAGTGTAAGAACACTATCTCACTTATAAGACAGTACAATTCGTTAAATTCTACTTTAAATGTCCATTCTTTCCAAATATTTGTAAATAAACACGATTTGGATTTCTGCTGAAATAGACATCGAAGACAGAGCGGATTACCGGATATTGATATAACGTGATCTCAAAAGAAAGTGGTCTTGTGATTTTCTTTAAAATGTTTAAAAATAGCTTACTGTGCAAGGTGTCTTAATTAGGAAATACATTTTGTAATGGAGATTGGTGTATCATCCTTTCGAAGGATGTAGGGCACCAAGAAACAACATTTCGCGGGATCTTTTCAGGTAAAAAAATATATGGTTGTCTGAGGGAAAAAGACAGGTAAAACTGTCGAATGCCACTTTTAAGGCGGGTTATAATAATGTTATAGACATTCACTTATTTCAGGCGGTCTATAAATAGCCATTCATTTATTCGGGCGCTCTATAAATAGCCATTCATTTATTCGGGCGCTCTATAAATAGCCATTCAGTTATTCGGGCGCTCTAAAAATAGCCATTCAGTTATTCGGGCGCTCTATAAAGCAAATATAACATGGTTTTTATGAGATAACAGTGATTGATCAAGGATGTTACTACTGGGAGGGGGCGTATTTTCCCTAATGTTAGGTTTACGGAAGAAGAATGTTCTAGTAACTTTACAATAATATGGTACATTAGTGCATTTCCAAGCCTTTCATGCCATATAAGAATAAATAAATCTTATGAAATTTTTCGTTAAAATCAAAAAATGATTATGAGGCTGATTTTGTACAGGTTGCTACAAGGGGACTGAGGACGTTCATGTTGTCGTAGTTTGAAAAGGAATTTATGTTACCTAGGTTATTTTTAATTGTTTTCTTTTTTATTAGACTATTTGGGCTATATTTGTGTTGGGGCGCTAGGTGCACCAACCCCAAATCCTTTCCTGTATACCGCTAACATTATGATGTTTAATCATCATTGGACATATGCCAAAGTTTAATTGTGGACGAACAAAAATAATAGAATAGAAATACGTAATAAAAGTCCGATAGCTTTAGACAGATTTTCTTATGTTCTTGCATTTGACATAAAAGTAACTAGAATGTCTATGTTAACTAGGGATTTTGTTGTTGTTTTGGAAAAATAACAACCTCCAGTTAGAGCGAAATCCTTCACCTTATTCATATTAAACAAATGCAAAAGTATTTTACGATAAACTCAACAAAAATTATCATTAATAAATAGTTGTATTTTATAAAGTATTAGTAATTAGTTTGTTTTTATTTTTGAAATACATTGCAGCGGCCATTTATGATCATTAGAACAACATCCAGCTCTCCGGCGGAGGAAGACCCCAGACATACGTCAGGGTAGAACATCCGGCGCAACGCAAGTCAGCTGGAAGACCTTCTCACATTAAGTCCTTCGCCCAGAACGGGACTCGAATCCACGCGTTGAGAGGCTAAGCAGTAAGAGGAGTTACAAATCATCGACTCTGCCACTACCCCACGGGCGCCCCCTTTATTAATAATTAGATACCGTTGTTAGACATGTATTAACCTCACAAGCCTGGAATAAATGATATTATGTCATGTTGTATTATTGTCAATAGTTTCGAAAACAATATTGTTATGAAGATATTAACAAACGTGTGCAAGAAATGTCACAGTAATGACACAATCCCACCAAAAGAACCTACGATGAGGATTCCAACTAATTACTTATGTTCTGGACTATCTCAAATCTTATCAGAAAAGAAATATATGTTCATATCACCTTTATTCCCCACTCCATTAGACGGTCGCGCGAGGAGCAAACTTGGTTTTACACAATAAAGATATTTAAGAAACGGTCCATAGTCTTGCCGGAAAACACGAAATACCGCCTGGATTATTGTGTATTTGAAAGTTATGTTTATCATTACAACATTATGCTTTGGTTTAAAAAAAGTTAAAAGATTAATAGAACCAATATGTAAAATGAAATATAAATATGGTAAATTATTTTTATTATAAGATAGACTTTAAAACATTTTATTTACACATACCGGAAACCCCACAACGCAAGTGTAGTGCGCGGCACCTCGCAACCCGATGTGCTAGGAAAATATGTTGTACGGCCAAATTTTTGTTTAATTATATTTTTATGGAATATGTCATACCCGTTAAAGCAAAAACACATCAGTCAATGTATCTATACTGCAAACGATGTATAGTTTAAATAATAGACGAAGAAGCAACATTAGATAAGTATATATATATATATATATATTTAATATGACTTTAATATGACATAAATATGTGTACATAAATAACACGTAACAAGTTGAAAAGTAATGAAATATAAGATATATGGATATACGAGACCCAAACTACAAGCCTATTTGCCAAAAAAGAACAACAAAAATGAGTGTTTTGCATAAACCACCCCATATATTAATCAGAGCAAAACTCAGCACCTTGCAGGATGTTAATGTCAAATTATGCTTCCCTTAATTTGTTATTAAAAATAAGCGGCCTGTTATCCTATATTTTCCCAAGCTTATCACCTTTTTAATTGTAATATAATAAAGCAATCATTATCATCACCCCCTCTGCACGTTATTGTATTAAACCGGTGCCAAAGGATACGCCATAGATATATCATGAACATTTTATAAAGTTGTATTTTTATCCTAATGCGTATTTTAATGTTCTTCGTAATCGTGCTATTGTAAAACAAAACAGCTTGTATCCAGCTTTGAAAACTCAGATGATGTTTACCGGAAAATTCTGCACTTGCAAAACAAACCCTGCACTTTGTTATTGAGCGAGATTGTGATGTCAAAGGATACATCGTGTTTTGTATAATTCTATTGACATTAAATGATGCTTGCGAGCATATGGTCGCTCTAGTCCCGCTTCTAAAGAATACGGAACGCTCATACAAGGACGAACAGATAATCCTAGTCACACATGGAAAGCTGTGGTATTTGTGTTGCCTGTTCTTGAAGATTTCATTATATATGTTAGTTCAGCAAATTGCACGAGATTACGCGCCTATTTACTTACATTTATCTTACATGTTTAAATATCAAAACCAGACTTAGTGCAAGTAAGAATAAATACAAAATATAAATCCCGGACCGCGACATACCAAAGTCGTTAAAAATGGTAGTGGTATAGCTTCCCTGCTAACGCTCAAGCAAATATAAGGGTAGTTCCACGACTGGTTGGCCCGATGTCATGATAATGTGACTGGTCGTGGTATCATGCCAGGTGTTAACGGCATGCTATACACAGTGAAGGCACACTATATCTGCTTCAAGTGGACACCGTCTCCAGATAACTGAAATACTGTTGGTGGGATGATAAACACAATAACGAACAAACAAAATACAATCACTTGGCATAGCGTCGATAAGTCTATAATGTGACACTGTTAATACAGAGAATAAAATTATCATGACCTATTATTTCTGTGTAAGGATAGTATTTGTCATACATTTACATATACTTACAAAACAATTTATGATATTGAATAATGCATTGTTCCTGGTTTCTTTGGAATTTAGCTGATTGTATCAAAATGTTTATCTTTCTTAAATATTGGACAAACGTTCTCTGTTTTGCAAATTGGTAAAGTGTTTTCGTGTTTTGTATAATTATAAAAACGATTTGAACTTAGTTTATTTCAACGCTTATATATATACGTATTCTAATCGCCGACTGTTTGACATGTTTTTTCGAAGGAAAATACGTGTTATTAGTCCATTTTATAACATATTTGATTGTATTGTTTTATATATAGACAATGATATTTCTAATCTGTGATTATTTTCAATATTCAATTTATTTATTGGCATAAACATACAGTTCATTGCCAGAACATCATAACTTAGCGTCAATAAGTAAACAGATATTAGTTCAAAGAGAGAAAAGTGTGAAATGAGCATTTACAAATACAAATGCAAAAAAGGTCAAGATGGATTTTACAGTAACAATATGAATATTCATAAACAAGTATCGATTATTAATTATTAAGTTGAAGTGTATTTTCCCTTTTAGAAAAAGACAGATATATAAATTTAGAAAGGTTCTTAATTAAAGATGGTTTCCTGCTCTGGAATAATAATTTAAATTTATAAATTGTAGGAAAAGAGCGAAAAAGAGGGCAGAAATAAACTTCTTAAATCTCTAAAAAACGGACATACTTAGACGAAATGGTATTCGTTTTCCACTACCTTCATATTAGACAATTTACAAATTCTATTGTGTCTTTCTATGTTTTTATAACGACCTTCTTCAATAGTAAGTTTATGGCATGATAATCTAATACGACTATAAGCAATACGGTGTTGATTATTATCGATAATATCAATGTAGGACTCAAATTCAAATGTATTCTTAACAAGACAAAATGTTTCTAGTTTTCTAGAATTTTCAATCGTATTAAACCAACACTGAACATATTGGTCGCATGTTTTTTGGCTGACACAAAATTTGCTTAAGGAATTTAATGTGGACGCGTTCGATGTCACCTGACTTATGAAAACCCCAAATTTCACACCCATAACATAAAATGGGAAGAATCATACTATCGAACAATTTGAACTTATCAACTGTATTTAGAAACATAAAATCGAACAAGGAGTTTAAAGAGAATGTCGCTTTTAATGCTTTATCAGCCAGGTATTTTTGTGATTGGTAAAAACAACAATTCGATTTCAGAGTAACACCTAAATACGTAAATTCACTCACATTTTGAAATAGTTCGTTATTGTACACAACAGAAACAGTACCAGCAATCCTAGTCCGACATCCTTTCTCAAAAACCATAACTGCAGATTTAGGTACGTTGACTTCGATTCCCCACATTTTGCAAAATGAATGTAATACATTTACCAAAGTTTGTAGTCCCTCTGCCGTTTTTGAAAAGAGAACAGTATCATCGGCAAATAATAACAAAAACAAATCAGTCCCATCGATAGTTACATTGTCATATGCGGCTACATGAGCAGATCATAAACTCATACACATCATTGAAAAAGAAACTTTTAACATTTTTATACATTGATTGTAGTATGTGTAACATTTTAGACGAACAACCACTTCGTATCAATTTAAGAACACCCCATTTCTATATACAAAATCAAAGGCTTTTTTTTTAAATCAATAAAATAGCAAAATAACTTTTGCTTATCATAATTTACAACCTTATCGATTATACCGTTAAGTACAAATACACAGTCGACAGTACTTCTATTTTTTCTAAACCCGTATTGAAAATCGTTTAGAATTTCATGAGTATCAGCCCAATCAGTCAGTCTTTTATTAATGATCTGTGAAAATATTTTAGAAAAAATACTTGTTAATGCTATTCCTCTTTAATTATTAACATCATTCAGATCTCCTTTTTTGGGAACTGGAACAATTATTGCCTTATTCCACTCTGTTGGATAGATACCTTTTGTAAAAATATAATTGAACAATTTACAAAGAACAGGAGACAAACCATCAATGCAGTCAATAAATAATTCAGGAACCAACTTTTTTACTTTTTAAAGAGACATTAGCTGACTTCGTCTATGTTTATCTCACCGTCAAGAGAATCAATATTAATATCAGCGAAAGAGCACTCAGTTAATTCGTCCTCTATATCTCCATTTACAAAAGTGTTATCATTAGAAAACAATTGTCGTAAATGAATGATAAAATCATCAGCTGCAACATTGGATTCTCTATTGTTACTACCTTTAATTGTCTTTATTTCAGACCAAAACTTCTGAAGATCAGATTTTGATAACTCATGTAAATGGCGTTTTTGTTTACAATTTAATGCAGCTTTAGCCTCCTTTATACCACATCTATAGGCTCTGCGTAACCTTTTAACGTCATTCAAGTCTGTTGCAGTCTTAGTCCTTTTATATTTAGCACAAGCAGAACGAAATTCTCTCCTTGCAGCAGAACACTCACTGTTAAACCATTCATTGTTACAAGTTATTGACTTATTCTTACTTTTGTCTGAAAAATACTTGCACGACTTGCCAAAAACAGAATATGCTGCATCATATAATTTAGTAGTTATGGAGTCTTTGGCATCATCAAGTGTAACTAATTGGTTACACAGTTGGTCGACTATTGAATTTAAAGACTCGTGTTGACAGTTAACAACATCTATGTATACTTTTCTTTTGTTCTGATCATATATTAACTTATCTTCATATGTACAATTATCATTTTTATTATTATTTGGAATATCAAATTCAACGGATAAATCTATTTGAATTGGTGCATGCGACGAAACTACGTGCAAATCATGCACCACAAATTTACTTATAAAGGGAAATAACTTTTCTGTGCATAATACAAAATCAGTTACACTGTTACCTAGATCAGACATGAAAGTGTAATTGCCTATACCATGTTCATTTCCAATACGTCCATTGACAATACGAAGACCGCTAGACAAACACAAATTAATCAGAGCGTGACCATGTGAGTTAACAGTTTTATCCATACAGCTTCGTTGAGGTAAGCTAGAATTCGCGAATCTTTGGTTATCAATTTGACAAATAAATCTGTCAGACTTTTCTGGGCCTATCATAACATCAGATTTTAGGCCACATCTAGCGTTTAGATCTCCAATGACGCAGACAAAGCCTGTGTTATTAAAGAATCTTACGTCATTCTTTAACTGTTCGAAGTAACCAATTGAATGTGTATAAAAATACGGGCTTTTTGCAGGTGGTATGTAACAAAAACACATGTACAAGTCTTTAGGGGTGTTAAGATAATGATTCGGGAATTTTATCCAAATAAATCCGGACATATCAACCTTCACAACTTCAAAACAATTGTTAAGACTCGATTTATAAAACAAACATATTCCACCATGCCCACGCCTGGTATTGATTAAAAGACTTTGAGGACGTGGAACAGATATTTTATGGAACCCAGGGATATGAAAGTTGTCATAGGATTTTTCCCAAGTTTCACAACAAAAAACTAAGTCAAAGCGTGTTACAAACTGAATAAAGTCATTGTCAGATAAGCTCGACTTCAGACCATTGACGTTCCACGAGAGTACGGATAAGTCACACTTTTCTCGTGCTGCTTAACTTTCAATGGAGACACCATTGTATTGTCACGTGACCGTTCGCCATTCAGTGGCTAAAATAACAACCATTTATGTAGTTATACTACATATCAAAGAGTATTACAGCCACTAGGATGTTGTTGAAAACAATACATACTATTTAACGTTGTTAGAAATTAGATCATGTGTAAAAATTCATTTTTTAAATATACTTAACCTAAAGTCATTCGTTAAACAAATTCCATGTTTTGGAAAACAACATACACAATTCAACAATTGAATTACCAACTGTTTGGGTATAAAGTAATCAGACATCATCATCATACAAGCACACTTTTGTACACTGGAGAAATTTTATGAAAAATTTATTAAATTATCATATTATGGTCAAATGTGAACAGTGTAAATAAACAGCTATAAGAAAAGATTGAAAATATAGCTTAAAATAAAAAAATAGTTATATAGCATTAATTTAAGAAATAATATATATATTTTCTCATTATTACTCATTAAACAAATTCAAATAAAAAATGAAGAGATTGTGCGTACCGTTCTTAGTGTTAAACATTTTATTTGTGAAATTTTATTTAAGGTTCTGGAACTGTAATGGTGACCTTCGACAATCCTTATAATGATACTCTTTCTTGGATCTATACTATAAAACACATCGTATGGTGAATTTTTAAGGAAGTTTACCTTTTGTAACTCAAGTTATGTGCATTTTTATAAAGTGACCCTTGATTTTCAAAAACACGTAAATTGTGCTGGGACAAAAAAAAAGAAAAAGTACCTTTTTTAAATTCTACAGTTCTGTATTCAAATTTTAACCAATTTTTTTCTGTTACACAATCATGTCATGATAAATCAGAACAATAAGATTACACTTTGGACAAATACTTATAAAAATACAGAGCTTTGCATACATATACCCCCAAGCACAAATCCGATTTTTTGGGTGCGTTTAAAAATATCTCAAGTTTGAAGCTAGTTAGACACATACAACTAATTTTCTGCAATATGAACTGCCCATAATATGATATTTTAAAGGCATTTTTACCGTTCCTAATAATATTTATTAGAATTTGTAAAGGTTACTATAATGAAACTGCAAGAGAATTAATAGCGAAAAATAACGTCAAAATGGTCAATTACAGATTATACTTCTTTATACAAAAATCACCTACAGTTGGTATTGGAGATGGAAATATGAATGTAAAACTCTGCATTATCACATGAAAACCTTCTCTTTGCTGAATTTGTCTGGCTTGAGGGAAGTATTTGAAATTAACCACTTTACACGTTTTTCTTAAAAAATTCCGACAGTTTAGGAATAACTGAGTCAAGCACTCTTTTGGTATTAGTGACACTTGGTTGTCCCTCACAGTTTTGACCCCTGAACACATTTAAAAGTCCATCCCGGCCATCCCGAGAAAATATCAGACGGAGTTGAGCGACGATCACGCTGTTGAGCTCCAGGTTCCGCAATTTTGAAGAAATGGATAACCCAATGACGTCATGGAAAATTACTAAAATAACAATTACGAAACTTGACGACGAATGCTATTCAAATAAAACCGGATCATACCGAGTGCCGATGTTTACCGAAGTTAGTTACAGTTTCAGAACCTTAAGAATAAAAAAGACAAAGTCCTATGAGCATTGCAACATATACAAAAATTGAAAAGACACACGACCAAGGTATTCACATGCACACCAAATGTAAAAGTGAGAACAAATCTGCGGTGAGTCATTTAACAACAAGAGCAAACCCGACAATTACCACCTTAAAACGGTCAGTTGGCATTTTGAACCGACTGGGCTGCTTAAACCGGTTTTAAAGAGCTCTATCCTCGCACTTCCTGATGGGTTTCTCGAATGCAAGCAGCGACAAGAAAACCGATCCATTTGATAAGTGTCTATGCGCTGACGTTTTGTTTGATAAGTTATGACGAAAGTAGTGACGTCATTGAAAAAAAATGTCCACATAGTGTTAAGAAGAGAGATAGGTATTTTTTCGATTAGAAGACCTACCAAAAAAAACGTTAATAGTAAATAGAAGAGTAAATGGTTGTAGCATCCTGTTCATGCGGAGAAGGAATTGAGGAACCAAAGTCCAATGTCCATAAAAGGAAATACACGTAACAATCCTTATAGGATGAATTAAATGACAACATAGAAGTATGATCTCACATCCTTGTGATCAATTTAGTTTCCTAATTAACAATGACCACCCTTTAGTGCTGAAGTTGAGTATACATGCATGGCTTATCATTATTATCCATTCAGCCCTTACTTCAACGTCGTGGTTTGTTTACTTTTCTGTGACTGAAACAAGTGTTTTTAGAAATATATCTAATGATATCGACATCACATGGATAATGTATTTGCAAAAATATTTCACGCATTTTAAATGACACGCTTAATAGCATGTTTGAGGTAAAAATGTGGATTGTAATAAAATACTCAAGTGAAAATGTATAATCCAGACACATGTTTACATAATTAGTTCATTTAAATACTGCTTCGTGATGGTAGTACATTTTAACTGTATTTGGCTAGATTGGAGCTATTAAAACGTTTTCAAATCTACGTTCTCATATTCTAATCAAATGCAATAACATAGAAATGACCAGACTCGATTTTTATCAGCCAAATATCAGTTTCGCTGATCATATAGTTTGACAATTGTAACAACTCGCTATGGGCGGTAACGTAAAAGTTCTTTTAGCTCTTGGCTGGCAGGACTGAAGCAGCCAAGTTACGGCGGACAAGAGAAATAACTTTGGGTTTGCTAATTTCTGACATCGTCTATAGCTGATGGATAGAAGACCTCTTTTAAAGTCATGATTATCTTCCCCTTGTTATGCTATTCACTTATGGAAGCTGGAGACCATCTCCTTTGTATAGTTAAAACACAATTCATTCCACTTCACTGTGCGTTTAATAATTAATAACTATTTGTCGATCTAGTTTACTTACAATCGTGATACTTGAAACGTGTACTTAACACTTTTTTCTTAATTTACTTTTTCTACAAAGGTGTATATATTTCTATTATTGCTGATGTGTTCTACATATAGGTCTACATTTTGCAAACTTATAAGACATGAAAATCAAACATTTAGCGTGGAATTAATTTACTACTTAAGTTACTTAACGTTGCGTTCTGTTGTTGTTAGTCATAATTTTTCTTGAAAATGTTTTACTTACTTTGTGAAATTAGAAACAAGCATCACAATAGGCAGTAATGTCTTTCAGTAATGAATGTAGTAAATATTCATATTAAAAGTAACGAGGACTTTGGTATAAATATATAATTCGGCCGTATTGTTTGTATTCCATTCAAATAGTTCCTTGTGGAGCATGTGCATATACATGATCAAACAACAACAAAAGAACATAGTTCGATGTCAGTCTTTGTAATTACAGTACAAATAGCAACCCTGTTGTCAATAACGGACAGCAGACTAGAGTTTTACTTACTTATTAAGTAAAAATTATAATAGATTTTTACTTGACTATTAAGTAAGAACTATAACAGAGTTTTACTTGATTATTAAGTAATAACTATAATAGGTAATTTAGAGTGTTTATGTTACTTTGCACTTGAAATACAAGCGAGGATATAAGGCGTTGTTTTAATAGATGGCATGCTTCAACAATCCGGTGATCATGATCTGAGGCGATACAGACTGTTGCGCGTAATTATTTGTTTGTTTGTTAGGTTTATCGTCCCACTAACAGATTTCAATTATCTGGAGACGGTGTCCACTTGAAGAAGATATAGTGTTGCCTTCACTGTGTATAGCATGTCGTGAACACCTGGCATGATACCACATCCAGTCACATTATCCTGACACCGGGCCAACCAGTCGTGGGATCATCTTATATTTGCTTGAGCGTTAGCAAGGGAGCTATTTCACTACTGTTTTTGCGACTTTGGTTTGTCGCAGCCCGGGTTTGACCCCGGGGCCTCCCGTACCTCGTGCCGACTCTCTACTGATTGCGCTACCAAGTCCGGTGCGCGTAATTAACGTGTTTCAATCCTATAGTAAGCACTAATGCAAACGTATTTCAAATCGAACTGTATGGTTATACATACATCGTTTTGCACTTACTGATTGTAAGCATATTTTACAATAATCCCATTTGATAATGTACGAAGTTATACAATGTGCGAAATGCATATTTTTTGTTTGTTTTGGTATTTGTTATCAGGGTTGATAACTGTTTCAGGTTATTTGCTTTTACTTCAAAGAGAATAAACGCACATACAAAAACAACAACAAAACAAACAATCAATCAAGCAAAAAGAAAATCTAAAACCTAAAGAACAATACTTATATCAATGTTCAATAAGTAAATGTGTATCATGGTTTTTGCAATACACGTTTTAACAAAATGATACGACTTATCTTTTGACAGTCAACTCAAGCCCTATAAAACAATGTGTGATGTTTTCAGGTGATTGTCATCTGTGGTGGTAATATGTTGCCAGTTTATCGCAAAGAAACTTACCTTGTGTAAGTTTTTTTTTGCCGACCGACTGTTTTTTATTACCTATGTATTTATAACATGTATTTATATGTAACAGTTTACCTTTTTTTTCAAATTATATATTAATTACATTAAGACTTATTTTGCTAGGTGGAGTGTTATTTTGTTGTTTATTTCATTATTACATTATTTGTAGATGACTGGTGTCTGTTTTGTATTTACAACTAATCACATACAACGGTCATGAGGTGCCGTGTTATAGGCTTAGCGTACTGTTTCCGGTATGTGGTGCTTGATATCAGTTTTTAATTATATAAGCATCAAAATACTTTTAAAATGTAAATAATTGTTTTTGATATATAAAACAAACTTTAAAAGACATTGTTACGCTTTAAATATAAGCATTTCCTTCATATATACAATAGTCCAAGTGCTTCAGTTTTTTCCGTTGTTTTCCGGCATGTCTATGCACCCTTTAAAAAGATTTGCGTAAGACATTAACTCACACATTTTTATCGGGTCTATGTTCTTTTTATAGAAACTACTTTAGTAAGAACAAACACGCTAAAATATTATTCATTTCCACACCAGTCGCTCGCTCCAGCTGCGCCTCATAATTATGATGTTCCTCACATGGTAGACAACACAAAATTTACGAAACAGACAGTGCGTGTATGAACGATCTGCTTGGTGGCATATGTTAGAGATTAGGGTTTAATGAATTTTGGATAAAGTGACGTTTTATGCACAATACACACACATGCTGAAGGGGTTTGATTTTGAATTATGACTTAAAAAAAGCATCCTCCGAGGACGTTTATATAGTACTCTAGATGGTGTTGTCTGAAAAGTCTATCAATGCGAGACGCTCTGGTATTCATTCAGGCTGACCTTGTGTCAGCATTTAAGTAGGTAAAAAGTGAGTTTAGACAGCTACGCCGATAAAACGAACTAAATGGCCAGCCTATCCTACAACTCTATGCATGTTTGGTCATTTATCAAACACAAAGGAAAGACATAGGCATCAAGTAATACTGCTTAAGTTCGACGAACAGTTTCTCGCAAACGGTAAACAATAAAAAAAGTCGGTTCCTGACACAAGTTTCACAGAATATTAACTTTTCAATCTAATGAAATCCAATATATATATATTTTTAAAAAATATCAGTCAGGAACAATGCATTATTCAATATCATAAAATGTTTTGTTAGTACAGTCAACTCTCGTTATCTCAAAATCGGTTATCTCAAATTTCCGGTTATGTCAAACTGTTTTCTACGGTCCCGTTTTTTCCCTATAGTTTCTATATAGATCGACTCCGCTTAACTCAAATTCGGATGTGTCAAATTATCGGATATATCAAACTAAATTCTTTTTCCCCACACGAATAAAACTGTTGAAATCAGTTGGTCTATCTCAAACTTCAAATTGCTATAAGATGCAAAACGGCAACAATAGTGATGTTCACACCTACCGTGAAACTCGCGAAGATTTGGGCGCGAATTTTATCGCCAATTATCGGCAATCAGGATGTCACGTAATTTAGAGAAGAGGTTAATCGAATATTATTTAATTAGCTGATTTAATGAACAGATCAGATTTTGATAACGCATGTAAATGCCGTTTTTGTTTACAATTAAATGCAGCTTTAGCATCCTTTATACCACATCTATAGGCTCTGCGTAACCTTTTAACATCATTCAAGTCTGTTGCAGTCTTAGTCCTTTAATATTTAGCACAAGCAGAACGAAATTCTCTCCTTGCAGCAGAACACTCACTGTTAAACCATTCATTGTTACAAGTTATTGACTTATTCTTACTTTTGTTTTGTGAATACTTGAACGACTTGCCAAAAACAGAATATGCTGCATCATATAATTTAGTAGTTATGGCATCACCAAGTGTAACTTATTGGTTACACAGTTGGTCGACTATTGAATTTAAAGATTCGTGTTGACAGTTAACAACATCAATGTATACTTTTCTTTTGTTCTGATCATATATTAACTTATCTTCATATGTACAATTATCATTTTTATTATTATTTGGAATATCAAATTCAACGGAAAAATCTATGTGAATTGGTGCATGCAACGACACTACGTGCAAATCATGCACCACACATTTACTTATAAAGGGAAATAACTTTTCTGTGCATAATACATAATCAATTACACTGTTACCTAGATCAGACATAAATGTGTAATTGCCTATACCATGGTCATTTCCAATACGTCCATTGACAATACGAAGACCGCTAGACACACACAAATTAATCAGAGCGTGACCATGTGAGTTAACAGTTTTATCCATACAGCTTCGTTGAGGTAAGCTAGAATTCGTGAATGTTTGGTTATCAATTTGACAAATAAATCTATCAGACTTTTCTGGGCCTATCATAACATCAAATTTAGGCCACATCTAGCGTTTAGATCTCCAATGACGCAGACAAAGCCTGTGTTATTAAAGAATCTTACGTCATTCTCTAACTGTTCGAAGTAACCAATTGAATGTATATAAAAATACGGACTATTTGCAGGTGGTATGTAACAAAACACATGTACAAGTCTTTAAGGGTGTTAAGATAATGATTCGGGAATTTTATCCAAATAAATCCGGACATATCAACCTTCACAATTTCAAAACAATTGTTAAGACTCGACTTATTAAACAAACATATTCCACCATGCCCACGACTGGTATTAATTAAAAGACTTTGAGGACGTGGAACAGATATTTTATGGAAGCCAGGGATATGAAAGTTATCATAGAATTTTTCCCAAGTTTCACAACAAAAAACTAAGCGTGTTACAAACTGAATAAAGTCATTGTCAGATAAGCTCGACTTCAGACCATTGACGTTCCACGAGAGTACGGAAAAGTCACACTTTTCTCGTGCTGCCTAACTTTCAATGGAGACACCATTGTATTGTCACGTGACCGTTCGCCATTCAGTGGCTAAAATAACAACCATTACCAACTGTTTGGGTATAAAGTAATCAGACATCATCATCATAGAAGCACACTTTTGTACACTGGAGAAAGTTTATGAAAAATTTATTGAATTATCATATTATGGTCCAATGTGAACAATGTAAATAAACAGCTATAAGAAAAGATTGAAAATATAGTTTAAAATAAAAAATAGTTATATAGCATTAATTTAAGAAATAATATATATATTTTGTCTTTATTACTCATTAAACAAATTCAAATAAAAAATGAAGAGATTGTGCGTACCGTTCTTAGTGTTAAACATTTTATTTGTGAAATTTTATTTAAGGTTCTGGAACTGTAATGGTGACCTTCGACAATCCTTATAATGATACTCTTTCTCGAATCTATACTATAAAACACATCGTATGGTGAATTTTTAAGGAAGTTAACCATTTGTAACTCAAGTTATGTGCATTTTTATAAAGTGACCCTTGATTTTCAAAAACACGTAAATTGTGCTGGGACAAAAAAAGAAAAAAAGTACCTTTTTTAAATTCTACAGTTCTGTATTCAAATTTAACCAATTTTCCTGTAACACAATCATGTCATGATAAATCAGAACAATAAGATTACACTTTGGACAAATACTTATAAAAATACAGAGCTTTCCATACATATACCCTCAACCACAAATCCAATTTTTGGGGGTGCGTTTAAAAATTTACTCTATCTATAAAAGCAAATATCTCAAGTTTGAAGCTAGTTAGACATATACAACTAGTTTTAAAAGTCTCTGCAATATGAACTGCCCATAATATGAGATTTTAAAGGCATTTTACCGTTCCTAATAATATTTATTAGAATTTGTAAAGGTTACTATAATGAAACTGCAAGAGAATTAATAGCGAAAAATAACGTCAAAATGGTCAATTACAGATTATACTTCTTTATACAAAAAATCACCTACAGTTAGTATTGGAGATGGAAATATAAATGTAAAACTCTGCATTATCACATGAAAACCTTCTCATTACTGAATTTGGCTGGCTTGAGGGAAGTATTTGAAATTAACCACTTTACCCGATTTTCGTAAAAGATTCCGACAGTTTAGGAATAACTGAGTCAAGCACTCTTTTGGTATTAGTGACACTTGGTTGTACCTCAAAGTTTTGACCCCTGAACACATTTAAAAGTCCATCCCGGCCATCCCGAGAAAATATCAGACGAAGGTGAGCGACGATCACGCTGTTGAGCTCTAGGTTCCGCAATTTTGAAGAAATGGATAACCCAATGACGCCATGGAAAATCCCTATGACGTGGTGAAAAATAACTAAAATAGCAATTACGAAACTTGACGACGAATGCTATTCAAATAAAACCGGATCATACCGAGTGCCGATGTTTACCGAAGTTAGTTACAGTTCCAGAACCTTAAGAATAAAAAAGACAAAGTCCTATGAGCATTGCAACATATACAAAAATTGAAAAGACACACGACCAAGGTATTCACATGCACACCAAATGTTAAAGTGAGACAAATCTGTGGTGAGTCATTTAACAACAAGAGCAAACCCGACAACTACCACCTTGGAACGGTCAGTCGGCATTTTGGACCGACTAGGGTGCTTAAACCGGTTTTACAAAGCTCTATCCTCGCACTTCCTGATGGGTTTCTCGAATGCAAGCAACGACAAGAAAACCGATCCATTTGATAAGTGTCCATGCGGTGAAGTTTTGTTTGATAAGTTATGACGAAAGTAGTGACGTCATTGAAAAATAATGTCCACATAGTGTTAAGAAGAAAGATATGTATTATTTCGATTAGAAGACCTACCAAAAAAAAAAAAAAAACGTTAATAATAGTAAATAGAAGAGTAAATGGTTGTAGCATCCTGTTCATGCGGAGAAGGAATTGAGGAACCAAAGCCCAATGTCCATAAAAGGAAATACACGTTACAATCCTTATAGGATGAATTAAATGACAACATAGAAGTATGATCTCACATCATTGTGATCAATTAAGTTTCCTAATTAACAATGACCACCCTTTAGTGCTGAAGTTGAGTATACATGCATGGCTTATCATTATTATCCATTCAGCCCTTACTTCAACGTCGTGGTTTGTTTACTTTTCGGCAATGTACTCATTGTTACTGTGACTGAAACAAGTGTTTTTAGAAATATATCTAATGATATCGACATCACATGGATAATGTATTTGCAAAAATATTTCACGCATTTTAAATGACACGCTTAATAGCATGGTTGAGGTAAAAAAATGTGAATTGTAATAAAATACTCAAGTGAAAATGTATAATCCAGTCACATGTTTACATAATTAGTTCATTTAAATACTGCTTCGTGATGGTAGTACATTTTAACTGTATTTGGCTAGATTGGAGCTATTAAAACGTTTTCAAATCTACGTTCTCATATTCTAATCAAATGCAATAACATAGAAATGACCAGACTCGATTTTTATCAGCCAAATATCAGTTTCGCTGATCATAAAGTTTGACAATTGTAACAATTCGCTATGGGCGGTAACGTACAAGTTCTTTTAGTTCTTGGCTGGCAGGACTGAAGCAGCCAAGTTACGGCGGACAAGAGAAATAACTTTGGGTTTGCTAATTTCTGACATCGTCTATAGCTGATGGATAGAAGACCTCTTTTAAAGTCATGATTATCTTCCCCTTGTTATGCTATTCACTTATGGAAGCTGGAGACCATCTCCTTTGTATAGTTAAAACACAATTCATTCCACTTCACTGTGCGTTTAATAATTAATAACTATTTGTCGATCTAGTTTACTTACAATCGTGATACTTGAAACGTGTACTTAACACTTTTTTCTTAATTTACTTTTTCTACAAAGGTGTATATATTTCTATTATTGCTGATATGTTCTACATATAGGTCTACATTTTGCAAACTTATAAGACATGAAAATCAAACATTTAGTGTGGAATTAATTTACTACTTAAGTTACTTAACGTTGCGTTCTGTTGTTGTTAGTCACAATTTTTCTTGAAAATGTTTTACTTACTTTGTGAAATTAGAAACAAGCATCACAATAGGCGGCAATGTCTTTCAAACTTTTTTTTGTATTTCAGTAATGAATGTAGTAAATATTCATATTAAAAGTAACGAGGACTTTGGTATAAATATATAATTCGGCAGTATTGTTTGTATTCCATTCAAATAGTTCCTTGTGGAGCATGTGCATATACATGATCAAACAATAACAAAAGAACCTCGTTCAATGTCAGTCTTTGTAATTACAGTACAAATAGCAACCCTGTTGTCAATAACGGACAGCAGACTAGAGTTTTACTTACTTATTAAGTAAAAATTATAATAGATTTTTACTTGACTATTAAGTAAAAACTTTTACAGAGTTTTACTTGATTATTAAGTAATAACTATAATAGGTAATTTAAAGTGTTCTATGTTACTTTGCACTTAAAATACAAGCGAGGATATAAGGCGTTGTTTAAATAGATGGCATGCTTAAACAATCCGGTGATCATGATCTGAGGCGATACAGACTGTTGCGCGTAATTATTTGTTTGTTTGTTAGGTTTATCGTCCCACTAACAGATTTCAATTATCTGGAGACGGTGTCCACTTGAAGAAGATATAGTGCTGCCTTCACTGTGTATAGCATGTCGTGAACACCTGGCATGATACCACACCCAGTCACATTATCCTGACACCGGGCAAACCAGTCGTGGGATCATCTTATATTTGCTTAAGCGTTAGCAAGGGAGCTATTCCACTACTATTTTTGCGACTTTGATTTGTCGCGGCCCGGGTTCGACCTCGGGGCCTCCCGTACCTCGAGCCGACGCTCTACCGATTGCGCTACCAAGTCCGGTGCGCGTAATTAACGTGTTTCAATCCTATATTAAGCACTAATGCAAACGTATTTCAAATCGCACTGTATGGTTATACAAACATTGTTTTGCACTTACTGATTGTAAGCATATTTTACAATAATCCCATTTGATAATGTACGAAGTTATACAATGTGCGAAATGCATGATTTTTTGTTTTGGTATTTGTTATCGGGGGCGATAACTGTTTCAGGTTATTTGCTTTTATTTCAAAGAGAATAAACGCACATACAAAAACAACAACAAAACAAACAATCAAGCAAGCAAAAAGAAACCTAAAACCTAAAATAAACAATACTTATATCAATGTTCAATATTTAAATGTGTATCATGGTATTTGCAATACACATTTTAACAAAATGATACGACTTATCTTTTGACAGTAAACTCAAGCCCTATAAAACAATGTGTGATGTTTTCAGGTGATTGTCATCTGTGGTGGTAATATGTTGCCAGTTTATCGCAAAGGAACTTACCTTGTGTACGTTTATATTTGCCGATCAACTGTTTTTCATTACCTATGTATTTATAATATGTTTTTATATGTAACAGTTTACCTATTTTTTCAAATTATATATTAATTACATTAAGACTTATTTTACTAGGTGGAGTGTTATTTTGTTGTAAATTTCATTACTACATTATTTGTTATAGACCAGATGACTGGTGTCTGTTTTGTATTTACAACTAATCACATACAACGGTCATGAGGTGCCGTGTTATAGGCTTAGCGTACTGTTTCCGGTATGTGTTGCTTGATATCAATTTTTAATAATATAAGCATCAAAATATTTTTAAAATTTAAATTATTGTTTTTGATATATAAAACAAACTTTAAAAGACATTGTTACGCTTTAAATATAAGCATTTCCTTCATATATACAATAGTCCAAGTGCTTCAGTTTTTTTCGTTGTTTTCCGGCATGTCTATGCACCCTTTAAAAAGATTTGCGTGAGACATTAACTCACACATTTTTATCGGGTATATGTTTTTTTTTATATAAAATAGTAAGAACAAACACGCTAAAATATTATTCATTTCCACACCAGTCGCTCGCTCCAGCTGCGCCTCATAATTATGATGTTCCTCACATGGTAGACAACACAAAATTTACGAAACAGACAGTGCGTGTATGAACGATCTGCTTGGTGGCATATGACAGAGATTAGGGTTTAATGAATGTTGGATGAAGTGACGTTTTATGCATAATATACACACATGCTGAAGGGGTTTGATTTTGAATTATGACTTAAAAAAACCCGCATCCTCCGAGGACGTTTATATAGTACTGAAGATGGTGTTGTCTGAAAAGTCTATCAATGCGAGACGCTCTGGTATTCATTCGGGCTGACCTTGTGTCAGCATTTAAGTAGGTAAAAAGTGAGTTTAGACAGCTACGCCGATAAAACAAACTAAATGGCCAGCCTATCCTACAACTCTATGCATGTTTGGTCATTTATCAAACACAAAGGAAAGAAATAGACATCAAGTAATACCGCTTAAATTCGACGAACGGTTTCTCGCAAACGGTAAACAATAAAAAAAGTCGGTTCCTGAAACAAGTTTCACAGAATATTAACTTTTCAAACTAATGAAATCCAATATATATATATATATATATATTGTTTCAGATTGTCTTTTTCTCGCCCTCCACTGACTTCTGTGACATAAACAACAAATTAAGCGTTAAAACAAACTAAGTTCAAATCGTTTTATAAGTATACAAAACACGAAAACACTTTACCAATTTGCAAAACTGAGAACGTATGTTCAATATTTAAGAAAGATAAACTTCAGTTATGATAAGTATTGAAATAAATTCTCTACTGCAATTATTATCATATAAAGTATTTAAAATTTCTTTACTTCTTAGATTCCAACTAGATTTATCACCAAGGACTTTGGCAATCGACTCGGAAGAAGATTTTAAAGAGGGTGCCACGTATTCAGTCTATACAACGAAGCCAGTTTGAACCGTCAATCCCAATTTTTCTCAATACATAAGACATGTAACTTCCTAGTCAGATAACTATATTTATTATTGATAACTATATTTCGGTTTTTCAGAAGATATTTTGATTAAATAAATATCTTTTAAATAAAAGTGTCATTGGTCTGATTGACTTCTTAAGCAATCACTAACTTCCTCTTTCCATAGAGAAAGAAATCATAACACACGTGACAAAAATATCTTAATCAATAAGAATATATGATAAAGCCCTATGAGTATTGTAACATATACCAACATTTGACGAGGCACTGGACTAAGGTTTTCACATGAAAGCCAAATGTAATAATAAGAACGAATCTGTGATTAGAAAAATAAGAAAAAAGAGCAAACCCTGCAGTTACCACCTTGGAACGGTCAGTCGGCAATATGGACCGGGTGTGGTGCTTAAGTCGGTTTCAGAGCGCTCTAACCTCGCACTTTCTCAAATGCAAGCAATATAAAAATCGAATCCCGGTTTGAATAAAAAAAATGTCCAAGCGCTGATGTTTTCTATGATACTTTATGACGAAAGTATTTACGTCATTGAAAAACAATGTCTTATAGTGTTTAGAAGTGAGAGAGGTATTATTTCCTTTAGTAGAATCACACAAAAGTAGTTACTTATAAATACAATACAATACAAATCTTTATTTCCGCCAATTCAAGGGTGATATGCATTATATTTTTATACAAACGAACAATAGAACCATTTCAAAGTTATGCAATATACACGAATTATCCTTATAAATGATAAATCGAATAAGGTTCTAATGTATTTTATATGAGTACATGTCTAGGACAGTTATATGCATACAAATATAAGAATATATGACAAGATCATATGAGCATTTCAACATGTACCAAAATGTGAAAACTTACAGGACAAAGGTATTCTCATGCAGGTCCAAGGCTGTACTGTTAGTTTTTCTTTTTGTGTGTTGTGTCTTGTCTCTCTGTTTGGTCAATTTTTAATTTATCATGTACGCCGTTGTTTAAATGTAATTCATATTTTAATATCTGTGGTAATTCTTATATGACCTTTTCTAATTTGCTTATTTATCGATGTCGTGACAAAAGGTATTTAACAAAGACGAAAAATATTTTAGTAACAATGACATTGACAATTGGCGATTAATTCGAAAGCAATATTTAACTCCTTTTTCCTTAAGGAAGCTATATTCCGAATTAAGAATAAAATACCAGTTCTAAGAAGAGACGTTCGATGAAATCGCTCGTTAATCACTAACCGTCAAACCAGCCAGTCACGTACCATTTTCGAATACTTAACTTGCAAACGCGATTCGAAGAATTGTTTATAACTAAACATAAGCGCAGGTATAATCTATTGACACTGGTAACAAATCTTAAGCTGAGACACTTTTTTTATAATTACAGCAACGTGTCATAAACGCGACAGCCTGTGTCTTGAACACACGTAACATTTGGTCTCATTCCTAGAAAACAGGAAAACACGTTTTATAGGAAACGAAAAGGAGTGAGTTGAACGTTAAAGGTAGGAACATTTCAAGTATTTATTTTTTTGTTGTGTCTCTAACATTTTAGTTTCGTTAGCTTGTGTGTGTGTGTGTGTGTGCGTGCGTGCGTGCGTGCGCGCGCGCGCGCGCGCGTGAGTGTGTGTGTGTGTGTGTGTGTGTGTGTGTGTGTGTGTGTGTGTGTGTGTGTGTGTGTGTGTGTGTGTGTGTGTGTGTGTGTGTGTGTGTGTGTGATTGTTGTCATTTAATTGCGTTTACGTAAGATTCAATGCACTAACATTAACTTGATTCTCGCCTATATTCAGACAAACGCTGTGTTTGTGCTTTAGTGATGAAGGATCAATCGTAAGTATTTATGTACGGCTATTCTGTTTCAAATTGATCATTGTCATGGTTTAATCATTAAAGTTAAAGGCATTGAAAATTGCCTTCTTTACAGTTCCCGAGGATAAGGTCACAGCTTGATATTGTATTTGTGCATAATCCACAGTCATAAAGGACAGGTCGTAAAACAATTAGTCACACTTGATGCACATTAGCTAACTGCATTACCATTGGTTAGCATCTCCAATCCCCACTACTTTCCCCTTAATCCATAAACCAGCAGCTGTGATTACTGTGTGAAGCCAGCTAAGGCCTTACATCTAAGAATCTTACATGTTTTTGAATCTAGACTTGTGACAAAACTTTCAAGCATGTGCAAAATTTAGGTTTATTCAAGTAAAGTAACTCGTCAGGAAGTAATTGGTTACAGGTCTGTTAATCGAAGTAACCCAGTAAGACCTTTTGCCGACTGTCATTTCAATATATACACTGCAATACTCTTAGGACCTTAGAAAATAATATTTTCGTATAATGAAAATTTAATCAACGAAAACATATGTTGTCACATTGTAACTTCTCATCGTTTATGAAGCGTGTTAGGTTAGCTTAGATGGGGTTATTATGAATTCCATTGTCATTAAATGATGCTTGTGCGCATATGTTTGCTTTTGTCCTGCCTCTTAAGAATACAAAACGCTCATGCAAGAACGTAAAGATAATCCTTGTCACACATGGAAAGCTGTGGTATTTTTGTTGCTTGGTGCTGAAGATTTCATTTTATATGTAAGCTCAGAAATTGCACGAGAAAGCGGGCCTATTTATCTCACATGTTTAAGTATCAAAGCCTGACTTAGTGCAAATAAGAATAAATTAAAAAAAATATCACCTGACATGGCGTCGATAAGTCTATAGTGTTACACTGTTAATACAGAGAATATGATTATTATGACCTATTATGTCTGTGTAAGGATAGTATTTGTCATTTACATATACTAACAAAACATTTTATGATATTGAATAATGCATTGTTCCTTTACCTTCTTTACTTTCTTTTCAAAATAACTGAGCATATTTTAAATAGATAAAGACAGGTTACAGAAACTGGCCTAAAGCTGATTGTATCAAAATGTTTATCTTTCTTAAATATTGGACATACGTTGGCTGTTTTGCAAATTGGTAAAGTGTTTTCGTGTTTTGTATAATTATAAAAATGATTTGAACTTAGTTTGTTTTAAAGCTTACTGTGTTGTTTATGTCACAGAAGTCAGTGGAGGGCGAGAGAAAGACAATCTGAAACAATATATATAAGGCGAAAGATTTGTGTGTTTGTGTGTTTGTGTGTGTGTATGTGTGTGTGTGTGTGTTTGTGTGTGTGTGTGTCTGTGTGTGTATGTGTGTGTGTGTGTGTGTGTGTGTGTGTGTGTGTGTGTGTGTCTGTGTGTGTTTGTGTGTGATTGTTGTCATTTAATTGTATACATTTTCAGAAGAGAGGTCGATATTAGCTATATGTTTTATAAATGAAGAATATTGTGTGCAAGATATAAACCTTGTATTAATTTTTCTTATGTGATGTCATGAAGTCCCGTATGTTATACAAATGAGTAGTGTTAATGGTGGTTATTGTTTAAATATACTAGGTTTGAATTAACTCAGTTTGTTGGTTGAAAATCACGATGAATGAGTGATGTGGCTTTACAGGTTTCTAACAATGGTAAATCTAATGAATAATTTAAATAATTGCATATATTCAGGAGTCTGTGGGTCATTAAAATATCTAAATTATCCAATGCTTAGTTGGTTAGTAGTTTAAAGCTGTTATAATTATATTTTTAAATATTTTAATATACATTTCACATGTTATAAACCAAAATGCAGCATATTTCAACGCATATGCCACCTCGAATGAAAAGTGAATTCAGTATGAATAATTAAATTGACACAGTTGATAAGCTAAACTCAGAGATTCGACCTTTCTGTGCTTCAAAATGCAGCAGCTGGAGTTGGTGATGCTTTGCTAGCTATACAAAACACGACGTGAGCAAAAATATATTTAATATATTTAATTTATCCCACCATCTGTGTAAATATCGGTTGATATAACCCGTGTGATAAAGATGAGCTTTATCAACCGATATTCGCGCACCTGCTCTAAGCCGGACTACTTTTTTGACGAAACGATCAGGAGTGTTTACGAGAACGAAACTCATATATCGCGTAATTATGCTTGTGGTCACCCCAAAAATATCCATAATATAAATATTAGTGAAACAGAGCAAAAGAGGCTATTAAAAAAATAAAAAGGATGCGGGCGGTTTCGATCTCTGACCTGCAGGATTGAAAACTTAAGTGGCAGCGTCTTTACCGACTGAGCTAACCGGACAATGCCTTGCAATTTTCCGAAGTTTTATTAAACAATGATATAGAAAATTTCAAAAAAAAAAAAAAAATCTATCAGAAAAATAAAACAACATGTATTGCAGGAACATGATTAAAATTGTTTAATAATAGTAATAAAATCAATAAAAGTACGAATTTGTAGTCTGCAAAAATAAAAACAACTCGAAATGTCAGATCATGCGAGTCCCCGTTGTTTTGATGTTATCAAGTGTGAATTGAAAGACTGTGATGAAGAATCGTGTAAAAACCTAAGCAGTGTTGAAGAGATGAGCTACAAGGATTTCGAGGCAAAATCTGGCTTTAATCCGAACATTTTTGAGAATGAAATTGATCTTGAATCTGTGGTAACTGTCTCAGATTGCAATCATCTGCCTAATCTTAGGGCAGACCCTGATGATCAAATGTCGTTACATGATGAACATTCAAATGGTTTAGATAGAGCTCGATCTTTAGTCGAACCAAATACAGCTGACTGCACAGATCTGGACAAATGTGCTAAAAATCACAGTTCCTTGACGTAAACATGAACACCAACCCACCACCTCCAATCCCAACATTTCTCCAAATTTCGCAAGTCATCCTGTCAAAAACACAACTATCTTCGAAATTTTAAAGCGTTAGATTCAATGTTCATAATTTCAATGTCATCAACAATTAAAATCCATGAGCTACTGTTTGTTACAGCCACAAACACACACACAAACCTCGAATGTAATTCGCGTTTCTTAATGCCAAGTGCGTAGCAACTTTAATGTTACACGGCCTTGACATTACACGCTACATGTATAACTTTACACGAGGGTGTGATTTTTGTTGTTCTTTTTTCCCAACCATTATTTTCAGTTATCGTAATCAATAAAATTACAACTTTATGTATAGCACAAATAAAATAAAAGAAATAACATGTTTATTGTCTTATTTTTTATTCTAAAAGAGAACTATTTCTTATAGCCGAATTACTCTATTGCTCGCGCATGAATTTCTTGTATTGCATTGGAATGTCAGATTATGTAACGGAGGAGCAGTAGCGGTAAATTTAAATGTTTACCTTTGAAAAGCTGTTGATGGTGGGATAAAAAGAATACCAGGTTAGTGTTGATATAGACAAATGTTATCATGCTCGGCCCGAAAATCAGAAAGCACTCGGCAAGCCTCATGCTTTCTGATTTTCTTAGCCTCGCATGATAACATTTATCTATATCAACACTAACCTGGTATTCTCTATATAAATTAATATGTTATTCAATATAAGAAAACAACTTAGACATTTTCTTTTGAGATAACTTTATCGTTGTCTGGATAATCCGCTGTGAAGCGATATCTATTTGAATCTTGTTTTAATTGAGTTGATAAGCATATACATTTAGAGTGATTCCTTTCGCGAATTGTACTGTCTAACAATAAAGTTGATGTTCAAAATTGTCTTATTTAGACTAAAGCATGAGTTTATGCAGATTTTTTTATGTGTTTTAATAAATCGCAGCGACACAATTAAAGTAATTATAGCGGCACGCAGCTATATTAGTTGTGAAAAACCCTTCTAATAGATGTCTGGGTAGAACCAACGGCGCACCGCAGTTCGGCTGGGATACCTTCCCACATTTAGTTATCCGCCCCCATGGGAGTTGAACCCATGGGTGAGAGGCTGAGCAGTCGAAAGAGCTACAACTACATCACGGGCGCAACAAAATCTGTTTTGATAAGGACCGGATACAATTTTAATAAGGACCGCTTAAAACCCTTCTAAATCTTTACATAGGTTACATGTATGTTATAGGGTTTCCAAATAGTGTGAAGTCGCAGTGTATATGAACACTATCTCAAATAGGCATGTACCGAAAATAAGTGGTAGAACACCAGACTGCCGTGAAAAGGACCAGGATACGAGTCATACAACAGACAACCAATTTTTCTCTTCTCTTGTTTATTTATTTTTATCAGCATGCCCTGAAGTTATTGTCATTTATGTTTTCTAGCTTTATTTTTAAACTACAGACGATTTTGAAATGGTATAACAAAGAGTTTGCAAAGGGTTATGTATCTTTAAGTTTAGAAGTAATGGTAATAGCAGTAAATGCATAATCAAACAATATTTGTTACTAAGATTTTACACTTTCTCATGATCACGTAATTGAGAACTTTCGTTGCGTTGGTTGAGTATGTTCCGTTCCATCTTTAAACTTTGAAATAAAGCAGCCAAATAGAGCCATTCCCTGTATTTCAGAGGCTGCAACACTCTTTCTTTCCATCGGTTCATACAGTTTGTGTTCTCGGCAACAAAGATAATCAATAATCGTAATTTTAAAGACGATATGTGGTGTTCAGCTAAATATCCTGTATAATCAATATTTTTTTTATACCATCACACTCACATTTTTTAAGAATTAAGCACAAACATATTTACATATTTACATTTACATATATGCAAACGTTTATGGATGCTGCCATAAGAGAAAACAAAAAAGTTTTTTTTAAAAAGTAAGCATTCCTCCCATTTTATCGTTAGAATAAAACTATAAAGTTTTCCTTAAAAAGATATAAAAATATATCATAATAATATTTTCTCGTCCAAATCTCGGTTGTTTAGTCGATTGATGATTTGCCTTTTTGGTGGCAGATGTTACTTTGCTTTGAAAGACACCAGGATTAAATTTTATGTTGTTCCTGGCGATAGTTCTGTTTGGAGTTGTGTATAACATTCCACTGTGTGCATTTTCTGTTTTCTGTTTATTAAGTATTTCGATTTATCTGTTACCACACACTTCTTTGTTGGATTGAGGTTTTTATATCTTGGGACAGCTCGCTTATACAAAGGAATAACTTACGTAAGTCTTTGTGCGCACGTAATTAGTTCTTTTAAAATTAAGGTAGACCTATTTACGTGCTCAGAGATGGACTTGTGCACGTGTTGTCCTTTGTAAAAGCGAATCATTCCGGGATCTATATACTTTTATATAAATAACTAACCTTACCACAGCAGGAAGACGCACACAAATACCAGCATTCAAACAAAGGGGCGAATCCAGCATTGTTTTCGTGTGTGTTTGGAGGCGTGTCCATTGAGCGAGCAACAGAGGTGATGGCAGTTGTGTGTGGGGTGGGGTTGGGGTGAATTCTTTTTCAAATGCAGCAGCCATATAGAGGCAATTTTCTGCATTTTAGAAGCTGTTGAAAACTTAACAAAAATATTGATTTACAACTTCAATCCAGCCGTAGTTGCTATTTGTCTGTTTATGCACAATTTGTTTCCTATTTCCTATATCCTATATATTTTATGGAATTCAAGCGTTGGAAATTTTCACCAAATACGCACCTTTTTATGATAAAACTAACAACCAGTCTGACAAAAAGCACGTTCTCGAAAAAGTTTCCTTTGCTAAATGCGTATTACGCTGAATCGAGGACCTAAATTATTTAATTCATACACCTTAATTACGGTGCCCAAATAGTTTAATTTCATTGCGTTTTGTTTTTCAAGACATTTTTGGCATAATTAAGTGCTAACTCGTAATATCTGAGTGTCCCGACCACGCCCCGCCCCCGCTAGTTCAGCTTATCAAACATATATACATTTAACATTGTTTCTGTTTCTCTGGCAATATCCCGATTATTATAGCCCAAATAAATATGTTTTTAAAATGGCAAATTTTAAATATATATATATGTAAAATAGGACACGGTAAACAACTAAAAAGCAATGACAAATGTGTTTCTTCAAAGATTGTATCTGACTGTTAATGCAAAACAGTAAAATTGATCATTTTAAACGTTCAATTATGTGTTGATACATTATATTTTTATACTATTTTTTCTATTTTTGAATTGTTTATTTTGTAACTAGCAGTAGTAGATTTGGTATTACCATATAAGGAAGCTCATCCGTAAAATGACCTTTAGACGCTTGCGATTGTCATAGTATTTCTACTTTACCATAATAATGACATTTTACTAAGAAAAGGGAAACTTCACTGTTTGTCATTTCTGTTTGCTTTAATTTTTGTCCTCAAAGCTAAAAATTGTTGAGTCACAATTACTAATGGTATAAAATGTTACATCTGATCGATACACTAAATGTGTGTATGTTGTTCCTTAAAAGACCGTGTTGTTTAAACGAAATGAGAATAAAAAGCGTCGCGACTTTTTTTTAACTATTTAAGCCGTTTTAACGTATTCTGACAAATAAATGCATCAAACTGATTGGCTTGAATAATCAAATACATATATGAAATGCACATAGTTTTAAAATAAGTGTCATTGCGCAAAACTCTGACGCACTTTCCATTTACATATCATTTATTTTGATATGATCATGTAAAAATATCTATACAGCTGCACGTTCTTGATGTCGCATGAAGCGCGTGCACGGGTGCAACGAAAACGAGGTCAATATCCGTTATATGGCACAAGATATGTAACTAATGACGCCGGATTTTTTTCCTCACTAGACTGTTTTTGCGACATTTCCCCCACGTATTCGTTCACACAATTCAAACATATGAAAAATGTCCCAGTTTTGACTAACACTCTAAATTCTAATGTAACACATGTAATGTCAGGCATTTTTAGGCATAATTTACTAAAAATTATCAATTTATATCGCCGTAAACATGTGTATGCAGCCATAAAATCCTGTTAACCGGATGCTATCCGGATAGAGTTAACGGATATCCGGGTAGACCAAATAATATTCGTTGACATCCCTAATTTAAAACTATACATTTATAAATGAATTAAATTTAATATAGACACTATATATTTACCTAAATTCGAAAATAAATGATAAACCAATAATCATGTAGTCGTTTAAGCTTGAAAGTACGTCTTAGTATTCAGGAATATACAAAGTAACGAGAGTATCCTAATAACAAACTTAAGAACGTTAATACATGTGTGCTTCATTTATTTTTGCACGTTATACGAAAATATTGTTGGCTTAAAAAGACGTGTCTAAATATACACATCTGATATCCGTTGTAATACCGAACTTCAAGATGCGCGTATTACAACATAGAAAGGGAAGTTGACATTTGTATATGAGAATGAAATTTTTCATTTTAAATGTGTGATTTTTTTCATTTCAAGGAGAAAAAACGTATACACGAGGATGATAAATAGCATGCGCACGTTTTAATTCTTTATAGGCATTGAAAGTATGTTTTGATGTAGCGAAGTTTACTGGTACAATAATAAAATAATTATTATTAATAAAATTGTATATCACAATACAACATTTTTATTGCACAAAAAAATCATGTTTATAGCAATACAATATGATACATCTCAGTACAATTGACATGGGTCATTTTTAGAGGAGTAAAATACGTAAATGTCATAATGTGTAACAAAACTGTCATCATAACGTTATTCTTATCAAATTAGCTTGATAAATGTATTTATTTAAATTATTTATAATAATAACAGATTTATTTGACATAAGTTTTATAAATTTTTGCAGTTCGGGCCATGTAAAATAATATCGTCTGATATACCTTTTTCTTAGATTTAAATATTTTGGATAGATTAAAATAAAATGATATTCATTTTCTATTTAATTAAGGTGACAGTTTTGGCAATTTCGGTTATTTCTTGAACAGTTTATTTGTCTTCCAGTTTCGATGGCTTAATTATGCGAAGATGTTCTTAGTGTAGATAATGCTATCCTATACTTGGGTTCTATAATTATGTTAAGATTTTTTAAAAAATGAATGAATGTTTAAATAAGTATTAAGTCGAGGCGAATTATTGATTTGTGTCTACCATTGTTGATGATAAATATCAAGAATACGCTGTTTTATGGGTTGAAAATATATTTGATTTGTAAACTAATTTTGCCATGTAAATGGTAATCCTGATTTATTAAGTATTCGTTTGATTTTAAATGTCCAATTATTTCCATTTTATATAATACTATTATCTACATCTGAATTCTGTAAGTGTTTGCAAGTAGACAATATTGATCAAGTGTTAGCATGTTTATCAAATATTAATCATTATTATTTTCTGTGTTTATACATGACTATTCTATTAAGTTCACCATATAATGCTTCCCGGTTAGTTGAATTTTTAACACCCAATATTTTTTACAGAATGTATGTATAGCCTATCTGGCGCTATGAATTTTCTGTGAGATTGGCAGAACAACTTGGTTGTAAATAGTAAACAGATTATGTAGTTTGAATAAGTCATGTTGGGCAATACGCTTTTGAGTTTGAATCCAGTTGCCATTTTTTTTATAAAAATACGCACACCTAGCTATTTAACTGATTTTTCAATATCAATTTTTGTATCATTTATAAAAAACTCATGATTTGTTGGACGACCCTTTTTAAATATTAGGATTTTAGTTTTTGTAACATTCAGATAAAGTTTATACTTTTTGCAATATCTTTCTACATCATTTAACATAACTTGTAATGCCTTGGGGTTTTGAGCATCAGTAAATAGTAAAATGACGATATCTTTTTCATTATTCCATTAAGATGACTATAAATATTGGAAAGTATGTAATTTAAGAAGATTAAACATAACGCACTGCTGGCTGGGTCTTCCTGTTTTACTTCGATATTTGATAGAAGGGGGTTAGATTTTATATATTGTGATAATATAGTTAACTGAGGCATACATAGTCTTTAGTGCACAAACAAACCTAGAACTAACATTAGCATTCAACAGCTTCTTCCATAGTAAGACACAGACTATCCTGTTGTACATCCTCTCAAAATCTGAATATGCTACATATAATTTTATTACATGCTAACGTTTTTAAAATAAGTACATGTAAAATAAATATACAATCTGTAGTTGACTTGTTCTTTTGAAATCCGAACTTATTCCTCTCGAAAGACTGCCCCCCCCCCACTCCGTTTAAACTGGTCCTGTCATTGATACGCCAAAAAAGCGTATCGATGATATCTATATATAGAAACAAATATATTGTTGATATATTTATATATCGACATACGGAAGGGAATTTAGAGAAATTGTATTTCTTATTTAATTACTGCCTAGTATGCACATTCTGGGTATACTTATGCATAGTGTTCTGTTTTATATATTTTCCACTAACATTTTTGTACTTAAAGCTTGATATATAACAGTTATTTTCCAATAAATTGTTGGAAAATAGTTTTTAATTTGTTTATAACTTATCCAAAGATGAAAATGAAATGCTTATGTTTTAACCATTTAATTAAACAAACAGAAAGTGTTCCTCACTTCACTAATATACATTTGGACCAACTGCCATGATATGTTTTAATGCCAGTAAAACATCAAACTAAACCCATGTATTTTAATAGAAATTAAGCATTTTTATTTCATTTTTAGAAAACTAGGATATGATCATTTTAAAAAGAAATTAGCAAGTTACATTTAAAGTTATAACAAACAATGAAAAGCAAAATATAATTATTAAATCATTCTTACATCTGGTATTGGAACTTGCGACTTTGGTGTCGCAATATTCCAGTGTTTTCTGTCCAAATGCGAACACAGATTTGTAGTGTTTTCGCTGTAGGGTCTGGTCAATTTGCATAGCTTGCATTTAACAGACTTTTTATTTATGCAGCCTTTTCCTTCAACATATTTTCTCCCTTAGGAACAAAAACTTCAAATTTTAACAGAATAATAGAGTATTTTGTTGATTTCTTTCACAATTGACAAATTCCTGATCTTGCAACTGTAATCATTACTTTAATGCAACATCGTCAAATTGTTAATAATATGTTAAGCACTTAGATGATTTTTTTCACAAATTGTCGAATTTCTGATCATTGTCAATGGTATTACGTTTACATCAGTTCCCTCAATTTCATACAACATTCTGTAGACTTCCGGTTGACGAAAAATTGTTAATTTTTAACATTTTTTTAACTTGTTTCTTTCTTATTTTTTCCCGCCGATATATCGATATTTTGAAATGCGTATCGATTTATCGATATTTGAAAATGTGTATCGATATATCAGTTTCGGCCGAATAGATGACGGCCCTACTTTAAACAGAGGAAAAATAATTCCTTCCGTCCAATAATCTGGATAGTTCCCCTCTTTGAAGATTTTATTAAATAAATGTAATTAAAATGGCGATATAAGATCATATGTATTCTTTAAAACTTCAACTATTATCTTATAATGTATAGCATTACATTGCATCTTACGGACACAAAGTTATCTTCAATGCTGTCGTGTTCTATGCGTTGGAAATTTTTATTTACAGATGTTTCGCTAGCTCGTTTAACAGCGCGTGTGTCACTAGTCGGCAATTAATGTTTCGATATACTTTAAAATGCATTAAACAAGTTCCGCCTTCTTCCCTGTCAATTGTTAGTTGTGAAAACGGAAATAGTCTATCATTGAATCACTGAGGAACATAGAATTTCGTCTGATTCATCCGCCATCTTACTCAGAGCAGAAGCGTTCCGAATGTTCGACAATTTTTAAAGGGGCGTAACTTACTTTCCGGAACCTTTCCGAAAGTTTCGTTAGTAAAATTGAAAGACTTATTGCGTTTTTACAACCAACCAGTGACAGGAAAAAAGAAAGGGGAACTTGTTCTGCGAGTAAAAGGTGTGGGAAAGCTTTCAAAATCGGAACAGTCTGTGCATCGTGAACGAAGTAATGGCGCAGTAAAAAATGGCAAAAACATAAATATTTCCCGGAGCACAGTGCTGTCTACCGCTTCAGAGATGAATGAATGGAATAATTGGCGACGCGCTGGAGCACAGAGACAGTATATAAACAACTGTTGCATCTGTCCAAGTATCATTACCAAATTGGACGTATACAAAGAAACGTATATTCAACCACAGCTTGTCGTCTGTGCTTGCAGGTATGTTACTTTACTTAATTTTAACTTATATAACATAAAGATTCTAAATTCTAATTGTTTCTAGCTCTATTATGTTAGATTGTACAACATACTTATAGTTAATGTTTCTGGGTTTTATCTAATAAAGTTTAAATATTGAATATTGTTATATGCTGATATTGAATAATGTAACATGCTGAAAATCATATTATACATGTTATTTCTATCAGCCAATGTCAAAATGTTTTTATTTTCGAACTGATGATGACCTATAGGAATGCTTAATTGTCAATTTGTTACTAAAGTAAATCACATTTTGTACATCTTACTTTCAAAGCGAGTCTCCCCTTATTATTATTACATGTGATTGCCTTATCCAAGCTTGCTAATTTTTCATGTCTGTATTCATATATTGTAATCATTACCAACTTGAACACATACAAATAAACCTATATTCAACAACAGCTTGTCTCCTGTGCTTGCAGACGTAGGGGGCCACGCCCCAAATCAAATGGAAGTTCTAGCTAGTGTGCGTTGGTGTCGCATTAAACTGACCTAATAACAGATAACACACCATGAAAGCATTTATAATATGCGTGAAGTGTTCTTGGTCAAAAGGTTAAGGTTATAGACTCAGGATCGGATGGTTTCGAATTCAAACTTTAGACCCGTTATGACAAGTTTAAAAAAGATGTTAACGTTATGAATGATCATTAAAGAAACGTTTGAAACACCACACGAAAGCATTTAAAACATAGTTGAAGTGTTCTTGGTCAAGAGGTTAAGTTTATGGACTAGGGATCGGAGGGTTCTGGGTTCAACCCTAGACCTAAATGAGATTTTTTTCCTTGTCAAGACTTTTATTACACGAACATTTTGCAAAACAACAGAAAATGTTCGGACGTATTATTACGCCTAGATTTTTTAGAAAGTAATATCCTTCTTGGATGATAACATTAATTATTTTTGTAATATTTCTTTTCTCTATTGAATGTCATACTGCCTTTCACGTGACAGCAACTTTTGTTAAGTTGCATTTTTGATGTCAGCTCATTGTGTGATTATAAACCACAGTAGCACATACTTAGGTAGCATTATTGCTTTGTTACACCAATTGTTCCATCGTGAATAAAGACATACTAGATCGTTCTATCTTTACTGATTTTCTCAGTTTGTTTTTATCCATTTCACTTTAAATGTGAGAAGTAGGTTAAGTTTAGGAAATATTAGACATTGTTCTTTGTATACATAATACTATGTTCCAGAAAAATACTATTTGAACAATAATTATTTGTGTAATGTAAGGCTCCTGCACATCATGTGCAATTTCTGCTTGTACACTTTAGTTTCATTGTTAATTATAATAATTTCGGCACCTTTTTTCTACATATGTAATCTCTTGGAAAACTTAATAAATGGTGTCGGGTTTTGCTTTTATTTTGTTTTAAACCATTCTGTGGTCTCAGGAATAGGCCTATACGTGATACATATTCTTGTCAAGATTTTTTTATATAGTATACTGACATTCAAAACCTTTAAATACAAACTTTCCAAGTATGTCTTTGTTAATTGCTCCCATATTGTTTTAACATGTTTACTTGTTCCAGTTTTTGCGTCGCCTTTGATGCTTCGCATCAACGAATTTTCTTGTTATGATTTGTTTTCGTTGTCACCGTTTAGTGATGGGGACATATACAATTTGTGTATAAGACAGGAACAAAGAAGCCGTTTAGAGCAAAGTCATATTATGACGATAAACTTGTCGGATGACAGATGTTTCGCTACCCAGATTATTCGCACCGGTTGTTTCGCCGCCTAGTTCTTCCAGAATGTTTCGCTTCCCATTAGTTCGTAGTTTAAATAACAATACTAAAAGTTGTTGTTTGTGCATGCTGGAGTGTGTATATTATAATGTAACAGTATTATTAAATAAACTTGTCTTTGTTGTCAGCTTGTAACGGGTATTGTTATTAAATAAACTTGTCTTAACAAACATAATTTTACAACCCATGGCCTCTTAAAACTATTATTAAATTTTTTAAAATATATTTGTTGTCATTGTTCACCTTTCTTGAACATATATTGATATATAGCATATAAGTTTATGAAACGATCAGAATTTATATGCTAAATATAAAAAAATACTATTAGACTAACATGGAGAACGAGTATAAAGGAAATACGCACACGCACGCGCGCACACACACGGATAAACATGTCACCTAAGTCTGGCTGTTGTTAAATGAATGTAACATTTAAGCTATTTTTAATGGAAGATCATTGATCATAAAAAAGTTGACAGGTGTTAAATCAATTGCTTATCTGACGGTATGTTTATTATTTCGCTAATTGACTTTGACGTCATTCTTTTTCGTGAAATCAAAGTGTGTTAATTGGGCATTTTTTATCGGTGGCGGCAAACATCAGAAGGATCAAAGAAAATACGGGCGTCATTTTGTCAATCCTTTGGCCCATTTTAACATGACGGATGTTTGATTCTTTCGAGCTTCACAGTGATTTCAGTTAATAATAGAAATTTTCTTAGTGCAATTTTATCGAAACTTATGCATAAGTAAAATTAACAAAAGTATATCGACACATAAAATGCCGACTATTGACTATACACACGCGTTGTTTAACGAGGCAGAGAAACATCTGTAAATCAGCATGTCCACAGCATAGAACACACCAGCATTAAACTACTCAATTAACAAGCTTTTTCGGAAATGCTGAATTACGGAAATATATTGAGGTCACAGTTTTGAGATTGATTGAATAGAGCAAAAATGCAATTTAAAGTTATATCCAAGCAAAATGAAAACACAAACATTAGCAATAGCTGTTAGCATCTGTATGACAAAATCTCTCTGGGACCAAATCCTTTCCGTTTATTTTAGCATAGGTGGACAAAATTAGAACTTTAACAAACGGAGACAAAATCAATCTGATAAATTATTAAATATATCTCGAAGTGGAAAATTTACAGGAGGGGATTTATAGACATTGGAAAATTTACGGAATGGCCGCCTTTGCTAAAATGAGCAGAAGAAATTTTGTTCTGGCAGTATTTTGTCCGTTCTCCGTTTTTAGCATTAAGCAATGCTTTATAGAATTGAGCAACATGTTGCAGAAAAAGGAAAATGGAAAATATATTGCTAAATACATCGCAGTGACCAATTGTGATCACTATAGCGACATCCAGCTATTTTGATGGAGGAAGACCCCAACAAATTTCTGGGTAGAACCACCGGCGCACCTCAGGTCAGCTTAAAGACCTTCTCACATTAAGTACTTCGCCCCGAACAGGACTCGAACCCACGCGGTAAAAGGCTAGGAGGTCAGAGGAGTTATATTTTCTATTTCTTTAATACTGTTCTAAATGGTTTGCATAAAATGTGTTGCTTTGGCAATTGTAGTAATGAGTCTTTGCTAAAATCCAAATGAACATAATGTACTGGAAAACTACTTTAGTTTGTGACGACGTGTACACAATCTGTTATATTTCGGTCCAAGATTTAGTAAATGCTTGGTTGGTGTGCCGAGAATCCGTTTTGAAGTTTTGAAAAAATATCTTGAAAATGCTTAGTTATATTTTGTTTGTTCCATAATATTTACTATTTGTTGTATTTTGTCTGGTCCAACATCTAATAAAGCATTTTCGGCAAATCAGTTTTGTTTTATTTGTCGAACCATTTACTGAAGGCTGCAAATGAGTTTTTTTATATGAGGAGTTTTAGTTATTACTCTCAAAAATACTCTACATCGAAATTATGCACAGCACATACTCGAACACTCAACAATCTCAATTCAGAAAATAAAATGTATTTTTGTTAAGCATACAATCCGACGATACTGCAATGATTCTTTGCTAAAAAGTAAGATAGCGAGACTGTTTCTTTGTTGTTGTTTTTAAATAATATTCCTTCACAATATTTGCACTCGACGATTGATAGGAAAACAAAGCCACAGAGCAACAGAGCAAAGTAATCTAGCTTCATATTATGGTCCAACTCGAAGGGAAGTACATGTATGTGTTTGCCTGTTTCGACATATTTCTGTAAATAATTCGAACCAGTTTCTAACCTTACAGTTATGTTGCTAATGGTTTATGTCTTCATATTTTTCTGACTTTCAGAGTAAGTTTAATTAAACAAATAAAAACGATCACATTCTTGCCAGATACACTACAGAAAGCATTTACCGTTTTAGAAACTTTTTTTAGAACGTATGTCAAATTCGGTCTTCGCTCTGCAAGCCCCAGCTAATAGTTCTGTATCCGGGCATGGATTAGTGCATGCTGTCAATGATTTCTAATGTTACTAGAACAGTAATTATTTAGGTAGATATGAAGTTAAATGTTTTATTTCCTGCTCATTGTGAGGTAGAACTATATTACACGAGAATCTTGTAAACCAACCCACACTTTGTCGATTCGTGCTCTTGCTTTGAGTTCTTATAAGAAAGTTTGAAACATCATCAGAAGTAACTTTGCTATGAAATGATTTTCTTTTGCCTCATCAGTAATATCTAGTTAAAGGTAAATAGTTAAAGGGGGTAGTTACAGCAAAAGTATTTTGAATAATAGCATGCTCAAATATAATGTAGTAATCAGAGGTACTATTTGATTATTCAGTCACGTTAAAATCAAACAGTAAAATCTAATTACAGATATGACAATGTCTAAGTATCCATTCTAAACTGAAAAAAAAACTCTTTTCAATCACTAGTCCCGGACCTGTAACCTGGAAAAAATGACGTCCGAAAATTTGCATCGCTTTCATTTAACAAACGCAACAACACATTTGTCATATCTACAACTAAGAAACAATGTATAACAGCAAGTCCTTTCTTTTATTTTTGTCTATAATCGTTGATGTGTCGTGCATCGTAATTGGCTGTTTTGGACAGGTGCGTGCATTATATATGTACCGCCTTTACGTGTTGTTGATCAATGCTCCTGGGGTGAAATTGGTTGTCTTCATCGCTTATAAGAAACTGCTGTTTATTTTGTCACTTGTCCGACTACCAATTTTTTGACTTGTCCGGGACTTATTTAATGATCGAAGACCAGTAGCCCGTAACACCACTTTGATTTGTCCGGGACGTCGGGCTACCATATTTTTTTCCATCCCTGATTATAAGCAGATCAACTTCGCCTCTTTCCTTTTTTTCGAATTTGGAAATACTGCCATAATTATTATTGTACCTTTGATGTTGTCTAATATTGATGTTGCTTTCTATTCATTTTTTATGTTTATTAGCACCAACATCGTTGATAGGTAACATACTATATTCATAATGTATTGTCAAGCTATTTGGATATGCCGTGCGTGGTAACACGCCTGTAACACAGGTACCGATTTTCATATGATAAATGATATAATGCTTATTGAAATTGCATATTGAAAAAATTGTTTATATGTTTTTATTTAGTAATGTACTAGCATTAGAATATATATTAAGAAATATAATAATAATATATATAATCACATATTCTCAATTTCAATTTATGTATATGCCGCCCGTCTCTACCCGCATGTATTCCACGAACATAAAGAGGAATAGAAATGTTAGTGTTTTTTGGTTTTTTGGTGTGTTTTTGTGTGCTTTTACATCGTTATAAGATAAACTATAAGAAGACACATGGCCCTAGTCATAATTAAACGTTATAATCGTTGTAAACTGTCTGACGGAAAATGCAGATAATGCTTAATTCGTCTAGAAATTTAATCATTTTATAAATGTAAGCCTGTTCCTTATAATCAAACATGAAAAATAATCATATGACCACTTACCACAACTGCAAGCAGATGTACGCGTATATGAAGATTAAATGAAAATTTATTGAGTCTGTCTACGTTATTGACCTCTTTTATTCATTTATATTTATTTTAGTTTGGTCTGTACCAAGTTTCTTTTACGTAAGGAGATCAATTCTCGCCAATGTACCAAATGTTAAATATATTGTGTGCTTGATCATATAATTTTAGACTTATTCTGCTATTAATAAGTAAGACTAAACTTTTTACTTTTAAAGTTAAATTTCAAACCAATGCCCATTTTGGGTTTATTCATTTATACTTAGGGAAAACATGTCATAATCGAGACAGCATTACGCATGCTATAATTTTTCGCTGAGTTAGGACTTCATTATCACCAATTAATGTTATTATCTTATCATATATGTTAATGCAATCCGATATTTGCATACATCAAATAATAAGTTTCCGATTGGTTCACTGTGATTCTGCACCGTTACTGTAAGTTATGTCTTATAGAGTATGTTATATGAAATGTATATTGTATTCTTAAAGTGGAAATATTAACATTCGAGGAAAGTACTTCCTTTTTATTGTATTGTTTTTCTCTGAACCTTTATATTGAAACATGATAACAAGCTAAGTTCCACTGAAGCACAATGTATTTTGTTCCCTGCCACAGGTACATTTATAAAATTTAGCACTTATAATAACAAGCTTGTAAAGAATTGACCATAAACTCAGTCTAAATTAAAAAGCTTAAACGCAACATGTGTTTATTTGAACGTATTTACCTCGGAACACAATTCGAAGAATTTTGAGTACAAATATTCTCTCACATAGTCAGTACGTTTTAGTGCACTTTGATTATGGTTCATCGCATGGCAACAGTAACTTGTCGCAGGTACCCGTGTTTCGACTGAAACCTATATGACTGACTTTTATAATTGTGTTCCTTATTGCTCTTGTTTGTCACTTACCGCATGACGAGAGTTGTATGTATGCGTGTATGCGCGCGTGTGTGTGTGTGTGTGCGTGTGGTGGTGGTGGTAATGGTGTGTGTGTGTGTGTGTGTGTGTGTGTGTGTGGTGGTGTTTTATTTACATCGCTCCAGCACAATAGTTTTCATATTGGCGACATGCAGCTGGTTATTGGTGGAGGGAACCGGATGAACCCATACTTACATCTGGTTAGAACCACCGGTGCACCGCAGGTTTATTTGGACCGCCCCACCCCCGAACCGACCTGGACTTAAACCCGCGCGTATGTAGTAACAATTCAGTGACTCTAACCGCCCGGTCACAGGCACACAAATTGTATTGTAGTTAAAATAACCAGTAAATAATATGTGTAATATTTTATCATGTCAATAAACCTATCTTATTTCTTTTCCTTATTGCCAGATGCAGTGCCCAATGTGTTTAAGGTAGGATTGATTTGATACAGGGTGATTACTTATTTCCTTTACATATTTTGTATGAAAAATTATATGCTTAATTCCGTTTTATATGCATAGTTTCGTTGAGTAACTGCAAAAACAATGTATTAAAAATTAAATTCATTCAATTGTATTATTAAAAAACCAACACGCAAATTTAGTTCATTTGTTAATCCTGTGAAATATTTGGTAGTAAAGGTGTTCACTTAGTTAATTGTATATGTTTACATGTCAAACGTTTTAAGCAAGATTATAATTATGATTTTGTATTGGCTAGTTATCGAAATTAACAGAAGCCAAACCCATCAGTATAAAATAAATGTATGTATAGCGTATTCGAACATCGTCCTGTCGCAATGTATAACAAGACTACATAATATAAGCATGAACAAAGATTCAGTGGTTCGGATGGTTGTCCACCATACTGCTATATAATTTTTTTCATAGAAATACTTACTATTTTTTATGTTTGCTTTTCACACATTTCGGTATTTTTATTTTTCACTTTCTCCCATATTTACAGCTCCATTATTTATGTAAAATATTTTCCTAGGATCGTATTTAAAAGATCGACTATTTAGAATTTTATGGGTAAGTTAAAACAATATATCTTTCAGCTTTAATATGGCTTTAACATGTACGATCATGAGTTTTGATACCATGCTATACTTGCAATAAACATTATCAAGACGCTATTTGTTTCCTTTTTCAGACGCCCCTTGTTTCTCATTCTGGGATGTGTGTTCGTCTTTTCTGCCTATCGGACATTTTCTGAGTTGTTTTCGATTCGTTCCTGGGCACTCTGGGATAAAAAATTTAATGGCCTACCAACTAAGCTATGGCTCACACATGACCAGGCACGCAGCGATTTTAATCAGCAAATTATACAGGAATCATCCTTGACTGATGACAATGACGAGATTCTAAGCAAACGAGAAAGTAAATTCAATAAGAATCAGACGGACTTAGTTCCTGCCTCAAATCAATTTAACGATACGAATGATACTTTGAATAACGATGCCGTTTCATCTCAAAAACACATATTGACAAACTTGGAGATCAAATCTCATGTGAAACCGAATCAAGGTTTCAGTGTTTCAAACCCGGAAAGTAGAAAAGAGATTCAGCACGTCGCCTTTCTGAAAGTGCATAAATGTGGGAGTTCAACTGTTCAAAATATTTTTCTCCGGTTTGTGGATTCTAGAAACCTGACCATGGTGTTTGGACACGCACCGGAACATCCAAAGACGGAGACGAGGTTGACAAACGTGATAAGTTATTCTCATTCCTTAACGTCAAACAACATTGTACCTCCACCTCCCGGCCGCCATTATGACATCCTGTGTTGCCATGCTATTTACAACGAAACCCAGTTTAAAAGATACATGCCACATGATACCGTAATGATTGGTATTGTCAGAGAGCCATTTAGACGCCTGGAGTCATCTATTAGGTTTTTCCATTCTTTACCGAACATCTCACTGACAGAGTTCGCCCATGACCCATTTCGTTATAACAAACGCTTGCCATCTATGAACAACAATCGAATGGCATTTGAATTTGGATTTCCTCTAGAATTGTTCCCATCTATGCAAAATCCAGTCCTGGACAAAGATAAGGTTAATAAATATATACAAGAAATTCATAGGCAATTTGATTTTATAATCGTCAACGAAATGATAGAAAGATCGTTGGTCTATATGAGAAGACTACTTGGCTGGAAAATGGAAGATATTATTTTTATGAATCAGCAAGTGGCCAAAAAGGGAATTAGAAGATTCACGCCTGAAGATAAGATAAAGCTTAGTAATTATTTATGTTTAGATATTACTTTGTATAATTCTGCAGTACAAATGTTCGATACAAAGTTCAAAAAATTAGGACAAGACGCCTTAGATGAAGTGGAAGCATTTAAAGACATGTTAAGGAAAGTGGACGAGTTCTGTTCAGATACCAAACACTCAGTTCATCCGATGATAATCCCTGCATCGAAATGGAATGATCCAGTGTTTATTACACCGGAAAAATGTACATTATTAAAACTTCGTGAACAACCTTTTGTCCAAAAACTGCGACAACAGATTTATGGAACGTTAGATAACTAGAATTTCGCAAACGTACGAAATGACTGTTGACGTCTGTGTCAATCTGTCCTTTAAATACAGGATAATCTAGCCATATATCGTATTTTCATGAAATGCATAACATTCGGTTAGATTATCCCGTAATCCGTTGGAATTTAAACATGTTTGTTTGTAATTGTTGTTACATTACATTACTTAAATATTTAACAAGTTAACACAATTGTTTTTATGACAATTCATTTTTTACGATAGACGTGCACTTCCTGTACTTTTAATATATATACGATGACAACGAAAATTTACCAATGTTATGTCAAGTACATATATCGTTTAAGCCAGATACGCTTTATTATGATGATTTATATATATTGTTCTTTTTTATGTTGATGTAAATATGTGTCAATAAACGGACTGCATAACGCATTCAAAAATTTGTTGTTACATATATTGTAGCTGGTGTATTTTTCAACAAAAACAAAAAGAAAAACGTGAACCATACTAAAATCATAGAATAATTATGAAACATTTATTTTATTCGTCTCTTAGAGATTATTTGTGCCGCTATAACAAACTTTCATTTCTACTATAAACAGCGGAAACAATCTTACTGTAGACAATCCGGATGTGATTGAATGTATGTCGGTAAAAGAAGACCAGAAAGTGATTATGAACATGCATTATGGTCTTGACATTTATCTGTTCTTGAAAATGAAATATCACAAAACGTAAAATGACTTTAAACTTGTCTGTATATCTGGGGAGAGGATTGTCTGCATGAAAGATTATGTACACATTTACCTGTCCCAATCGGAATACTTTGATAACGATGAGGAACTGTTTGACAAACATGTTATACCTGAAAACGTATCTTTTCCGTTACAGGAAAGTCGCCAAAATAATTTACGAGGGGTGATAAAATCATAGAAACTTGTTGTATTGTGACTCTTTTATTGACGTCATACTATTTCGAAATCTTAGATTGCTGTAAATTTATAAATAAGTTAACTAAAGATTTCCCCTATTCGAACCTAAACATTTTCCTGCAACAACAAACTGTGCGCAATTGTGTAACCTGGAACAGTCCAACATTTGTACATACATGTTAATATGCTAATTACATTATAATCTGTTTGCAGTATGTTAATATCAGTGATCTTTTGTGGGCTAAATGGCATTACATTAAAGCTTCATTTTGTTATATTCCATCACATTACAACGCATAAACAAGGCAAACGCTGCAATTTCTGTGCGGCACTTACTTTGTAGCTGAACTATCGAACACCGCAGAGTTTGACCAGACGTACTTTGTCATATATTCTTATATGAATCGCCTGCATATAGAGTAAAATGCAGAATCTATCCTCTGTGTTTGACGACTTATTTAAAGTGTTAATATCATCAAATATTAGTAATGTATACATGCAGTAATAGTTGTATTTAGATAAAGTGCCATCTAAACAGTATATGTTGTTAAATTGTTAAAAATGTATGACCACAATAAGAGCCGTACTTTAAAGCAGTTCAAGCCTTGCCGAGTTTTTTATTCAGTTTGTATGTTTTAACTTGATCGAGGTAGAGAATATTTATAGTTTTTCGAGCTATTTAAGCTGTAGTTTTTTGTGGGCATGGGTTAGTGCCCTTTATTTTCATTTGATTCAATAACTTTTCGACTGGTAATTGCTAATGTTTTTATGACACATATATATTTACACGTGTAGCTTAATATTTAAAGGTCCTATGAAAATTACAACAAATATTTAAATATGAATTACCCCCTAGACATAAGCAAATACACGTAAATTTAAAAATTGACGTAAACACTGACACGAGATATTACACATGAAGAAAAACAACCACCTTGGAACGGACAGTCAGGAAAAGGATCTATTGGTGTTTTTAAACCTAGTTTGTGGAGCGCTCCAACCTCACACTTCTATTGCTTTACTCAAGGACAAACACTGTGAATAGTATCCCTCAAAAAGAAAACTTACAGTAAGCACCTGGAATTTAACTGATCTGTTGAACTTTCAAAATGTGTACATTATGAACAGAAGATGAAATTCTCGGCAACTAAACAGTTCATTAACAGAGAACTGTTTTAAAGAAAGCAGTCCAGTCGATGTCGTATAACAAGAACTAGTTAATGACGTCATTCGACATAAATGCTGTAAGATCATGTATCAAAACGATATGTTGTTAAGTAAGAAGTTGTGGTCAATAATGAGGACTGCAAAATAAGAACGTTTTTTATTTAAGGGAAATTACAAGATCGCCTTAACCACAATCTCTACCAAGTCTACCATTGATAATACGGACACTCGAAGCCTTACATATGTCCAATAGCCGTGTACCAAAAGTATTACACTTAGGGTCCTGTGAGGCCCTTCTGGTGTATACTTCAGGAATACAGCCGGAGTCATCTAAATACTCGTTATACTAGTCAAAAATAATAAAATCATCTTTAACTCCAGTTCTTGCGATAAAGTCACCTGTCACAAACACTGTGCCAATATTACTGAATTCTTATATATCATTTTGCACTACATCCATTAGGTCAATGTTTATGATATTATATGCTGGAGATTCTTCTCCCCATAAGTATAACCCGCATAAGAAAACATCTTTTTCTGTTTTGAAGAAAATAGAACTGAATTTTAACCATAATATTGTATTGTGATGATTGTTCACAATTGGTATACCCTCGGAAACATTATTTTTCGATATTACAAGTATCCCGCCACTTGCACGTTTGGCGTGCCGGTTTTGAAAATTTCTGTAAAAGTTTAAACATGTATAACCTTCTAGTTCAAAGACACTCTCATTAGTTGCCCATGTTTCATATAAGAATATTATGTCGAAAGCCGAAATACATTTTACAAAATCTTCTGATGTAAGTTTATCTTGAGTTAAGGTCTACGATCCCCAACGATCGGCAAAGATCGTGTAATGTCGACACTTCCGTAAACCGCCATTCGAGTAATATCGGCACATTCGGAATATTCCGTTATCATGCTAATTTTAGTAATTTAGTCACATGACGAATGACGTTTTGGGGGTTTTCTTTCGATGACGTAAATTTGGGCATTCTAAAATGGCGGCCAGGAGTGATAAAGCGAGGGACAAATTAGGACGTTTCGTGAAAAAACGGAGTTACATGGTTGATGTTTCGCCAAAACGCGTGATAATTGAGCACAATTATCTTAGTGGGATATATTTTGACGATGAATCTAGGGATGGTTCGGCGAAAGATTGCACAAAAAGCATAAACAGTGACTGGAAGAGTAGTCGTCGAGTCATCGAAATTTCAATGCTGTTGAACTCGCTACGTACGTGTGAGAAGTGTAAATTAGGACCTGTTATTTAGTGTGAAGGGTGAAAATAAGAAGGGGCTAGGCGGATACTTGCATGTGCAGTGCCAATATGAGGAGTGTGGACATATCAACACGGTGCCTTATGCCATGGCAAAACTTACCACTGTAAACGGACTGGTGCCCCTTGTTTTGTTGTCAACACAAAGTTAGGTACAGGTATGTTATTACGTTTATACATGACCCGTAACTTTTATTTAAACTTTCTATTAGTTCAAACCCATCCTAGACTTTAGATGGCTTGCTAAATGCATATAATATACATGTTTACATTTTTTTATCTGATGAAAAGGTTTAGTCAAAACTTCCCAAATTCACAAAGCACACAAATCAAGCAAAATACTATAAATACTAGATCACAGAAGTGATGATCGTTCATTGAATATTAACGCCATATTTCATTCTGTTTCTGCAGCAATGATTGATAGTATCGGAGTGGAGGTCCAAAACAACATCCTGTCAGTGCTGAACATACAAACCAATAAGAACAGTAAACTAGAGAAAATGGAACACCGTGCTGGGGCTACTGTTGAAAAAGTTGCAGCAAGTCAACCAGTTCTGCTACAAAATCTTCATTCGAAACAGGAGATGAAGTAAGCATAACACAGCAAAGTGCTTTTTACTAAAACAATGACAATGACATAATTACTGTTTGATAATTTAACTACAATAAACCTGCATTAAACAGCCAGGCAAGGCAGGTTCGACTATACTTTCTTATTATATATGTTCACTGTTGTTGTAGAATATGAAAATGTTCCCATGTGTTTGTTTGTTTTTATATAGAAATACTGCTCATAAGTTCAGTATTCAATTCAAGCATTGGAAACTGTCAAATAATTATAGTGAATTATGTTGTCATTTCAGAGACATAGCATGTGACGAAACCTTGCAAGCTGAGGCAACCATGGAGATCCTGCACCCAGATCTTGGAGTTGCATTACATCCGGACTCTTCACCAAGCCTCAGGTACATTTTAGAAGCCAATCATAAAATCACTTTGCAAACATATACACTGTTAATAAATGCACATACAGCAGACGATGTAATAGTAACAAGATGTCAAAGACCTGTAAATGATGATCACTTCAACCAACAATTTACGTTCCATGAACAAATAGAAATACTACCCCCACTAACTCCTATATCTTAACTGGCTGACGGTCGATATATAACGTATCATACGTTATCCATGCATCCTTGCCTTCACTGCGAGCGGCTTTCATTCTAGGCACTAACATCTTTCTTTTCTCCTGGATCTCCTTCGGGAATTGCTCTTACACAGAATGATACGTGCCTTGTAGGGCCCGCTCACTTCTACGTACTAACACATTTTCTTTGAATGTATGAAACCTGGCTATGATTTTCCTACAACCTTCCCTTGATCTTGCTCCAGACATCCTTGGCACACGGTCGAACTTCATGCCATCAACCAAATCCTGTGCTAACCTCATTTTTTGTACTAGGAACTCCCGCAGCTTTTCTTCGCAATCTTCACTGTCGTTTCTTTGATCTTCACTTATAGTTGTGAATATCAAGTTTTTCCGCATTGACTGTGCTTGTATGTATATAGGATTGCTTTTTAGCTCATCTCGCTGTCTTTCTAGACTCTCAATCTTATCATGGGCAAGTCCAAGTCCAAAGTCAGAACTTTCCAATTTATCTTCAAGTGCATCTAGTTTATCACTCACATCCATATATTTGGAATCCATAGCCACCCAGAGCCTCTTCAGATAGCCTTCCATAGATGCAACTTTTTGTTTAAGTTCATCTAACGCGTCTAACCGATTCTCAACACTAATCATCTTTGCCTCTAGCCTTGTCAGGAAAATTAAAACGTCCCTTATTGATGGTTCACTACTACTTTCGTGTGAACTTCCAGACATCTGCGACTTTGACTGATCCGATGACAGAGGCGACTGCCCTGCTGACTTAGCAACTGACTGAGACATTAACGTAACAGTTTGTTGTGACGTTGACTGCTACTTTGACTGAACAGCTGCCTGAGACGTTGACTGGGACTGGGACGTTGACTGGGACATTGGCTGTAACTGACTGAAACTTTGAGCATGTAGCTAAATTATACGTTGACTGAGGCGTTGACCGGACAGCTGACTGATCTGTTATCTGAGAAGCAGACTGAGTCAAGGACTGGACCGTTTGTTTGGTCGTTGACTTAACTAGAGACTTTGACGGGTTTGTCTTACACACTTCTTCAGAATCCTCATTTTCAGCCTCACCCTTGCCACAGTAATCTGACCCAAACAAAACAACATTCACTTTGTTGATTATATCACTTACAGATTCGTTCGAACCGCTGGTCGACACCCCTGCCAGGCTTACTGACTGTTTTTGTGTACGGGTCCACTTATCCCGCCTGTTTTGCTCGCACTTCCACTACCACTGCCACTGTTGCGATTATTTCTATTGCGTTTTCTAGTCATTCTATTCTAACCTATAGCTACTGATATCCAAAACATTGTTGTAATATACCTACATGGCATCTGAAAGTCCAAAAATGCACACTTTAGTAATATACAATCCACAGACCTAGAAAAAACACAACATCCACCGGAGCCGATGTAAAACACGTCCTCTCGCCATGACACCCACTCTTCACTCACAGAGCACAGAGACAGTATATAAACAACTGTTGCATCTGTCCAAGTATCATTACCAAATTGGAAATATACAAAGAAACGTGTTATTCAACCACAGCTTGTCTTCTGTGCTTGCAGGTATATATTACTTTACTTAATTTTAATAGCTTATATAACATAAAGATTCTAAGTTCTAATTGTTTCTAGCTCTTTTATGTTAGATTGTACAACATACTTATAGTTAATGTTTCTGAGTTTTATCTAATAAAGTTTAAATATTGAATATTGTAATATGCTGATATTGAATAATGTAACATGCTGAAAATCATATAAGACATGTTATTTCTATTAGCCAATGTCAAAATGTTTTTATTTTCGAACTGATGAACTATAGGAATGCTTAATTGTCAATTTGTTACTAAAGTAAATCACATTTTGTACATCTTATATTCAAAGCGAGTATCGCCTTATTATTATTACATGTGATTGCTTTATCCAAGCTTGCTAATTTTTCATGTCTGTATTCATATATTAGAAATCATTACCAACTTGAACACATACAAATAAACTTTTATTCAACAACAGCTTGTCTCCTGTGCTTGCAGACATAGGCGACCACGCCCTAAATCAAATGGAAGTTCTAACTAGTGTGCGTTAGTGTCGCATCAAACTGACCCAATAACAGATAAAACACCAAGAAAACATTTATAATATGGGTGAAGTGTTCTTGGTCAAAAGGTTAAGGTTATAGACTCAGGATCAGATGGTTTCGAATTCAAACCTTAGACCCGTTATGACAAGTTTAAAAAAGATCTTGTTAACGTTTTGAATGATAATTAAAGAAACGTTTGAAACACTACACGAAAGCATTTAAAACATAGTTGAGGTGTTCTTGGTCAAGAGGTTAAGTTTATGGACTAGGGATCAGAGGGTTCTGGGTTCAAACCCTAGACCTGAATGACACTTTTTTCCTTGTCAAGACTTTTATTACACGGACATTGTGCAAAACAACAGAATATGTTCGGACTAATTATTAAGCCCAGATTTACTAGAAAGTAATATCCTTCTTGGATGATAACATTAATCATTTTGTAGTTATTTCTTTTCTCTATTGAATGTCATACTGCCTTTCACGTGACAGAAACTTTTTTTAAGTTGCATTCTTAATGTCAGCTCATAGTGTAATTATAAACCACAGTAGCACATAGTTAGGTTATAACATTACTTTGTTACAGCATTAGTTCCATTGTGAATAAAGACATACTAGATCGTTCTATCTTTACTGATTTTCTCAGTTTGTCTTCATCCATTTTACTTTAAATGTGAGAAGTAGGTTAAGTTTAGGAAATATTAGACATTGTTCTCTGTATGCATAATACTATATTCCAGAAAAATACTATTTGAATAATAATTATTTGTGAAATGTGAGGCTCCTGCATGTTACCGGACTAGCTAGGTTTAAATAGTTCAACAACAAGATGTCTTTCTACCAATGTGTATTTATTTATTTGAAGATGGGATGATCATCATAATAGTACCGATCTATAAATAGAAAATAACAAATGGTTAACACATTGTATGAAGTTAAAAAGTATTTACATGATCGATTCGAGCTCTAGTGTAAGCTACATGGAAAACATCTTTACACAATGTTTTAAACATGTTTATAAAAATAAAACAGTTTAGACAAATAAGTTTACAAATACTCCTTTGAAAGACATTGAGTATAGTTAATCATTCAATTAAATGTAAATAATAATTTATTAAAGAGCAAAATAAAATACTTAACTAAGGAAATATAATTTCCTGTAGCATAAACTTCTACATCAAAAGGTTCATGTCGGAAAATAATTTGAAAATGACCGGTTGTCGAGTGATCAGTGGTTGAAGCATAAGCCAATGAAAAACGATCTACAAGGATCATGACCCAAGGAAAGATAATAAGTATGTTACTACGTAAGTCTAGATTAAGTTATTTCCCTTTGCCCATTCATTTAAATAATGCGAATACACAATTTTATTAAAGAAGTCTACACTTACAATGATCATGTATCTACGATAAAAATCAACAATTTAGATGCATATAAAATCTAGTCCTACGACATGCACATGTGCAATTTCTGCTTGCTCACTTTAGTTTCATTGTTAATTATAATAATTTCGGCACCTTTTTTTCTACATATGTAACCTCTTGGAAAACTTAAAAATGGTGTCGGTTTTTGCTTTTATTTTGTTTTAAACCATTCTATGGTCTCAGAAATAGGCCTATACGTTACAAATACCTTTTCTCAAGACATTTTATATAATATACTGACATTCAAAACCTTTAAATACAAACTTTCCAAGTATGTCTTTGTTAATTGCTCCCATATTGTTTTAACCTGTTTACCTGTTCCAGTTTTTGCGTCGCCTTTGATGCTTCGCATCAACGAATTTTCTTGTTATGATTTGTTTTCGTTGTCACCGTTTAGTGATGGGGACATATACAATTTGTGTATAAGACAGGAACAAAGAAGCCGTTGAGGGCAAAGTCATATTATGACGATAAACTTGTCGGATGACAGATGTTTCGCTACCCAGATTATTCGCACCTGATGTTTTGCCACCTAGTTCTTTCAGGATATTTTGCTTCCCATTAGTTCTTATTTAAATAACAATACTAAAAGTTGTTGTTTGTGCATGCTGGAGTGTGTATATTATAATGTAACACTATTATTAAATAAACTTGTCTTTGTTGTCAGCTTGTAACGGGTACTGTTATTAAATAAACCTGTCTTAACAAACTTAGAATTTTACAACCCATGGCCTCTTAAAACTATTATTAAATTTTTAAAAATATTTTTGTTGTGATTGTTCACCTTTCTTGAACGTATATTGATATATAGCATATAAGTTTATAAAACGATCAGAATGCCAAATATCAAAAGTTACTATTAGACTAACATGGAGAACGAGTATAAAGGAAACACGCGCGCACACACACACGAATAAAAATGTCACTTAAGCTAAAGTCTGACTGTTGTTAAATGGCTGTAACATTTAAGGCATTTTTAATGGGTGATCATTGATCATAAAAAAGTTAACAGGTGTGAAATCTATTGCTTATCTGACGGTATGTTTATTATTTCGCTAATTGACTTTTACTTCACCTTTTATCGTGAAATCAAAGAGTGTGTTAATTGGGCATTTTTTCTCGGTTGCGGCAAACATCAGAATGATCAAAGAAAATACGGGCGTCATTTTGTCAATCCTTTAGCCCATTTTATCATGACGGATGTTTGATTCTTTTGAGCTTCACAGTGATTTCAGTTAATGATAGAAATTTTTTTAGTGCAATTTTATCGAAACTTATGCATAAGTAAAATTAACAAAAGTATATCGACACATAAAATGCCGACTATTGACTATACACACGCGTTGTTTAACGAGGCAGAGAAACATCTGTAAATCAGCATGTCCACAGCATAGAACATACCAGCATTAAACTACTCAACTAACAAGCTTTTTCGGCAATGCTGAATTACGGAAATATATTGAGGTCACAGTTTTGAGATTGATTGAATAGAGCAAAATGCAATTTAAAGTTATATCCAAGCAAAATGAAAACACAAACAGTAGCAATAGCTGTTAGCATCTGTATGACAAAATCTCTCTGTGACCAAATCCTTTCCGTTTATTTTAGCATAGGTGGACAAAATCAGAACTTTAACAAAAGAAGACAAAATCAATCTGATAAATTATTAAAATGTATCTGGAAGTGGAAAATTTACAGGAGGTGATTTACAGACATTAGAAAATTTACGGAATGGCCGCCTTTGCTAAAATTAGCTGTATTTTGTCAGGTCTCCGTTTTATTATTATGCAACAAGTTGCAGAAAAAAGAAAATGGAAAATATATTGCTAAATACATCGCAGTGACCAATTGTGATCACTATAGCGACATCCAGCTATTTTGATGGAGGAAGACCCCAACAAATTTCTGGGTAGAACCACCGGCGCACCTCAGGTCAGCTGAAAGACCTTCCCACATTAAGTACTTCGCCCCGAACAGGACTCAAACCCACGCGGTAAAAGGCTAGGAGGTCAGAGGAGTTATATTTCCCTATTCTTTAATACTGTTCTAAATGGTTTGCATAAACTGTGTTGCTTTGGCAATTGTAGTAATGATTCTTTGCTAAAATCCAAATTAACAGTGTACTGGAAAACTACTTTAGTTTGTGACGACGTGTGCACAACCTGTTATATTTCGGTCCAAGATTTAGTAAATGCTTGGTTTGTGTGCCGAAAATCCGTTTTGAAGATTTGAAAAAAAATATCTTGAAAATGCTTAGTTATATTTTGTTTGTCTATAATATTGACTTATAGTTGTATTTTGTCTGGCCCAACATCTAATAAAGCATTTTCGGCAAATCAGTTCTGTTTTATTTGTCGAACCATTTACTGAAGGCTCCAAATGAGTTTTTATTTTTCATATGAGGAATTTTAGTTATAACTCTCAAAAATACTCTATATAGCAAGACTGTTTTGCTGTTGTTGTTTTTAAATTATTTTCCTTCAAAATATTTGCACTCGACGATTGATAAGAAAAGAGAGCTACAAAAGTAATTTAGCTTCATATTATGGTCCATCTCGAAGGGAAGTATGTATTTGCCTGTTTCGACATATTGCTGTGAATAATTCGAACCAGTTTCTAACCTTACAGTTATGTTGCTAAAGGTTTATGTCTTTATATTTTTCTGACTTTTAGGGTCAGTTTAATCAAACTATTAAAAACGATCACATTCTTGCCAGATACACTACAGAAAGCATTTCCGTTTTAGAAACTGTTTTAGAACGCATGTCAAATTCGGTCTTCGCTCTGCAAGCCCCAGCTAATAGTTCTGTATCCGGGCATGGATAAGTGCATGCTGTCGATGATTTCTAATGTTACTAGAACAGTAATTATTAAGGAAGATATGAAGTTGAATGTTTTATTTCCTGCTCATTGTGAGGTAGAATTATATTACACGAGAATCTTGTAAACCAACCCACACTTTGTCGATTCGTGCTCTTGCTTTGAGTTGTTATCAGAAAAGTTTGAAACATCATCAGAAGTAACTTTGCTATGAAATTATTTTCTTTTGCCTCATAAGTAATATCTAGTTAAAGGTAAATAGTTAAAGGGGGTAGTAACAGCAAAAAATATTTTGAATAAGAGCATGCTCAAATATAATGTAGTAATCAGAGGTACTATTTGATTATTCAGTCACGTTAAAATCAATCAGTAAAATCTAATTACATATATGACAATGTCTAAGTATCCATTTAGGACTGGAAAAAAAATATTTTCAATGACTAGTCCCGGACTAGTAACCTGAAAAAATGACGTCCGAAAATTTGCATCACTTTCAATTAACAAACGCAACAACACATTTGTCATACCTACAACTAACATACAAGGTATAACAGCAAGTTGTTTTTTTTATTTTTGTCTAAAGTCGTTGATGCGTCGTGCATCGTAATTGGCTGTTTAAGACAGGTGCGTGCATTATATATGTACCGCCTTTACGTGTTGTTGATAAATGCTGCTGGGGTGAAATTAATTGTCTTCATAAGAAACTGCAGTTTATTTGTCACTTGTCCGACTGCCAATTTATGACTTGTCCGGGACTTATTTAATGATCGAAGACCAGTAGCCCGTAACACCACTTTGATTTGTCCGGGACGTCGGGCTACCATATTTTTTTCGAGCCCTGATTATAAGCAGATCAACTTCGCCTCTTTCCTTTTTTCGAATTTGGAAATACTGCCATAATTATTATTGCACCTTTGATGTTGTCTAATATTGATGTTGCTTTCTATTCATTTTTTATGTTTATTAGCACCAACATCATTGATAGATAACATACTATATTCATAATGTATTATCAAGCTATTTGGATATGCCGTGCGGTGTAACACGCCTGTAACACAGGTACCCATTTTCATATGATAAATGATAAATAAGATCTTAAAGTTGAAATATTAACATTCGAGGAAAGTACTTTCCTTTTATTGTATTGTTTTTCTCTGAACCTTTATATTGAAACATGATAGCAAGATAAGTTCCACTGAAGCACAATGTATTTTGTTCCCTGCCACAGGTACATTTATAAAATTTAGCACTTATAATAACAAGCTTGTAAAGAATTGACCATAAACTCAGTATAAATTAAAAAGCTTAAACTCAACATGTGTTTATTTGAACGTATTTACCTCGGAACACACTTCGAAGAATTTTGATTACAAATATTCTCTCACTTAATCAATACGTTTTACTGCACTTTGATCATGGCTCATCGTATGGCAACAGTAACTTGTCGCAAGTACCCGTGTTTCGACTGAAACCTATATGACTGACTTTTGTAATTGTGTTCCTTATTGCTCTTGTTTGTCATTTACCGCATGGCGAGAGTTGTATGTATGTGTGTATGCGCGCGCCCGCCCGCGTGTTTGAGTGTGTGTGCGTGTGGTGGTGTTGGTGGTGGTGGTGGTGTGTGTGTGTGTGTGGTGTTTTATTTACATCGCTCCGGCACAATAATTTTCATATTGGCGACATGCAGCTGGTTATTGGTGGAGGGAGCCGGATGAACCCATTCTTACATCTGGTTAGAACCACCGGTGCACCGCATGTTTATTTGGACCGCCCCACCCCACTCCCGCACCGACCGGTACTTAAACCCACGCGTATGAGGGACTGAGGAGTAACAATTCAGTGACTCTAACCGCCCAGTCACAGGCACACAAAATGTATTGTAGTTAAAAAAACAGTAAATAATATGTGTAATATTTTATCATGTCAATAAACCTATCTTTTTTCTTTTCCTTATTGCCAGATGAAGTGCCCAGGGTGTTTAAGGTAGGATTGATTTGATACAGGGTGATTACTTATTTCCTTTACATATTTTGTTTGAAAAATTATATGCTTAATTCCGTTTTATATGCATAGTTTCGTTTAGTTACTGCAAAAACATTGTATTAATACAAATACGCAAATTTAGTTCATTTGTTAATCCTGTGAAATATTTGGTAGTAATGGAGTTCACTTAGTTCATTGTATATGTTTACATGTCAAACGTTTTAAGCAACATTATAATTATGAATTGGTATTGGCTAGGTATCGAAATAAACAGAAGCCAAACCCATCAGTATAAGAAAGATGTATGTATAGCGTATTTGAACATCGTCCTGTCGCAATGTTTAACAAGACTACATAATATAAGCATGAACAAAAATTCAGTGCTTCGGATGGTTGTCCACCATACTGCTATATAATTTTTTCATAGAAAAACTTACTATATTTATGTTTGCTTTTCATACATTTCGGTATTTTTATTTTTCACTTTCTCCCATATTTACAGCTCCATTATTTATGTAAAATATTTTCCTAGGATCGTATTTAAAAGATCGACTATTTAGAATTTTATGGGTAAGTTAAAACAATATATCTTTCAGCTTTCATATGGCTTTAACATGTACGATCATGAGTTTTGATACCAGGCTATACTTGCAATAAACATTATCAAGACGCTATTAGTTTCTTTTTTTTTCAGACGCCCCTTGTTTCTTATTCTGGGATGTGTGTACGTCTTTTCTGCCTATCAGACATTTTCTTTGTTTGCGGATCGTTCCGGGGCACTCTGGGATAAAAAATTTAATGGCCTACCAACTAAGCTATGGCTCACACATGACCAGGCACGCAGCGATTTTAATCAGCAAATTATACAGGAATCATCCTTGACTGATGACAATGACGAGATTCTAAGCAAACGAGAAAGTAAATTCAATAAGAATCAGGCGGACTTAGTTCCTGCCTCAAATCAATTTAACGATACGAATGATACTTTGAATAACGATGCCGTTTCATCTCAAAAACACATATTGACAAACTTGGAGATCAAATCTCATGTGAAACCGAATCAAGGTTTCAGTGTTTCAAACCCAGAAAGTAGAAAAGAGATTCAGCACGTCGCCTATCTGAAAGTGCATAAATGTGGGAGTTCAACTGTTCAAAATATTTTTCTCCGGTTTGTGGATTCTAGAAACCTGACCATGGTGTTTGGACACTCACCGGAACATCCAAAGACGGAGACGAGGTTGACAAACGTGATAAGTTATTCTCATTCCTTAACGTCAAACAACATTGTACCTCCACCTCCCGGCCGCCATTATTACATCCTGTGTTGCCATGTTATTTACAACGAAACCCAGTTTAAAAGATAAATGCCGCATGATACCGTAATGATTGGTATTGTCAGAGAGCCATTTAGACGCCTGGAGTCATCTTTTAGGTTTTTCCATTCTTTACCGAACATCTCACTGACAGAGTTCGCCAATGACCCATTTCGTTATAACAAACGCTTGCCATCTATGATGAACAATCGAATGGCATTTGAATTTGGATTTCCTCTAGAATTGTTCCCATCTATGCAAAATCCAATCCTGGACAAAGATAAGGTTAATAAATATATACAAGAAATTCATAGGCAATTTGATTTTATAATCGTCAACGAAATGATAGAAAGATCGTTGGTCTATATGAGAAGACTACTTGGCTGGAAAATGGAAGATGTTTTTTTTATGAATCAGCAAGTGGCCAAAAAGGGAATTAGAAGATTCACGCCTGAAGATAAGATAAAGCTTAGTAATTATTTATATTTAGATATTACTTTGTATAATTCTGCAGTACAAATGTTCGATACAAAGTTCAAAAAATTAGGACAAGACGCTTTAGATGAAGTGGAAGCATTTAAAAACATGTTAAGGAAAGTGGACGAGTTCTGTTCAGATACCAAACAATCAGTTCATCCGATGATAATCCCTGCATCGAAATGGAATGATCCAGTGTTTATTACACCGGAAAAATGTACATTACATATTAAAACTTCGTGAACAACCTTTTGTCCAAAAACTGCGACAACAGATTTATGGAACGTTTCCATTGGAATTTAAACATGTTTGTTTGTAATTGTTGTTACATTACATTACTTAAAGATTTAACAAGTTAACACAATTGTTTTATGACAATTCATTTTTTACGATAGACGTGCACTTCCTGTACTTTTAATATATATACGATGACAACGAAAATTTACCAATGTTATGTCAAGTACATATATCGTATAAGCCAGGTACGCTTTATTATGATGATTTATATATATTGTTCTTTTTTATGTTGATGTAAATAATGGGTCAATTAACGGACTGCATAACGCATGTTGTTACATATATTGTAGCTGGTGTATTTTTTAACAAAAACAAAAAGAAAAACGTGAACCATACTAAAATCATAAAATAATTATGAAACATTTACTTTATTCGTCTCTTAGAGATTATTTGTGCCGCTATAACAAACTTTCATTTCTACTATAAACAGCGGAAACAATCTTACTGTAGACAATCCGGATGTGATTGAATGTATGTCGGTAAAAGAAGACCAGAAAGTGATTATGAACATGCATTATGGTCTTGACATTTATCTGTTCTTGAAAATGAAATATCACAAAACGTAAAATGACTTTAAACTTGTCTGTATATCTGGGGAGAGGATTGTCTGCATGAAAGATTATGTACACATTTACCTGTCCCAATCGGAATACTTTAATAACGATGAGGAACTGTTTGACAAACATGTTATACCTGAAAACGTATCTTTTCCGTTACAGGAAAGTCGCCAAAATAATTTACGAGGGGTGATAAAATCATAGAAACTTGTTGTATTGTGACTCTTTTATTGACGTCATACTATTTCGAAATCATAGATTGCTGTAAATTTATAAATAAGTTAACTAAAGATTTCCCCTATTCGAACCTAAACATTTTCCTGCAACAACAAACTGTGCGCAATTGTGTAACCTGGAACAGTCCAACATTTGTACATACATGTTAATATGCTAATTACATTATAATCTGTTTGCAGTATGTTAATATCAGTGATCTTTTGTGGGCTAAATGGCATTACATTAAAGCTTTATTTTGTTATATTCCATCACATTACAACGCATAAACAAGGCAAACGCTGCAATTTCTGTGCGCCACTTACTTTGTAGCTGAACTATCGAACACCGCAGAGTTTGACCAGACGTACTTTGTCATATATTCTTATATGAATCGCCTGCATATAGAGTAAAATGCAGAATCTATCCTCTGTGTTTGACGACTTATTTAAAGTGTTAATATCATCAAATATTAGTAATGTATACATGCAGTAATAGTTGTATTTAGATAAAGTGCCATCTAAACAGTATATGTTGTTAAATTGTTAAAACTGTATGACCACAATAAGAGCCGTACTTTAAAGCAGTTCAAGCTTCGCCGAGTTTTTTATTCAGTTTGTATGTTTTAACTTGATCGAGGTAGAGAATATTTATAGTTTTTCGAGCCATTTAAGCTGTAGTTTTTTGTGGGCATGGGTTAGTGCACTTTATTTTCATTTGATTCAATAACTTTTCGACTGGTAATTGCTAATGTTTTTATGACACATATATATTTATTACACGTGTAGCTTAATATTTAAAGGTCCTATGGAAATTACAACAAATATTTAAATATAAATTACCCCCTAGACATAAGCAAATACATGTAAATTTAAAAATTGACGTAAACACTGACACGAGACATTACACATGAAGAAAAACAACCACCTTGGAACGGACAGTCAGGAAAAGGATCTATTGGTGTGTTTAAACCTAGTTTGTGGAGCGCTCCAACCTCACACTTCTATTGCTTTACTCAAGGACAAACACTGTGAATAAAAATATCCCTCAAAAAGAAAACTCACAGTAAGCACCTGGAATTAAACTGATCAAAGATTACTATTTACTAATAATAGAAGAATAATAGATAATAGTATATCTGTTGAACTTTCAAAATGTGTACATTATGAACAGAAGATGAAATTCTCGGCAACTAAACAGTTCATTAAGAGAGAACTGTTTTAAAGAAAGCAGTCCAATCGATGTCGTATAACAAGAACTAGTTAATGACGTCATTCGACATAAATGCTGTAAGATCATGTATCAAAACGATATGTTGTTAAGTAAGAAGTTGTGGTCAATAATGAGGACTGCAAAATAAGAAAGTTTTTTTTAATTTAAGGGAAATTACAAGATCGCCTTAACCACAATCTCTACCAAGTCTACCGTTGATAATACGGACACTCGAATCCTTACATATGTCCAATAGCCGTGTACCAAAAGTATTACACTTAGGGTTATGTGAGGCCCTTCTGGTGTATACTTCAGGAATATAGCCGGAGTCATCTAAATACTCGTTATACTAGTCAAAAATAATAAAATCATCTTTAACTCCAGTTCTTGCGATAAAGTCACCTGTCACAAACACTGTGCCAATATTACTGAATTCTTATATATAATTTTGCAATACATCCATTAGGTCAATGTTTATGATATTATATGCTGGAGATTCTTCTCCCCATAAGTATAACCCGCATAAGAAAACATCTTTTTCTGTTTTGAAGAAAATAGAGCTGAATTTTAACCATAATATTGTATTGTGATGATTGTTCACAATTGGTATACCCTCGGAAACATTATTGGGAGATTCGAGTCTGAAGGAACAACAACGCCCCACGGGTGAACAGCTTCCTCTCTTCTATATTTACTTTAACAGTTAGCTTTCACTTTAGAGAAATAAAGGCAGACATAACGCTTGTTCACCCATGCCGTGTCCCCGTTCACAGCTCATACATGACAAGGCATCTTAAAAATTAACAAACATTTATTTTAATTCTTTAGGTATACAACACTTCGGTAATTGCAGTTTATGGGCATGATTCCCGTCTCCATCGTGCTAAGCCACTGTCAAAGCAGGTACACCGGACAAATAGTCGTTTAGGGCGACCGAAGACAGCCATCCGTAATATAGACCCCATATTCATGCCCCAAAAGGCTGAAACTGTACGCTTCGTTATGCCCCAAAAGGCTGAAACTGTATGCCCCAAAAGGCTAAAACTGTATGCCCCAAAAGGCTGAAACTGTATGCGTGCCCCAAAAGGCTGAAACTGTATGCATGCCCCAAAAGGCTGAAACTGTATGCCCCAAAAGGCTGAAACTGTATGCATGCCCCAAAAGGCTGAAACTGTATGCCCCAAAAGGCTGAAACTGTATGGCCCAACTAGGCTGAAACTGTATGCCCCACTAGGCTGAAACTATATGCTCTAATAGTCTGAAACTGTATGCCCCAATAGGCTCAAACATATATGCCCCAATAGGCTGAAATTCTTGCCCCATAAGGTGTCAACCATATAATTTAACAGGCTTCACATTTATAAAATAATGAAGTCGCAACTTTCAAAGGAAATTCCGCAACCTGCAACCATGGCTAATCCTGGGAAACAGAAATCGTGCCAGGCTGTTCAATGACGAAATCCCAGGTCTATGTCAGATGTGCAGACACTGACATAGTAAATGCCTGTTTTTAACCTACTTATTAACTAAATTGATAATTACTTTTATGTTCGGACTGTGCTGTCTGCCAAATGGCAATGCCCACTCTTGGGCAGTGCCACCGCCAAAGCGAAACAAACAGTAAACAGTTATCGCTTCCGGAACAGCACAATCCAACAGAATACCATAATAGGGTCTACAAACGAATGGCCGGATGGAGACAAGAACCACCTGTGGCCCTTTAAATCCTATAAATTAATACATCTTAACAATCACTCACACCATTTACATTTGACTCTACTAGTTTACTGAAAGCATGCCAAATTGCCTTTATGGAAATCCTCCAGTGCCATGCCCACTGATTCAAAAAAATACAATTTCCTAGAAATGTAAGATGCACACCATCATTCCTGTACAACGCTGGAATACACACTTGCAGGTCAATCTGCTTAATGTAAAACCCTCCACCTTGCACTATCTTGTGTGCTGCGTAATTATTGAAGCGTCTCCTGCCCGATTCCATCGCAGCACAATTGTTAGAATATCGCCAACAGTTCCTAGGCAGCACTTCAGACCAAATCACTTTCACATTACGTATGTGACTACGTATGAACACCAAAATAGCATCCAACAAAAACCAGAGCAAATGTGTCAACAAGAGACTTGCAGTCCTGCATATACTTTGTTCCACAAAAATGAAGTCATCTAAATAATGATCCATTGTAAATTGCCCAGATATGTAACTGACCAACCAGTGTAGAAATGTCGCAAACTTATCAAATAAAGAGCAAGAAATTTTACATCCCATCGGCAAAATCTTATCTACATATATCAAACCAGCTTCATCCTTAATTCCCAGCAAGCGATAGTCAAGTGGCGAAATAGGCAATATACGAAAAGCGTATTTAATATCTCTTTTTGCCAAATATGTGCATCTACCCAGGTTAAAACCACTGAATCAAATGAAGTATATGACACAGAGCTCAAGCTCATCACATTATTAACACTGTCACCTACAGGATACGACAAATGAGTTATAAGCCTGTAAGATCCATTAGATTTAGGGACTAAGCCAACTGGAGAAATTCTTAAATTATAAATTGGTGAATCAACATAGGGTCCTGCAAACCTGCCCACACGCACTTCTTTACAATCTTTTTCCTTCAACATTACAGGATTTAAACGTGCAGATTTCAGATTTCTTGCCACATGATTAGCTCTATTACCCTCAAAACCAAGGCGAAAACCACTTATAACCCCCACACACACACACACACACATCTAATAAAGCCGCATCCACTCTGTTTGGATACAAACGACTCAGAACTTTTTCATTGACTGGAGGGACTCCCAATTTTAAGTTAAAATTGTGAACCAGATCTGGCTCTGGCCCCAAAGGCAGTCCTTGACATAGGTCTAAACCACCCTCGGCCCTGTGAAATAAGCAGTTCAAGTTGGTCCAGCCCCCCTGCCAAACTGACCTGAACCCCTGCTAACTGTGCACCGGCTGTAAGAATGAGCAGTATTACAAGTTATGCAAACATGTCTAAATGGGCACTGTGACCTCACGCATGACCTATAATTAGTCACAACACTTCTTAACTGTAGGAGTGAACAAAGTACCCGAATTTGTAGAGGCCCAAACATAAACCAACCAAAGCTCTTGGTCAATCTGCCCAAAAGATATGCCAGCTGGATTAGCAGCCACCCTTAATCTAAACTGCTGGTCATAATGCTTCCAGCCAGGCCCTGGGTGGCGACTAGCAGCCAATCTAATGTTTGCCATGCACTTTAAAATTTCATTTGTTCTATGCGATGCACCGACAGAAAAATGCATCAGACCCAACTTCAAACTTCTATTGTGTGGATAGTTCTGCTAGCATGTACTGGCCTTAATAATAATTCACCAGAACTGGACAGCTCCAAGCGCCTGCTGTCATCAACAGCCGGCTGGTTTTCTAGAAGCTGGGCCAGCTCTATGTATTGCCCATTTACAATTTTGTTTTTTATGGCCTGTGAAACACTGAAACCAATATCTGCAGGCATGGTTACTAACGCTGCTGGTTGGTTGAAAACTAAAACATTACCTTCTGGCAAATAGGGCAGACTTGAAGCTGCTGGCCCAGACAGTTTACCTTCACACAGGCTCGCTCCCCACACCAACTTCTGACACCGTCTCGCTCCCCACAGCAACTTCTGACAACGGCACGCTCCTGCTTGTCGCACGTGCCCTAGGACCCCTTGCCACTGTCCTGCCTCTTCTTGCACCAACTCTACCCTGTCCAGACGCCTCAGCCTCCTCACCATCCCAGACCTTAGGCGCGCGACGGACCCGTTTAGGTTTAGGCATTTCTTAAAATGAACACAAAACAACACGGAAGAATCGGCAAACAAAATATTTAATAAACAAAAGTTTATAACACCTAAGCACCTACTAAATTAAAACTTCGCCTGAAAAAAAAATTAAATAAAAATTACTCGAAAGCAAAATAAACTTATCAATTAATAACCTTGCATCGACTGAACAAAACAAAAGTGATACTTCACCTCGACTTAATCCACTTTAAAACAAAAATACACTTTAAAAAAACAACACAACAATTTAAGAAACAACAGCACACAAAAAACCCTCGTGTATCCAGGTCCATGTATCTATTCAAAATCTCACTCTATTTAAACCATCGACGCAATTAAAACTAGTAGTAATGCAATTAAACACTAATTAAATCGTTCAGCTACAAATCAGCGATTAAATACAACTTTTAATTACTAAATTTACAAAAAAAAATCGTAAGACCAAATAATTTGTGCTTGCAATTCTAAAATGCTGGACGGAAAAGGAAGTAGCTAAGACGGTGCATACATAGACTGTGCAGTCAAATTGCCATAGTCATACCGGTGATCTCACCCACCATACCTCGATAAAATGTGTACAGCAATAATCGACCTCCAATAACGGCGGTTAGCTTTAGCGCTAACCGCTATTATTTTTCAATATTACAAGTATCCCGCCACTTGCACGTTTGGCGTGCCGGTTTTGAAAATTTCTGTAAAAGTTTAAACATGTATAACCTTCTAGTTCAAAGACACTCTCATTAGTTGCCCATGTTTCATATAAGAATATTATGTCGAAAGCCGAAATACATTTTACAAAATCTTCTGATGTAAGTTTATCTTGAGTTAAACCATTTACGTTCCATGAACAAATAGAAATACTACCCCCACTAACTCCCATATCTTAACTGGCTGACGGTCGATATATAACGTATCATACGTTATCCATGCATCCCTGCCTTCACTGTGAGCGGCTTTCATTCTAGGCACTAACATCTTTCTTTTCTCCTGGATCTCCTTCGGGAATTGCTCTTACACAGAATGATAAGTGCCTTGTAGGGCCCGCCCACTTCTACGTTCTAACACATTTTCTTTGAACGTATGAAACCTGGCTATGATTTTCCTACAACCTTCCCTTGATCTTGCTCCATCCTTGGCACACGGTCGAACTTCATGCCATCAACCAAATCCTGTGCTAACCTCATTTTTTTGTACTAGGAACTCCCGCAGCTTTTCTTCGCAATCTTCACTGCCGTTTCTTTGATCTTCACTTATATTTGTGAATATCAAATTATTCCGCATTGGTTGTGCTTGTATGTATATAGGATCGCTTTTTAGCTCATCTCGCTGTCTTTCTAGACTCTCAATCTTATCATGGGCAAGTCCAAGTCCAAAGTCAGTACTTTCCAATTTATCTTCAAGTGCATCTACCTTATCACTCACATCCATATATTTGGAATCCATAGCCACCCAGAGCCTCTTCAGATCGCCTTCCATAGATGCAACTTTTTGTTTAAGTTCATCTAACGCGTCTAACCGATTCTCAACACTAATCATCTTTGCCTCTAGCCTCGCCAGGAAAATTAAAACGTCCCTTATTGGTGGTTCACTACTACTTTCGTGTGAACTTCCAGACATCTGCGACTTTAACTGATCCGATGACAGAGGCGACTGCCCTGCTGACTTAGCAACTGACTGAGACATTGACTTAACAGTTTGTTGTGACGTTGACTGCTACTTTGACTGAACAGCTGCCTGAGACGTTGACTGGGACTGGGACGTTGACTGGGACATTGGCTGTAACTGACTGAAACTTTGAGCATGTAGCTAAATTAGACGTTGACTGAGGCGTTGACCGGACAGCTGACTGTTCTGTTATCTGAGAAGCAGACTGAGTCAAGGACTGGACCGTTTGTTTGGTCGTTGACTTAACTAGAGACTTTGATGGGCTTGTCTTACACACCTTCTCAGAATCCTCATTTTCAGCCTCACCCTTGCCACAGTAATCTGACCCAAACAAAACAACATTCACTTTGTTGATTATATCACTTACAGATTCGTTTGAACCGCTGGTCGACACCCCTGCCGGGCTTACTGACTGTTTTTTGTGTACGGGTCCACTTATCCCGCCTGTTTTGCTCGCACTTCCACTACCACTGCCACTGTTGCGATTATTTCTATTGCGTTTTCTAGTCATTCTATTCTAACCTATAGCTACTGATATCCAAAACATTGTTGTAATATACCTACATGGCATCTGAAAGTCCAAAAATGCACACTTCAGTGATATACAATCCACAGACCTAGAAAAAACACAACAGCCACCGAAACCGATGTAAAACACGTCCTCTCGCCATGACACCCACTCTTCACTCACAGAGCACAGAGACAGTATATAAACAACTGTTGCATCTGTTCAAGTATCATTACCAAAATGGACATTTACAAAGAAACGTGTTATTCAACCACAGCTTGTCTTCTGTGCTTGCAGGTATATATTACTTTACTTAATTTTAATAGCTTATAAAACATAAAGATTCTAAGTTCTAATTGTTTCTAGCTCTATTATGTTAGATTGTACAACATACTTATAGTTAATGTTTCTGAGTTTTATCTAATAAAGTTTAAATATTGAATATTGTAATATGCTGATATTGAATAATGTAACATGCTGAAGATCATATAAGACATGTTATTTCTATTAGCCAATGTCAAAATGTTTTTTTTTCGAACTGATGAACTATGGGAATGCTTAATTGTCAATTTGTTACTAAAGTAAATCACATTTTGTACATCTTATATTCAAAGCGAGTCTCACCCTTTTATTATTACATGTGATTGCTTTATCCAAGCTTGCTAATTTTTCATGCCTGTATTCATATATTAGAAATCATTACCAACTTGAACACATACAAATAAACTTTTATTCAACAACAGCTTGTCTCCTGTGCTTGCAGACATAGGCGACCACGCCCTAATTCAAATGGAAGTTCTAGCTAGTGTGCGTTAGTGTCGCATCAAACTGACCCAATAACAGATAAAACACCAAGAAAGCATTTATAATATGCGTGAAGTGTTCTTGGTCAAAAGGTTAAGGTTATAGACTCAGGATCAGATGGTTTCGAATTCAAACCTTAGACCCGTTATGACAAGTTTAAAAAAGATCTTGTTAACGTTTTGAATGATCATTAAAGAAACGTTTGAAACTCTACACGAAAGCATTTAAAACATAGTTGAAGTGTTCTTGGTCGAGAGGTTAAGTTTATGGACTAGGGATCGGAGGGTTCTGGGTTCAAACCCTAGACCTGAATGACACTTTTTTCCTTGTCAAGACTTTTATTACACGAACATTGTGCAAAACAACAGAATATGTTCGGACTAATTATTAAGCCCAGATTTACTAGAAAGTAATATCCTTCTTGGATGATAAAATTAATCATTTTTGTAGTTATTTCTTTTCTCTATTGAATGTCATACTGCCTTTCACGTGACAACAACTTTTTTTAAGTTGCATTCTTAATGTCAGCTCATAGTGTAATCATAAACCACAGCAGCACATAGTTAGGTTATAACATTACTTTGTTACAGCATTAGTTCCATTGTGAATAAAGACATACTAGATCGTTCTATCTTTACTGATTTTCTCAGTTTGTCTTTATCCATTTCACTTTAAATGTGAGAAGTAGGTTAAGTTTAGGAAATATTAGACATTGTTCTCTGTATGCATAATACTATATTCCAGAAAAAATACTATTTGAACAATAATTATTTGTGAAATATGAGGCTCCTGCACATGTGCAATTTCTGCTTGCACACTTTAGTTTTATTGTTAATTATAATAATTTCGGCACCTTTTTTTCTACATATGTAACCTCTTGGAAAACTTAAAAATGGTGTCGATTTTTGCTTTTATTTTGTTTTAAACCATTCTATGGTCTCAGGAATAGGCCTATACGTTATACATACCTTTTCTCAAGACATTTTATATAATATACTGACATTCAAAACCTTTAAATACAAACTTTCCAAGTATGTCTTTGTTAATTGCTCCCATATTGTTTAACCTGTTTACCTGTTCCAGTTTTTGTGTCGCCTTTGATGCTTCGCATCAACGAATTTTCTTGTTATGATTTGTTTTCGTTGTCACCGTTTAGTGATGGGGACAAATACAATTTGTGTATAAGACAGGAACAAAGAAGCCGTTGAGGGCAAAGTCATATTATGACGATAAACTTGTCGGATGACAGATGTTTCGCTACCCAGATTATTCGCACCTGATGTTTTGCCACCTAGTTCTTCCAGGATATTTCGCTTCCCATTAGTTCGTAATTTAAATAACAATACTAAAAGTTGTTGTTTTTGCATGCTGATGTGTGTATATTATAATGTAACACTATTATTAAATAAACTTGTCTTTGTTGTCAGCTTGTAACGGGTACTGTTATTAAATAAACTTGTCTTAACAAACATAGAATTTTACAACCCATGGCCTCTTAAAACTATTAATAAATTTTTAAAAATATATTTGTTGTCATTGTTCACCTGTCTTGAACATATATTGATATATAGTATATAAGTTTATGAAACGACCAGAATGTACATGCTAAATATCAAAAGTTACTATTAGACTAACATGGAGAACGAGTATAAAGGAAACACGCGCACACACGCGCGCACACACACACGAATAAAATGTCACTTAAGCTAAAGTCTGACTGTTGTTAAATGACTGTTACATTTACGGTATTTTAATGGGTGATCATTGATCATAAAAAAGTTAACAGGTGTGAAATCAATTGCTTATCTGACGGTATGTTTATTATTTCGCTAATTGACTTTGACGTCACCCTTTTTTCGTGAAATCAAAGAGTGTGTTAATTGGGCATTTTTTCTCGGTGGCGGCAAACATCAGAAGGATCAAAGAAAATTCGGGCGTCATTTTGTCAATCCTTTGGCCCATTTTAACATGACCGATTTTTGATTCTTTTAAGCTTCACAGTGATTTCAGTTAATGATAGAAATTTTCTTAGTGCAATTTTATCGAATCTTATGCATAAGTAAAATTAACAAAAGTATATCGACACATAAAATGCCGACTATTGACTATATACATGCGTTGTTTAACGAGGCAGAGAAACATATGTAAATCAGCATGTCCACAGCATAGAACACACCAGCATTAAACTACTCAACTAACAAGCTTTTTCGGCAATTCTGAATTACGAAAATATATTGAGATCACTGTTTTGAGATTCCTTGAATAGAGCAAAAATGCAATTTAAAGTTATATCCAAGCAAAATGAAAACACAAACAGTGGCAATAGCTGTTAGCATCTGTATGACAAAATCTCTCTGGGACCAAATCTTTTCCGTTTATTTTAGCATAGGTGGACAAAATCAGAACTTTATCAAAAGGAGACAAAATCAATCTGATAAATTATGTAAATATATCTCGAAGTGGAAAATTTACAGGAGGGGATTTATAGACATTGGAAAATTTACGCAATGGCCGTCTGTGCTAAAATGAGCAGAAGGAATTTTGTTCTGGCAGTATTTTGTCCGTTCTCCGTTTTTAGCAGTAAGCTAGCTTTATAGAATTATGCAACAAGTTGCAGAAAAAAAAAAGTAAAATATATTGCTAAATACATCGCAGTGACCAATTCTGATCACTATAGCGACATCCAGCTATTTTGATGGAGGAAGACCCCAACTAATTTCTGGATAGAACCACCGGCGCACCTCAGGTCAGCTGAAAGACCTTCCCACATTAAGTACTTCGCCCCGAACAGGACTCAAACCCACGCGGTAAAAGGCTAGGAGGTCAGAGTAGTTATATTTTCTATTTCTTTAATACTGTTCTAAATGGTTTGCATAACATGTGTTGCTTTGGCAATTGTAATAATGATTCTTTGCTAAAATCCAAATGAACATAATGTACTGGAAAACTACTTTAGTTTGTGACGACGTGTGCACCATCTGTTATATTTCGGTCCAAGATTTAGTAAATGCTTGGTTGGTGTGCCGAAAATCCGTTTTGAAGTTTGGAAACATATCTTGAAAATGCTTAGTTATATTTTGTTTGTCTATAATATTTACTTATAGTTGTATTTTGTCTGGCCCAACATCTAATAAAGCATTTTCAGCAAATCAATTCTGTTTTATTTGTCGAACCATTTACTGAAGGCTCCAAATGAGTTTTTTATTTTTTATATAAGGAATTTTAGTTATAACTCTCAAAAATACTCTATATAACAAGACGGTTTTGTTGTTGTTGTTTTTAAATTATTTTCCTTCAAAATATTTGCACTCGACGATTGATAGGAAAAGAGAGCTACAAAAGTAATTTAGCTTCATATTATGGTCCATCTCGAAGGGAAGTACATGTATGTGTTTGCCTGTTTCGACATATTGCTGTGAATAATTCGAACCAGTTTCTAACCTTACAGTTATGTTGCTAAAGGTTTATGTCTTTATATTTTTCTGACTTTTAGAGCCAGTTTAATCAAACTAATAAAACGATCAACCTCTTGCCAGATACACTACAGAAAGCATTTCCGTTTTAGAAACTTTTTTAGAACGTATGTCAAATTCGGTCTTCGCTCCCCAAGCCCCAGCTAATAGTTCTGTATCCGGGCATGGATTAGTGCATGCTGTCGATGATTTCCAATGTTACTAGAACAGTAATTATTTAGGAAGATATTAAGATGAATGTTTTATTTCCTGCTCATTGTGAGGTAGAACTATATTACACGAGAATCTTGTAAACCAACCTACACGTTGTCGATTCGTGCTCTTGCTTTGAGTTCTTATAAGAAAAGTTTGAAACATCATCAGAAGTAACTTTGCTATGAAATTATTTTCTTTTGCCTCATTAGTAATATCTAGTTAAAGGTAAAGAGTTAAAGGGGTAGTAACAGCAAAAATATTTTGAATAATAGCATGCTCAAATATAATGTAGTAATCAGAGGTACTATTTAATTATTTAGTCACGTTAAAATCAATCAGTAAAATCTAATTACATATATGACAATGTCTAAGTATCCATTCAGGACTGGAAAAAAAATATTTTCCATGACTAGTCCCGGACTAGTAACCTGGAAAAAATGACGTCCGAAAATTTGCATCACTTTCAATTAACAAACGCAACAACACATTTGTCATACCTACAACTAACATACAAGGTATAACAGCAAGTTGTTTCTTTTATTTTTGTCTAAAATCGTTGACACGTCGTGCATCGTAATTGGCTGTTTAAGACAGGTGCGTGCATTATATATGTACCGCCTTTACGTGTTGTTGATAAATGCTGCTGGGGTGAAATTGATTGTCTTCATCGCTTATAAGAAACTGCTGTTTATTTGTCACTTGTCCGACTGCCAATTTATGACTTGTCCGGGACTTATTTAATGATCGAAGACCAGTAGACCGTAACACCACTTTGATTTGTCCGGGACGTCGGGCTACCATATTTTTTTTCCAGCCCTGATTATAAGCAGATCAACTTCGCCTCTTTCCTTTTTTCGAATTTTGAAATACTGCCATTATTGCACCTTTGATGTTGTCTAATATTGATGTTGCTTTCTATTCATTTTTTATGTTTATTAGCACCAACATCATTGATAGGTAACATACTATATTCATAATGTATTATCAAGCTATTTGGATATGCCGTGCGGTGTAACACGCCTGTAACACAGGTACCCATTTTCATATGATAAATGATAAATATGATCTTAAAGTTGAAATATTAACATTCGAGGAAAGTACTTTCCTTTTATTGTATTGTATTCTCTGAACCTTTATATTGAAACATGATAGCAAGCTAAGTTCCACTGAAGCACAATGTATTTTGTTCCCTGCCACAGGTACATTTATAAAATTTAGCACTTATAATAACAAGCTTGTAAAGAATTGACCATAAACTCAGTCTACATTAAAAAGCTTTAACTCAACATGTGTTGAATTTTGAGTACAAATATTCTCTCACTTAGTCAGTACGTTTTACTGCAATTTGATTATGGCTAATCGTATGGCAACAGTAACTTGTCGCAGGTACCCGAGTTTCGACTGAAACCTATATGACTGACTTTTGTAATTGTGTTCCTTATTGCTCTTGTTTGTCACTTACCACATGACGAGAGTTGTATGTATGTGTGTATGCGCGCGCGCGCGTGTTTGTGTGTTTGTGCCTGTGGTGGTGGTGGTGGTGGTGGTGGTGGTGGTGGTGGTGTGTGTGTGTGTGTGTGTGTGTGTGTGTGTGTGTGTGGTGTTTTATTTACATCGCTCCGGCACAATAATTTTCATATTGGCGACATGCAGCTGGTTATTGGTGGAGGGAGCCGGATGAACCCTTTCTTACATCTGGTTAGAACCACCGGTGCACCGCAGGTTTATTTGGACCGCCCCACCCCACCCCCGCACCGACCGGGACTTAAACCCACGCGTATGAGGGACTGAGGAGTAACAATTCAGTGACTCTAACCGCCCAGTCACAGGCACACAAATTGTATTGTAGTTAAAATAACCAGTAAATAATATGTGTATATTTTATCATGTAAATTAACCGATCGTTTTTCTTTTCCTTATTGCCAGATACGGTGCCAAATGTCTTCAAGGTAGGATTGACTTAATACAGAGTTAACAATGTGTGATTACTTTATTTCCTTTACATATTTTGTTTGAAAAATTATATGCTTAATTCCGTTTTATATGCATAGTTTCGTTTAGTTACTGCAAAAACATTTTATTAATACAAATACGCAAATTTAGTTCATTTGTTAATCCTGTGAAATATTTGGTAGTAATGGTGTTCACTTATTTCATTGTATATGTTTACATGTCAAACGTTTTAAGCAACATTATAATTATGAATTTGTATTGGCTAGGTATCGAAATAAACAGAAGCCAAACCCATCAGTATAAGAAAGATGTATGTATAGCGTATTTGAACATCGTCCTGTCGCAATGTATAACAAGACTACATAATATAAGCATGAACAAAGATTCAGTGGTTCGGATGGTTGTCCACCATACTGCTATATATTTTTTTTCATAGAAATACTTAATATTTTTTGTTTGCTTTTCACACATTTCGGTATTTTTATTTTTCACTTTCTCCCATATTTACAGCTCCATTATTTATGTAAAATATTTTCCTAGGATCGTATTTAAAAGATCGACTATTGGGGAATTTTATGGATAAATTAAAACAATATATCTTTCAGCTTAAATATGGCTTTAACATATACGATCATGAGTTTTGATACCATGCTATATTTGCAATAAACATTATCAAGACGCTATTTGTTTCTTTTTTCAGACGCCCCTTGTTTCTCATTCTGGGATGTGTGTTCATCTTTTCTGCCTATCGGACATTTTCTGAGTTGTTTGCGATTCGTTCCGGGGCTCTCTGGGATAAAAAATTTAATGGCCTACCAACTAAGCTATGGCTCACACATGACCAGGCACGCAGCGATTTTAATCAGCAAATTATACAGGAATCATCCTTGACTGATGACAATGACGAGATTCTAAGCAAACGAGAAAGTAAATTCAATAAGAATCAGGCGGACTTAGTTCCTGCCTCAAATCAATTTAACGATACGAATGATACTTTGAATAACGATGCCGTTTCATCTCAAAAACACATATTGACAAACTTGGAGATCAAATCTCATGTGAAACCGAATCAAGGTTTCAGTGTTTCAAACCCAGAAAGTAGAAAAGAGATTCAGCACGTCGCCTTTCTGAAAGTGCATAAATGTGGGAGTTCAACTGTTCAAAATATTTTTCTCCGGTTTGTGGATTCTAGAAACCTGACCATGGTGTTTGGACACTCACCGGAACATCCAAAGACGGAGACAAGGTTGCCAAACGTGATAAGTTATCTTCATTCCTTAACGTCAAACAACATTGTACCTCCACCTCCCGGCCGCCATTATGACATCCTGTGTTGCCATGTTATTTACAACGAAACCCAGTTTAAAAGATACATGCCGCATGATACCGTAATGATTGGTATTGTCAGAGAGCCATTTAGACGCCTGGAGTCATCTATTAGGTTTTTCGATTCTTTACCGAACATCTCACTGACAGAGTTCGCCAATGACCCATTTCGTTATAACAGACGACGCTTGCCATCTATGATGAACAACAATAGAATGGCATATGAATTTGGATTTCCTCTAGAATTGTTCCCATCTATGCAAAATCCAGTCCTGGACAAAGATAAGGTTAATAAACATATACAAGAAATTCATAGGCAATTTGATTTTATAATCGTCAACGAAATGATAGAAAGATCGTTGGTCTATATGAGAAGACTACTTGGCTGGAAAATGGAAGATATTATTTTTAATAATCTACAAGTGGCCAAAAGGGAAATTAGAAGATTCACGCCTGAAGATAAGACAAAGCTTAGTAATTATTTATATTTAGATATTACTTTGTATAATTCTGCAGTACAAATGTTCGATACAAAGTTCAAAAAATTAGGCCAAGACGCCTTAGATGAAGTGGAAGCATTTAAAGACATGTTAAGAAAAGTGGACGAGTTCTGTTCAAATACCAAACAATCAGTTCATCCGATGATAATTCCTGCATCGAAATGGAATGATCCCGTGTTTATCACACGGGAAAAATGTACACTGTTAAAACGTCGTGAAATACCTTTTGTCCAAAAACTGCGACAACAGATTTATGGAACGTTAGATAACTAGAATTTCGCAAACGTACGAAATGACTGTTGACGTCTGTGTCAATCTGTCCTTTAAATACAGGATAATCTAACCATATATCGTATTTTCATGAAATGCATAACCTTCGGTTAGATTATCCCTTAATCCGTTGGAATTTAAACATGTTTGTTTGTAATTGTTGTAACATTACATTACTTAAACTTTTAACAAGTTAACACATTTGTTTTATGACAGTTCATTTTTTACGATAGACGTGCACTTCCTGTACTTTTAATATATATACGATGACAACGAAAATTTACCAATGTTATGTCAAGTACATATATCGTATAAGCCAGATACGCTTTATTATAATGATTTATATATCTTGTTCATTTTTATGTTGATGTAAATACGTGTAAATAAACGGACTGCACAACGCATTAAAAAATTGTTGTTACATATATTGTAACTGGTGTATTTTATAACAAAAAACAAAAAGAAAAATGTGAACCATACTAAAATCATAGAATAATTATGAAACATTTATTTTATTCGCCTCTTAGAGATTATTTGTGCCGCTATAACAAACTCTCATTTCTATAAACAGCGGAAACAATCTTACTGTAGACAATCCGGATCTGTTTATATGTATGTCGGTAAAAGAAGACGAGAAAGTGATTATGAACATGCATTATGGTCTTGACATTTATCTGTTCTTGAAAATGAAATATAACAAAACCTAAAATGACTTTAAACTTGTCTGTATATCTGGGGAGAGGATTGTCTGCATGAAAGATTATGTACACATTTACCTGACCCTATCGGAATACTTTGATAACGATGAGGAACTGTTTGACAAACATGTTATACCTGAAAACGTATCTTTTCAGTTACAGGAAAGTCGCCAAATATAATTTACGAGGGGTGATAAAATCATAGAAACTTGTTGTATTGTAACTATTTTATTGACGTCATTCTATTTCGAAATCTTAGCTTGCTGTAAATTTATAAATAAGTTAACTAAAGATTTCCCCTATTCGAACCTAAACGTTTTCACGCAACAACAAACTGTGCGCAATTGTGTAACCTGGAACAGTCCAACATTTGTACATACATGTTAATATGCTAATTACATTATAATCTGTTTGCAGTATATTAATATCAGTGATCTTTTGTGAGCTAAATGGCATTACATTAAAGCTTCATTTTGTTATATTCCATCACATTACAACGCATAAACAAGGCAAACGCTGCAATTTCTGTGCGCCACTTACTTTGTAGCTGAACTATCGATCACCGCAGAGTTTGACCAGACGTGGTCTTATATGAATCGCCTGCATATAGAGTAAAATGCAGAATCTATCCTCTGTGTTTGACGACTTATTTAAAGTGTTAATATCATCAAATATTAGTAATGTATATATGTTGTAATAATTGTATTTAAATAAAGTGCCATCTAAAAAGTATATGTTGTTAAATTGTTAAAACTGTATGACCGCAATAAGCGCCGTACTTTAAAGCAGCTCAAGCTTCGCCGAGTTTTTTATTCAGTTTGTATGTTTTAACTTGATCGAGGTAGAGAATATTTATAGTTTTTCGAGCCATTTAAGCTGTATTTTTTGTGGGCATGGGTTAGTGCACGCTATTTTCATTTAATTCAATAACTTTCCGACTGTTAATGACAATGTTTTATGACACAATATATATTTACACCTGTAGCTAACTATTAAAAGGTCCTATGGAAATTAACACAAATATTTAAATATGAATTACCCCCTAGACATAAGCAAATACACGTAAATTTAAAAATTGACGTAAACACTGACACGAGACATTGCACATGAAGAAAGAAAAGCACCTTGGAACGGACAGTCAGGAAAAGGATCTATTGGGGCGCTTGAACCTAGTTTGTGGAGCGCTCCAATCTATAGTTTACTAAAAAAAAACAGTGTTAATAAAAATATCCCTTAAAAAGAAAACTCACAGTAAGCACCTGGAATTAAACTGATCAAAGATTGCTTTATACTAATAATAGAAGAATAATAGTATATCTATTGAACTTTCAAAGTATGCACATTATGAACAGAAAATAAAATCCTCGGCAACTAAACAGTTATAAAGAGAGAGTCGTTTTAAATAAAACAGTCCAGACGATGGCGTATGACAAGAACTAGTTAATGACGCTGTAAGATCATATATCAAAAATATATCTCTTTTTCACTAGCCATATTGAACAGTCTCAAAATGCTACAAAATATAGCCATGTAGGAAAATCCTGTTTAACACGATTTATGTCACAAGGGAAAAGCACCAAGAATTGCGAAGGTCCACTAGTAGTTGAAGTATGACGTCATACCCTTCTGCTATTAAACAACACATCTGGCGTTACATAGTGAATACAAAGGTTAAATTGAAAGGTAAGTGTGTGTTGTTGTTGTTGTTTCATTTATAAATATAATATCGCTAACATTTTGTACAACATTCTTGATTATTCTTTATGTGTGGTTATTTCACATTTATTTTTGTCCTAAGGTTAACTTTAGTTAATATTTGTTATTACGCATAGAATAATATGTTCCAAATTATATGTTGTTGATTTTTGCTCCTGGTTTAGTGAAGGCAAAACAAAGCGCAGGCTCGTTGCCGCTAAAATAGTTTACTCTTGTATTGGGATCTCCCGATCTCACACCCAGTCCTAATAGATTATTTTAATCGTTGTCTTCAACGTGTAGAGGATATTGTAAATTAAAATGTGCACTATCACGTTTCAAACATCGTAATCAGAAATATTAAAGCCCCAATAACTTTTTCCGACATATAGCCACCATTTTTGTTATATTTTAAATGGTGACCTACTCTCTGGCCACACACCTTACACCGGTTACGTTTTGATGTTCTCCTGTGGTCTGATCCTGCACCTTCTGCTTGTGTCCACAGCATTGAAGTCGGAGGTCTTTTTGAGAAGAGACCATTATCCATTATAATATACGGCAGTTTATCAACGCCCGTTCTTTTTGTCTTAAAATGTGGCAACTGTCCCGAATCAGTAAACACCACAGTACTTGCAGCGCATTCAAAACCTGGAACACTTTTTATAGCAGTTTATTAGCAACTGCGCAACGGAGGCTTAGTATATACCTGTGAATGACGCTTTGAAGTACATTTCAATTAGCACGATGTATGCCTACAACTTTAAAACTAACCTTTGTCAAGAAGAATATTGAAACCTGCAAATATGAGTATTTAAACTATATTTTGGTCCAAAGAAGGGCCATTCGTCATTGTAATTTGTCAGTCTTCTTAACTAAATACTTTTGAATTGTTATGTACCAATTACATTGTTTCACGATGAAAAGGACGGCTATAACATATGGTATTGATGTCTCGGTCTCTGTATAATGAGACGAATGTTCAGTTAAGCACATATAATGCAAAACTTGCTGAAAGATAATACTCTGCCAATAAGATTTTTTCCTTTCAGAAAAAGATCGCATTGAGCTGAATGAGATGGGATTTGCCGACATTTTTGCCGATACTGTGCAGCGACATTTCTATCCTTTTAGCACAGGGGCACTAATGAGGTGCCCAGGGACTGAACCCGGCCGGTCCATTATACTGACACCGACGAGGCAGGCGTAATGCTGTTCCCTTAGCCCCGAACGTTAGGAGGGAACCCACTTCTACCAACTTTATAGACTTCGGCTTGAGCCGGCCGGGGTTTGAACCCACGACCTCCCAATCCGCAAGCCGACGCTCTACCACCTGACCTATTTATGCTGCATATATGGAATACACAAATCATTGAAATTTTATCCATGCGTCTATGTAATAGAATGGACATGACAGCGGAAACAAACGCATTAATCATCATGTAACAGGCAAAAAACAAACAATTTTTCCATGAAACTAAATATGTGTTATTGTGCGTGTGTATTTAACGTGCAGTTTATTTTCAACAAAATTTGTATTCTAATTTTTAACAGCTCTTTTGTGCATATCTGTTTTACCCTTATGGCAGCAGCTGTAGTGAGAAAAAATGCATAAGTATGGGTGTATATTTCCGCGACAAATAAGCTAATTTCCCCAATAATCGTTTAGTTCTAATCAAGTATGCGGTGAAAGGCTTTAGTAATTTTAGACATTTTAGTTTGATAAATTAATGAACTGTGTTTGAAAACAGTTTAACGCACAACTTAGTTGATGCAGTTTAGCCCTATACTTGCTGGAAACACCTTTAGGATGGAAAATGTTTTATGTTAACCCTTTAATCGTTTGAAACACCTTCAGGGTGGACTATGTTTTATGTTAACCCTTTACTAGCTGGAAACACCTTCTGAGTGGGGTATGTTTTATGTTAACCCTTTACTTGCTGGAAACACCTTAAGGATGGAGTATGTTTTATGTTAACCCTTTACTTGCTGGAAACACCTTCTGAGTGGGGTATGTTTTATGTTATCCCTTTATTTGCTGGAAACACCTTCTGGGTAGGTATGTTTTATGTTAACCCTTTATTTGCTGGAAACACCTTCTGGGTAGGGTATGTTTTATGTTAACCCTTTACTTGCTGGAAACACGTTCTGGGTGGGGTATGTTTTATGTTAACCCTTTACTTGCTGGAAACACCTTAAGGATGGAGTATGTTTTATGTTAACCCTTTACTTGCTGGAAACACCTTCTGAGTGGGGTATGTTTTATGTTATCCCTTTATTTGCTGGAAACACCTTCTGGGTAGGTATGTTTTATGTTAACCCTTTATTTGCTGGAAACACCTTCTGGGTAGGGTATGTTTTATGTTAACCCTTTACTTGCTGGAAACACGTTCTGGGTAGGGTATGTTTTATGTTAACCCTTTACTTGCTGGAAACACGTTCTGGGTAGGGTATGTTTTATGTTAACCCTTTACTTGCTGGAAACACGTTCTGGGTGGGGTATGTTTTGGTGTTAATGGTGTGAATGGCGTTTTCAGCAAGTAGATGGTTAGTAAAATAAACAACGCTGCACCTGATTATTAGATCAGAAGAACAGATAACATTTTTGAAGACTTGAAGCACAAACGTGCATCCTCTTATTACAAACTTGTTTATGTACAAGATATTTAGTCACTTTCACATAATAACTTCACGTTTCTGGAGAACGATAGAAAGTGACAATATAATTGACATTAAGGTTCGATCAATACCGTTTATTGATTTAGAACCTTTAAGTCATTATTTCTAACCTTTACATATTATTAGAGCTTGCTCACTAAGTAAAACATAATTGGTACCCGCAATGTTACACAGGAACTAACATATGAAATAACTGCCTAGACGAGGAATCAGTCGGTGCAAACAAATGCAAGTTATACAAAGAAACACGTATTGAACATGTGTCATCCTACTTGACAGCTATTAAGAACAGCTGTGGAGTATTGCAATTATACACCGTCCCATAGCAAACAAAAGGTTAAGATACCGGCACTTACAATTTAATTTCATTATCTTGTTCTTGTTTATTGTCCTGAAACCATTAAAATACACATTTATAATTGTATAAAAAACAATTTATCCTTAATGTCATTCCATATGTCAGTAGCACAAAATATCACGATGAGCATTCAAGTCGAAAACTATGTTAGCATTTGGTTGGGAGTTCTTGTAAACAATAACAATATACATTTAACATAATTTGAAAAAAAAACCCGAAACCTTATAGCCCTGTTAAGAAAGCAGAGCACTTAAACGTTTGGAATTTTATTTTGACTAAGACAGTTTTTAAAGTATTCAGGTTTCCTGCGTGGTAATAATTAGCCAATGTACACTCCTTTGGCAAATTTGTTATGCTACACAGTTTATCTTAAGACTTTGGCGCAAGGATATGCACATGTTCCAGCCAGAAGATACGTGTGACGTGGCAATGCTAAGCGCAATAAAAATATCTCCGTATGTTCCAGTGTGTATGTGCTAAAAATAATATTGTAATTTGTGAACTTATACCAATCAATTATAAATAAGATTATCATATAACGGACATTAAATTGCAATATTGGAAGGAGATTTTGTGTTATCTTTTATACTCAATCGTATAAAATAAAAAGTTTCCATGGTGTGGAAGAAAAATGCTTTAACCAAATAAATGGCTTATATAATATATAATAACTTAATAAAGTTATATATAATAAGCTAATATGGGGAGAAAAAAAGCAAATATTACGCACGCGGCAATACTTTTTAAAAATGCTAATGGGCAGCAGTAGACTTCTATTCTTACAATAATACCATTGCTGTTAATTGTCTAAAAGATAATGGGATGATGATTTAGTCATTATTTCTTACCTTTACATCTTATTAGAGCTTGCTCACTAAGTAAAATATAATGGGTACCCGCAATGTAACACAGGAACTAACATATGAAATAACTATCCATGTAAAGAAAGCAGAGCACTTAAACGGTTGGAATTGTATTTTGACTAAGACAGTTTTTAGAGTATTCAAGTTTCCAGCGTGATACTAAATAGCCAATGTACACTCCTTTGGCAAATTCGTCATGCTACACAGTTTATCTTAAAACTTTGGCGGAAGGATATGCACATATTCCAGCCAGAAGATACGTGTGACGTGGCAATGCTAAGCGCATTAAAAATCCAGTTTGTATGTTCTAAATAAAATACTGTAATTTGTGAAATTAAACCAGTCAATTATAAAAAAGATTATGATATAATGGTCATAAAATTGCAAAATTGGACGGAGACGTTGTGTAATCTTTTATACTTAATCATATAAAATAACAGGTTTTCGTGATGTGGAAGATAAATATGCTTTAACCAAGTAAATGACTCGTATAATTACATAATATGGGAAGAAAAATATTACGCACACGGCAATACTTTCTGAAAATGCTAATGAGCAGCAATAAAATTTTGTGCTTACAATAATACCATTACTGTTAATTGGCTAAAACACACATCCACTGGGAGGAGGATCTAAAGCATCTCTCAAAATTAAAAACAACACGAATTTTAATATCAAGTAAGATTTGGATTTTTATCAAATGCACACTATAACACAGCATAAGGCAATCTTTCATACCAATCAAAAACATGTTCGTGGCAGTTTGTAACCCTGCAGGTCAACCAATCAGCTTCTCAGACATTGCCGACGTTGCTAATAGTATCATTATAATAAGATAAAGATTAAACATTTAGAAAAGAGGTAGATATTATGTTACAAATTATGCATGTTTCAAGACTAATTTAACTCAATGCACCAGTATTAATGAATGAGACCTACTATTGAAATATATCATGTAAATTGTAAGTGGATTATGAAAAGCATATTAGGTCCATTATCTGTGGTTTAAGACCAATAAGTTGTTCGGATAGTTTTACTTTTCATGTAAACAGAATTCATGCATTGTCCTTAATGTGAGAAAAATTCGCTAATTTCCGTAGATAAACAACAAATGTTATACGGATTGTCATACGTGTCAGCAATACACTGGTTCAGGTGAATACATAATGATCAATTAATGACCTTATGTTAAAAAATGAGCGAGTTATTTGATGAAAATGAACCTGGATAACAGGAATTGGTAGGGCAAACAATCAAAGGCCATTGATAAATCGATTACCACATAGATAACATATTACAGGTATTTTAGTCGAACGCACGTTTCCAGTCCTTCAGCATCCTAAATAAAGTGAGTTGGCATCCTTGACCTTTGCAGAAAGCACGAAAAAACTTACCAAATATATTTTCAAATGTTCTGAAAGCTGAGAAGAGGGCATATTAAAAATATGTTTCATAGCTTAGGTAATATAATTTAGGGCACCAGGATAAAGCGTATTAATAACATGTTTTATTTTATAAATGTCATCGTTACTCACCTATGGAGTGAATAACTGGATATTAACATTGGCACGTTGAGCGTTGCTCTTGTTAACTTGACAGAACAATCAATCTAATCTTTCTCACAAGTATTTTTGAATTTCTTTGTTTAGATCACTGTTATTCTTAAAAAAGTGTTCCTATATCATCGGGATCCATTTGATTATATTGTGTAGCTACATTGTTTCATCCAAGAAATCATTTGCTGTGCTGTTAAGGCTCGAAGTAGATTATTCCTCGTAATGGTCTGAGCAATCGATTGATCCTTATAAAGTTGTTGTTTGTTTATTATTTTAATATAGCTTGTATTGGTATTTTATAAAGTGTTTAATATTTTAGAAAACTTAAAATCAGTTGGAGTTAGCCCTGGCATAAATTATGCAATACATTTACATTTTACATAACTTGTCACACCTGTCTTGGTACAAATGTCCATTAGCATATAGTAAATAATGTAACTGAGTTTGCGTCGCATGCTTTATAGATACAGAACAAAACAGAACAAAACTGACAGCGAATGAAAAGTTTTAAAAAATAACATGTCGGTTTTAATGAAGTTTGCAAATGATCAAGTTAAAGACTTTCTGTTAAAACTGTCAACGTGTAGAAATAAAGTCACATCTGTAAATTATTACATTTATATGTGGAATCATTTTACAACGCCGAAGCACAATTCGCTAAAAATCGGCTACATGTAAAGCGTCATAGTACAAAAGTAAACTTCTGGTCACTAATGGAGACTTGGTTTTTATATTGCTATTTGCACTTAGTGTTTTTATAAAATCAACATGGAGCAACTTGAAGCTTACCAAAGTTGAGGAACTTACAAACCATTACAACGGATTATTATGAAAATCAAGATGAACCATTATAACACTTTTGAAATCTTTTGATGGATCTTTACATGTATCTCCCTCTGGTAATAAAATTTGACAGTACGTTTTTAATTTAAAAAGTCATATCTATTTTGATCCAAAAGTCTACTTTTATTACAAAAATAACTCGATTTAGTTTGTTCCGCATATATTATAGATAGCTTAAATGTTGTGCAATGTCTAGAATTCAACACGTTGACATCTTAACCCCAGGGATTTCAGAATTTCTTGTAAATTTCAACAACAAAGTAGTTGTACCTAGTGTAGATGTAACATTGTTCTAACGCCTGTTAACGTTCCGTGTGAAGTGTGAAGTTATAACTTTTACATTTTAACTAATAACTGACCTTGTTGTCAACATAGTCAGAAACATACCATGATATCATTTGATTTATTGCAACGTTGAATTTATAGTCTAATTACATGTAAATGAAGTTGGTATGAATTTGTTTGTGTAAATGAAACTTCCGTTTTAAAAGAAACAGCAACTACACAGTGATGGTATGGAGAAGAAGCTACACCAAGAAACATTCACAACAGTACCGGTGCTGTTTATGGTTGGAAATAGTTTTAAATAGAAAAGAAACATTTCAGCTTCTGGAAATAGTAACAAGTTAGAAAGACAACATCTATCTGCTGCTTGAATATGTCAAAAGGAAAAAAAAGAGTGTCCACTTAAAATAATCAAGTCACCATTCATCAAATATTTTTGAGTTGCATTTAAATTGATATGCCTTTAAAACCACGTCATGTGCTCCCTTATACCGGAAGTGACCATCTACTATCCAAATGTATGCCTGCAAAAGACTGAAACATTCACATAGATGTCTTCATCGAGAATTAAAATGATGACCATACCTTTTTTAAGTTATCTGCATACTCTTTTTACAAGATATTTGAAGGACATAATTATGCTGCGAGACTGTTGTTAGTGATCCGCTTTACCCCTAACAACTGTACAGCGTGCGATTCAGATATTACAAATGTAGATACTTCATTTCCAGAATAAGTCCTTTTTCCAGAAAAAAATATTCCATAGATGTAAAATATTATTGATGTCAGAAAACGTATAATCTATTTGTGTATTTGTGTGTACGAGCTTATTTTCTGTAAAACTAGCCAATTAAAAATTGTGTTAATTTTGGCAAATACATGTGTACATCTTGGTGTCCAACACACTGAACGTTTTAACGCAATACTAACACCTCATTTTTACTGCAATAGTTTTTGAATTACTCTACCTTTTAAATAATGGTTCGTATTTCAGTGTGGTCCTACACACAGTCAAAAATGTATATATAAATTTTAAGGGAAAAAATTAATTGATACTGCATGGTATCATTATATGTCATTATTAAGAAATGACTTTCAGTTAAAAGGGGACATTAAACTTAATATAAACAATAAAAAGTCGATGCGGTTTGGGAAAAATCTTCGTTAGGTGATGTTTGGACGTTTGTACATGCGTTGTTTGACCATGTGTAAGTGCAGGTGATGTATGTACGTTTGTACATGCGTTCTTTGACCATGTGTAAGTGCAGGTGATGTATGTACGTTTGTACATGCGTTGTTTGACCATGTGTAAGTGCAGGTGATGTATGTACGTTTGTACATGTGTTGTTTGACCATGTGTAAGTGCAGGTGATGTATGTACGTTTGTACATGCGTTGTTTGACCATGTGTAAGTGCAGGTGATGTATGTACGTTTGTACATGTGTTGTTTGACCATGTGTAAGTGCAGGTGATGTATGTACGTTTGTACATGCGTTGTTTGACCATGTGTAAGTGCAGGTGATGTATGTACGTTTGTACATGTGTTGTTTGACCATGTGTAAGTGCAGGTGATGTATGTACGTTTGTACATGCGTTGTTTGACCATGTGTAAGTGCAGGTGATGTATGTACGTTTGTACATGCGTTGTTTGACCATGTGTAAGTGCAGGTGATGTATGTACGTTTGTACATGCGTTGTTTGACCATGTGTAAGTGCAGGTGATGTATGTACGTTTGTACATGTGTTGTTTGACCATGTGTAAGTGCAGGTGATGTATGTACGTTTGTACATGTGTTGTTTGACCACGTGTAAGTGCAGGTGATGTATGTACGTTTGTACATGCGTTGTTTGACCATGTGTAAGTGCAGGTGATGTATGTACGTTTGTACATGCGTTGTTTGACCATGTGTAAGTGCAGGTGATGTATGTACGTTTGTACATGCGTTGTTTGACCATGTGTAATTGCAGGTGATGTATGTACGTTTGTACATGTGTTGTTTGACCATGTGTAAGTGCAGGTGATGTATGTACGTTAGTACATGCGTTGTTTGACCATGTGTAAGTGCAGGTGATGTATGTACGTTTGTACATGTGTTGTTTGACCATGTGTAAGTGCAGGTGATGAAGGATAAAATTTGATGAAACTCATTGCAACGGTTTTGTATCTTTCAACACAGAGAGCATAGTTACATGTTTATACAAGTAGGTATTACGGCGTCGTTTAGTAAGGGAAGTTACTCTTAAAAGTAAAAAGACACAGTGTTATCTCCCTTTCTAGATAAGTATTTTACTATATACGTTATGTAGAAAAACATCAAAACATTTCGTGAAAATTTCATTAACGTGTCATAAAACTGTTTACTTCATGTGTCAGTCATAATGAGAACATATATCTTTTAAGACATAACAGAGAGCGAAAATTGTATGCGAGGAAACAGTTAGTTTTAAAAAATATTATGATTGACGAATACATATTTTTTAATGCGGCATGGTGGCAGTGAGGCGCATTTACAAGACGCTGACGCATTAGCCTACGCGATCCTGACATCCCTTTTATTTTATTGTCGAGTCACGCTGGATCAATTCAGTGTGCTGTTGATAACTAATTTATAAACATGACGCATAATCAAACATGCTTACTTCGGAATTAAACAGTTGTTAAACTACAAATGGCTAAAATATAGAAAATATGAAACATGTCGCGGCATTTATTTTTTACTGAAAAAGCATTTACATACAATCTAGCTATAAGGAACGATATTTCATCTAGTATTCGTTAATGGGTAACGCACTTTTTCTTAAATGAGCACAAAAATGGAAAGTTGACTAACTGCGACAAAGTCACTTTAAACCTCCAAGCATCAATGGAATAGACTGCTATAATTTGCTTACACAGCTTGCAATGGAAAGTATAAGATTATTGTATTATTGAAATTATGCGTTTACACATTCTGAGATTTGTAGAGCAATATAGGCATAATAACAACACAATCATGCCTTCAGGTGCGGAAGGCATGGGTCACCTTATATTTTTTTAGATTTCCTTGGTACATTCAGAATAAATTGTATTACAACACTTATTACACTTCTTGGATCCGTAATGGCGTTTGATAGATGGTTTATATGGGAACATATTTGTCTTTGAATGTTTCATAATAAAACTTATCAACATTGTGTTATCGGGTCGTATAAATTATAGACATTTGGTTATTTGGCCGTTTAATTATAGACACTGATAATTTGGTCGAGTTAGACCCCTAATGAAGTTATCAAATTAAAACAAATATACCGTCGTGGCGTTATCAGGCTGGATGAATAACTGACCGTAGTTTAAAGGCCGTATAAATAACCGACGTGAAGTTTAAAGGCCGTATAAATAACCGACACGGAGGTTAAAGGCCGTATTATTAACCGACACGGAGCTTAAAGGTCGTATAAATAACCGACAAGGAGGTTAAAGGCCGTATAAATAACAAACACAGAGTTTAAGGGCCGTATAATTAACTACATGGAGGTTAAAGGCCGTATAAATAACCGACATGGAGGTTAAAGGCCGTATAAATAACAAACACAGAGTTTAAGGGCCGTATAATTAACTACATGGAGGTTAAAGGCCGTATAAATAACCGACACGGAGCTTAAAGGTCGTATAAATAACCGACAAGGAGGTTAAAGGCCGTATAAATAACAAACACAGAGTTTAAGGGCCGTATAATTAACTACATGGAGGTTAAAGGCCGTATAATTAACGACATTGAGGTTAAAGGCTGTATAAATAACCGACATGGAGGTTAAAGGCCGTGTAAATAACCGACATGGAGGTAAAAGGCCGTATAAATGAATGACATGGAGGTTAAAGGCCGTATAAATAACCGACATGGAGATATAAAGCTGTATAAATAACCGACATGAAGGTTAAAGGCCGTATAAATAACCGACATGGAGGTTAAAGGCCGTATAAATGAATGACATGGAGGTTAAAGGCCGTATAAATGAACCGACATGTAGATTATTATGCCGTATAAATAACCGACATGGAGGTTTAAGGCCGTATAAATAACCGACATGGAGATGTAAGGCCTTATAAATAACCGACATGGAGGTTAAAGGCCGTATAAATAACCGACATGGAGGTTAAAGACCGTATAAATAACAAACACAGAGTTTAAAGGCCGTATAATTAACTACATGGAGGTTAAAGGCCGTATAAAAAACCGACATGGAGGTTAAAGGCCGATAAATAACAAACACGGAGTTTAAAGGCCGTAAAATTAACGACATGGAGGTTAAATGACGTATAAATAACCGACATGGAGGTTAAAGGCCGTATAAATGAATGACATGGAGGTTAAAGGCCGTATAAATAACCGACATGGAGGTTAAAAGCCGTATAAATAACCGACATGGCGTTTAAAGGTCGTATAAATTAACGACATGGAGGTTAAAGGCCGTATAAATGAACGACATTGAGGTTTAAGGCCGTATAAATAACCGACATGGAGGTTAAAGGCCGTATAAATGAACGACATGGAGGTTAAAGGCCGTATAAATGAATGACATGGAGGTTAAAGGCCGTATAAATAACCGACATGGAGGTTAAAAGCCGTATAAATAACCGACATGGCGTTTAAAGGTCGTATAAATTAACGACATGGAGTTTAAAGGCCGTATAAATGAACGACATTGAGGTTTAAGGCCGTATAAATAACCGACATGGAGGTTAAAGGCCGTATAAATGAACGACATGGAGGTTAAAGGCCGTATAAATAACCGACATGGAGGTTAAAGGCCGTATAATTGAACGACATTGAGGTTTAGGGCGTATAAATAACCGACATGGAGGTTAAAGGCCGTATAAATGAACGACATTGAGGTTTAGGGTGTATAAATGAAAAACATAGAGGTTAAAGGCCGTATAAATAACCGACACGGAGGTTAAAGGCCGTATAAATAACCGACATGGAAATATAAGGCCGTATAAATAACCGACATGGAGGTTAAAGGCCGTATAAATAACCGACATGGAGGTTAAAGGCCGTATAAATAACCGACATGGAGGTTAAAGGCCGTATAAATAACCGACGTGGAGGTTAAAGGCCGTATAAATAACCGACATGGAGGTTAAAGGCCGTATAAATGAACGACATGGAGGTTAAAGGCCGTATAAATGAACGACATGGAGGTTAAAGGCCGTATAAATGAACGACATGGAGGTTAAAGGCCGTATAAATAACCGACATGGAGGTTAAAGGTCGTATAAATAACCGACATGGAGGTTAAAGGCCGTATAAATAACCGACATGGAGGTTAAAGGCCGTATAAATGAACGACATGGAGGTTAAAGGCCGTATAAATAACCGACATGGAGGTTAAAGGTCGTATAAATAACCGACATGGAGGTTAAAGGCCGTATAAATAACCGACATGGAGGTTAAAGGCCGTATAAATAACCGACATGGAGGTTAAAGGCCGTATAAATAACCGACATGGAGGTTAAAGGCCGTATAAATAACCGACATGGAGGTTAAAGGCCGTATAAATGAACGACATGGAGGTTAAAGGCCGTATAAATGAACGACATTGAGGTTTAGGGCGTATAAATGAAAAACATGGAGGTTAAAGGCCGTATGAATTAACGACAGGGAGGTTTAGGCCGTATAACTAACCGACATGGCGTTTAAAGGTCGTATAAATGAACGACATGGAGGTTAAGGCCGTACTACCGACTCGGTGTTATTGTGCTGTAAATGTTCATTTTTGTTTTCCAAATCTATAAGTAAGCAAGATAGAGATTTTAGCTAAAAATAGATACCGAAGTCAGAACTGATTACCTGGATGATAATTATAACGTGTTCTCAAAAGTTAGTGGTCACGAGATATTCTTACTTTAAAAATAGCTAACTGTGCAATGTGGCTCGGATTGGAAATACATGTTTGTAATGACAATGCGTCTTATGCTTTACTTTTCACATGGATGTAGAGCGTCAATAAACATCATATTGCTGAAACTGTTCAGGTAACAATAATTTATTTTGGTCGCATAAGAGAAAGAAAATTTGTCAAAACTGTCGCATTCCACCTTTAAGTTGTTCTTCGTAAATAATTTTAATTAATAAGCTCGTCTGTAAAATCCAGAAGAGTAACAGGATCGAGTTACTACTAAATTAAAGTTCAAATACTGATGAAATAATGGAAAAAATATCATCAAGAAACTATTTGTGTATTTTATCAGCAAGAAAAAAAACTGTTTTATTTCGCTAGGCTCCCTTACTAGATTTCATTAATTGACGCAGTATTATTGTATCCCTTTATCGTCCTGTTTGTCACATCAAACATAACCGTAAGTATGTAAACTACACATCCTATCTGAAAACAATATTTCAGATTTATTATTTACAAAATATTCAATTTCTTAGTTATTTATATATAGAAAAATATAAACAAATGTTGATATTAAGCCCGGTTTAGCGCATGTTTAGTTATTGGATTTAGTTTCCATGATGTGGACACTCTATCGAACAAAGCAATTTAAAACAAAGGATCAACTTGTCTATAAAATGGCATCAGTGAATGCAATTGATTTATGTAAGTTACTAAAATATCAACCAGCTCTCAAAACTAATGGTATGACAATATTATTTGAAAGAAGAGAAAGAAGATGTAAATACACGAAAATATTTTATTGCACATTCGTAGATGTAGCACTGATAAATTCAATAAATAAACGTACAAATATGTACACATGTTTTAGAAAAATATAAACACACTTTCTCTCGTTAACTTATAAACACAACAAAAAGGCTAAAACAAGAACCATCGCAACACCACATTAAAAGCAGACACATCACATACCAAACACATTGACTAATTAGCATTCTTTTTAAGCAAACCGACACATCAAGAGAAAATTAAAGCAATTACCAACAAGATAAACAGAGTTTGACATATGTAAATTAATTTCCGTTTACCATACACTAACGTCGAATGCTGTATCTTTAATCGCACTGTATTTGACGTGTTGTAAATATTGAATATCATACATATAAAAGGAAAGAAAAATGATAATGCATTAATATATATATATAAATATATAACTATAATAAACAAGTATCCGATAATAAACATATACCTCATAATTATCGATATATCAAATAATAATTACTTAGATTAAAATCAAATAAAGAGAAATTTCCATTCAAAGAAAGTGTATAGTAAAACTCGATAAAGGCAGACAAACAAATAATACAACTTTTAATTGCTAACATAACAAGTTTAAAAGTCAGGAGTTCTGAATAAATAAATCGCGATAGACACAACGTCAACATTGGGGGCCAAAAACCAGGTTACGTTAACGTCATTTGTCAATACTCTGACATTAATTGATCACGTCGGACGACATCAAAGCACTATGCTAATTAGGACATTGGCTGTATGTACGGTTGGTGCTGAAGTTAAATCACACACTTATTGTACCACTGAGTACTAAACATGTAACGTCATCGTCCACTAGTTGACGTATGGTTATGTAAATTAGATCGCATACCCACAATGTGTGGGGAAAACAACAGCCACTCAAAGCAATACATTATTGTTCATTAGACAAAAGCTATGTTATGATTGATGTTGCCATAAATATGGCGTTTTTCACTTTTTCAAACATGCATGTACAATCAACAACATAAGTCTGTCAGTTGTTTGAGACCGGTACTGAACAAGAAAACATGTAAAACGTTCTATAAGAAATACAAACAAATACATCAGCCAGTTTAATGCAAAGATCATGCCATAAAGTGAAAAACTGCGCAACATCACAAACAAGAAATAAATACTTTTATAACGTTTTAAACTTAAAATACAATTTGATATAAATGTGTGTTAGCCATTAGACAAGGTGATGGAAGGAGTAAAACGAAATGGAAATTGAGTTTTTCTCTCTAACCACTGGTGTATAAAACGAATGCATATTGTTTTCGTTCAAAAATCATTATCATGTGCGCGATGTCAAAATAGGTTTCTAATTATGCAAACTATCCGTTCACAAAATTGTAATTAAATTAAAAAAACACAACACCTTACACATTTTTTCTAAGCATAGCAACAGATCCACCCAGTGCGTTGTAAAGAAATAGTTTTACACAAATCAAACTATTTTATCACAAATAGTTGGTGGGTAGGCTATTTGAGCTTCAAAGACATTGAGCTGCGATATCGCTTAAAAAAGTATAACCTTGAATCAAAAGAGCTTTCAAGTTTTCCTTATACACATTTTCCTCATATTTTGAATAAAAATACACTTTGTGACGTTTTTATTAATGTTATAGATTTATGTTTCCATATTTTAAAAGAAACATTTATGAAGAACTAAATCACAAGAAAACTGCCGTTTTCTATAGAAAGCGCACCCAACACCCTGCGAAAACCATGTATACTTTAAGTAAAAAATTAAAACAGACACGAAACCCTATTTTTGTAGTATCAATCCCTACGGAAATCCCTTATAATAAGCGAAATAACGTATTCCCCTCCTTATAAGCTTGTTAACACCGCCTTACGACGCATGCTTCGTTTTCCTCGTCCGTGCGCCCGTCCAGGGGGCCCTTTCGCTGCAATACCGGAATTCTTGTAGTCGCAGAAACCCCTTACACATCGCTGCGATGCATGATCATACGTCTCACCTCGAAGGCAGTTGCGAATGAAATATGATCCTTGATGACATTGGGCGAACAAATGACAGCTTTCCATACAGCCTATTAGTTCACCGTGTGTGCAAGTTGCCAGAGCGCCACATGGTTTGTTGACCACGCATTTCCAGCCCAAGGAACAACCTGAAATGGAGTGGGGTGGGAATTTGCAAAATTGTAAAAACTGATATTGGTGACTTAACAAGTACATGCACATGTTTTCTTTGTATGTAATTATAGATACACATTTTTACACATGTTTTGTATATTCATAAAATTGTGTTGTTTTATTAAAATACTGTATGTCTAACGTTTCTTCGAAATATTAAGACAAATATTAGGACAATTTCTTTTTTAAATGTTAAAGACATGAATTGCAACGTGGTTAAAACGACAATTTTAACGGTTAATAAGCTGTTAAATATCTTAGGTCTTTCAATTCAAAGAAAATTTGCAATCGCAATACTGCAAATCGGCAAACAATCGTTTACATTTTGAAGTAATATAGATGCCATAACACGATAATTTTTAATGAATGTCTAATATAACGTAGGTAGAAACGTACCTGGCGATATAGTTGTATCTGGCACAGGAGCTGGCGGTGGTAGACCTATCGTCTTCACAGCCGCGGTGTGTTTGAGTGGCTCAACGGTTGGCCAAACCCAATCAGTTTTGTAGTCGCAGTAGAAGCTCACGATGATGGAATTAACACTAAGCTGAGGACACGACTCGTCTTGGTTGAAGTCCCACATCTGAAGAACGGCGTCACCAAACGAGTTTCCAAACTGTTGTGGGAAACCTCCGGTGATCCTGATTGCTCCGGAGCATGGGCGGAAAATTTCCGTTCCAGGAACTTTACAGATTGGCTTGCACACTCGTCCGCAACTGTCCTGGGCGTGGAGCATGGCAACGGAAATATCTGTTGATGATACTGGTTTTCTGACAGCAATGTAAGCAGTTGCGACTGTGACCGCTAGACGCCTGTCAATGATGGCATATTCCTTGTAGACACCTTCGTAGTTCAATCCCATAGACTTGACATAAATGACGTTGGTTGGTTGATCGGGTTCTAAGCAGTTATCATAAGTTGCTGGTTGATCAGAGTTTCTGAGACGCTTATAAACTGCAGGGTTGTTTACATATCCGCTAGGTGAGTAGATGTCGTTCTGGGTTTGGAGCTTGCCTCTTGTGACGGGATAAGAGCCGAAGTTCTTGAAATCTGGGGGTCGTCTGAAGATGATTTTGACCGGAATAAAGACCCATTGTCCCATATCGCTAAGCCCATTCATGCAGAAAGTATTCTGAACCGGTTTAATCTCCTCATTCGTTGCTGAAACTGTGTTATTTTTAGCAACCTCGACTAGCACAGGAGTCTCAATCTTGCAGTTCTCTGGTGTTGGCTTTGCCTGTTCTGCTTCCCAATCTTTAACTTCTTCAATTGTTCTAGCAACACATCTGGCAACCTCAACTCCTGAAGCTAGAGTCACAACACATTTCAAATACTTGGAACCGCAATCTGGGTGCTGAACAGTGCAGGATGGTGGAGGGGCGAAATTATACCACTCGCTGGTAAACATATCGCTTAGACCGTGGATAACTTTCAAGTCGGCAAATCCCATTTCAGCATCTGGCAAATGAAGTTCGTGGGCGCCCATGGTAGTTGGGTTTGGTGGGTAGTCAGTCTCTCTGTCAATGCCGTTTCGCTTCTGGTTCTCTCGGAAAGATTCCCATATAAGGTCAATGAAATTGTGATGAAGCCAGAAAATTGGGTCATACACAGCTGTTTGCAACATGGCCATCTGTCCATCGATCCAACGATGAATACCATTGTGATGGAACTCCAAATCATCATCGATTAAAGAGTCCTCTCCGCAGATTTCTCCTAATCTGTGTCTTCTGGTGACGTTGTAAATCATCTCGTCATTCATAAGTGGACCATCAGTGCCACAGTTTCTGGTGATGATGCCAGTTGCTTCTGATTCCCAGCCATCTCTCATAATGCCACCTTTGACAGCTCCTTTGCACGTTCCCATCAGATGCTCACTGAACATAGCAGAGTCAACTGCACTAATGCCCATACGGTCTTCAAGACGAGAATCCCAATATGGTACAGTCACATCAGCGAATTGTGGTCCTTCTTCTCTTAAAGCATTCTCAAACCTGTTTGTATGCGAAAACGGAACTGTTATAGCACATCTGTTAAAAACACATATTTTAATCATTTAACACATCATAGTTGACAATGAGAAATTAGTTATATGACTGGTATGCATACAAATTGCTAGTAAATCCACATTATTAAAATTAAGCCTCATTTGAGCTGAATACATATACTTATAGTTTACGAAGTTTACAATTTGAATAAATGTGACATCTAAAATATTTTTCATTAGCAGTAATACCTTTGCACACTAGATTGGTTAGTTTCATTCCTTACAGCAAACACATGCTATTATTTGTATGTACATTTTGCCCGATAGGGCCAATAAAGAAACGCAACAGCTTTTAAAGAAATGTTGTTTTAGTTATTTTTTACTGTGTTTTTTTAGCTGCATACTTACATGAGAATATACATTCTGTGCCAGCCGTGGAAATTGCACCCACCGTGGGCGGATACTGATGTCATACCAGTGTGGAACTCGGCCAGGGCGTCGTACTTGTTTGGCTGGATAGTCTGTAACACCATTTAAAACAGTGTTATTTAAAACTGATTACAAATAACAGAAAACCTTTAAGAGCTTTCGTGATTTTTACAGGAAATAAGTGTGATTGTGGCATTTACGTTTGATGCTATAAAAGGACTAGTCTACTTTTATAGTGACTGTTGCTACATGCTCACAATATGTCTTAAAGTGGAGGTGCTTATTAGCAAACTACAACATGTTGCTACCGCCAGACACAGCTAAGCGTGTCAAGTCTTTTTGCTAATGAAATACGCGTTAGTTTAACAAATACCATCTTTGGGAAACCGTATTAATATTTGCAGTGTGCATGTGTATACTTCTTTCTTCAAGATCCTGTCTTGTAAATGTTTCATTAAGGATTGTACTGAGTTAAGAGGTGATTTATTTAGATTACTCAGTATCTTGTGTGCAATAATGGTTTAAATTATTTTTGTGTAGCTTCCACACATTGCACATAAAACTCGAAACACTTCCTTATTAATTCCTAAGCATATTAACCTACCGTATTTCTCTTAGCACTATTGACAGCATTGAAGAATGTGTGTATTTCTTTCTCGGACATCATTCGTAGTTCCTTTCTAAGCCTGAGCTTGTGTGGCGGATTGGGTGGCAGACCCTGCTCGGCCTGTCGTTTCCGCCGAATGTGGTGGGTTTGAATCTCTTCTCTCGTACTATGGAACAGCCTCTTTATGTATTGTCTGTTATAGGAATAAACAAATAAAATAATTTGAAAATGTTAATTTTCGTTCCTTCAATAATAGCAGAATCGGTGCAGGACGAAACTTTGTTAAGGTCGCGACACATCAATGTTCGTAAGAAGTTAATGTTGCTTATACACTAAATGGGTAAAGGTAGTTTCACTGCTGGTTGTCCTGTTTATGATATAAAATTATGGTATCATTCATAACATGGTATTAAAGAAATGGCAGCACAAAAATGCTTCAAATGAGCACCTGGATATGTCTCGATAAGTGAAAACAAACAACAGCAAAAAAAGAAACCAGAAAAGAATCGTACTGAGTTGGCAGTGTAGCTTTCCGGTTTACGTTTAACTCTTTGGCGTGAGTCCATGAATACATGTTATCGCAGACGTGTTGAATGGCGGCTGCCGGCGTCTTAGTCAGTGTCGTCTTTTTCTTAAAGTAACCATAGCAACGCGCCATGTCTATCGGCACGTCGTACGTCTCGACGACAGCCTCAACCACTGAGACGGAGACATAGACAGACAGAACAAGACCCAAAACTGCCGTTCGCATCTGAAAATAGAAAATGGCGGGAATTAAGAGGTTGTTGATGTTTTGAACTTTACAATCGTTCATTTTATTACTGTATTGTCAGTATTGGAGTGGATGTGGTGGTAGTGCATGAAGTAGTAAAAGTAGTAGTAGTAGTAATAGTAGTAGTAGTAGTAGTAGTAGTAGTAGTAGTAGTAGTAGTAGTAGTAGTAGTAGTAGTAGTAGTAATAGTAGCAGTAGTAGAAGTAGTAGTAGTAGTAGTAGTAGTAAAAGTAGTAGTAGTAGTAGTAGTAGTAGAAATAGTAGTAGTAGTAGGAGTAGTAGTAGAAGTAGAAGTAATAGTAGTAGTAGTAGTAGTAGAAGTAGTAGTAGTAGTAGTAGTAGTAGTAGTAGTAGTAGTAGTAGTATTTGTTGTCGCCGTGTTGTTGTTGTCGTTCTTCTGCTCTATATATTAACTTTGTTAATGTTGCTGTTTGGTGTTCCTTTGCATTACTGTTGTTGTTTTTGTTTGGCTGTGGTGGAATATTATACTAATCTTTGTTCTGTTCAGTGTTGTTGTCGTCGTCGTCGTTGTTGTTAATGTATTGGTTGTTATGAGGATGATACTAATGATGATGATGTCATGTTTCTCTATAGGCAAATAAAAGATCAGACCCTTTAACTTGTGGTCTGAATCTGAAATCGAAATAGGAGTGTGTTTATTGTGTGGTTGTGCGGTCATTTGCTAGTGGTTTGCTCAAAATATTAATGTTATAACTATTCCGAAAATCTACATGTTCTTCTTCATTGGCTTAATTGTTGCGCCTTGTGTACCATAAAGTTTTTATAACTGTGTCTATGACATTGTATTAAATAATCTGTTTTCTGTGATATATCATAATACAAAAAACAAGATAATTGCAATGTATTTTCTTTGTCAATAACAATTTCGGTGCATTTAAATTTATTAATTAGTCATGACTATTGTTTGTTAAAACTTTGTTTAAATTATGTACAAAAATGATTAATTGTATTTCTTACCTTGTTTGGATATCTTCTTGTGTTTTTGTTGAAAATTATCCTTGCATGAATACCATGTAATAACCAACTAATGTAGTCTCTTAAAATCCGTGAAGTGCTTGTTTAAACCAAGCTTTATTGGTTATCCTTGGTTTTCTTGCTCTTATATAAATAATAAAACGAATCCTTATACATCCGATGTTTCTGACTGTCTGCTCTTCACCGTTTCTTGGTAGGCATTTTATCTTAGGCCCCAAGAAAAGAACATAGACGCTGTCGACCAATCAAAAAGCTGCATAGTTTTATGGTAATGACCAGTAAAAATCCCGCAGTGATGCGACTTGTCTGCCTTGAGTGTTGTGATGACAAGCATAACGTTCAAATGACGAAATGAACGTCTGTGATTGATGTGTTCCTAACATTTGTGTACGTAATAGCGATGGACCAATAAGAGCTCCTTGTCGCATACCGCCGAATAAAGTTTTCTACTCGTACAATTTGTTATTTTTAACCATTGTATATGTAGCGTTGTGGCATTTTGCACATGTATATAAACGAACGATACGTGATGTTGGGAACATAGTGAAGATTTTCTTTAAATTTATGTTACTTATTTTTTATGGTTAATAGGACAAGATCTAAATGTAACCTTTACGACGAGAACAGCGTTAATTTGACAAACGATGTTTTCTTATTTATGTCGTGCAAAGTCGTGCGATAAGTATGCTGTTAATTTTAAGAAAAATCGGACTTGTTGACTTATCATTTTATCACATAAAAAAAGCCATTTCAACTTTTCATAACAGCTGCAAGATATATTACGATAGGAATAACGTTTGAATAACTGTGTAAGAGTTTGTGGACATTTTTCCATTAAGTTGTTCGACAGAAGATATCTGTCTGTGATAGGCAGATTTCTGAACCTAAGTTTTTCAATGTAATGAAGTCATGGTTATACGGTATGATGGTTTATTATAATAAAAAATAATTTGACAGTGATTGTTTGGAATTCTGAAAATAAAGACTCGTTATAATATGCTCTTTTAAACAAACCTGTAAATCAGAAAAAGAAACACGAGTAATTTTACAAGTGACTTTAATTTAACATTGACAAATCTCCAAAGAAATCGCTATTATGGGATTCAATGCTTGCAATTAATTTAAGCGACGTAAAATATCAAACTTTCAGCTTAAAGGGCTGTGAAAGATTATTTCTACATTGACCATAATGCGTGTGTTTATTATGGCACGAAAGAAATCCAACAATATTAACATTTTAAGACAGCGCGAGTCATTCAGTTATTAATATTACAATTTTACATGCTGATGGCAGTAAAATAGAAATTGAAATGTTCAAATTGTTTGTTTTAAAAAAAACAGTCTTGTCGTTTTAAGGAAGACAACTGTTTTTATGATTAATCGTATGCTTCATGTTCTAATAACAATAAACAAAAGTACATAAGTTGCTATTTTATGTTGTTAAGAAAGGTACAATATCTTAATATTTAAAACTTGTATAGTCGCTTCATCTCACCAAAACTTCTCAGCCACCTACTAAGCCTAAGCCTAGAAGCTATCTATACATTCATTTTAACATCGAAGGTCATTTGACTCGCTTCTAGAGCTACCTAGTGTGTAAACTCAACATATTGTATGAACAAGTCACGGCAGCGTCAATTGGAGTGTTTTTAGAGTCGGCTAAACATAAAATAATATCATTTTAACTGCTATCTGTGCAGATGAAATATGTTTGTATGGCCACAAAAAAATCTACTTATGATACAAGTTTCATACAATTTCATACCTACAAAACACTAAAGTCAATAAGAGGAGTGACTATTTCTGGCTTTGGAATCTGCGCATTGAGCTCGTAACTGTAGTTGGCGTTGGCTTCAGGTGCTCAAACCCGCCCGGTGAGGGGGTAAAAGTAATCGCCTCTATCCACCCAGTATGTGGCTTAATTTAAACATCGAGTTTATACGAGGGGTTCATTTTAAAACATTTAAAATGACTTATAAAAAAGAAAGCAATTAATATGCATATTGATAAATATTATATTCCAATCAGATTATAAACCAATACAATTAGCATGTAGGACCTTACTTTTATGATTATTTATGACTGTATTTAATTATAATAATGAACATCCAGGATGTTAATATGTTAATTATTATACATGGTGCACAAATATCCATTACGTTCGTCAGCAAGCCAGCTAACGAGATTTCAGCAATATAAATCTTACCACCGCAACGTAATGCGATGATCACGATCAGTGTGTTTTCTGACGTTAGCAGTGATTAGCCAATCAAACGCGACGTTACATATGGCCACGTTTTCATATGCCAAAGGAAATACGCTAGACAATGTATACAGTACAATAAGTACACGACAGGTAAACGTTTGGCGTATTTAACGTGAATTGCGTGTCATTCTGACGTTGACGGCAATGCGTCGAACGTCCTAATGGTTTCTGTATTCACGTTTACGTTTTGCAAGTAAACAAAAATTACAAACGACATTGCTTTGGAACAAAGTAGCTAATTGTTGATTTTTTACATGGTTCGGTGGATCAGTTTTTGTTTTTGTTTTCCCTAGACATTTACATTATGCGAGCAAAAGGGAGGGGTGTGGCATTTTGCAGCAAAACATACCTTTAAAAATACGTCGCAATTTTACAAAAAAATGGAATTTGTATAGTTTTTTTCATACAGTTTAATAAAATACTACTTACTTCAACTTCAGCGCTTGTTTATTTATTCATTTTCTTTTTAAAAGGCTGACAAATATCACATTTACACATGGGTTAAGCTCAATTTTACTGGATTTAAACTTTGAGTAACACAAAGGCAGTGTCTGCGTTTCTACATTTCATTAGCTTACATTTTAGATTTAAAGTCTTTTGTAGGTGTCTCTCCGTTTGGTACAATTTGAAGTTATAAAGCTGCCCCAAATAATCTCCCTTCATGCTATAAATTAAACATGTCAAGAAACACTAGGATAGGCTACTCCTATTAAATTATTGCTTGACAACTTGCTATTTCTCACAAAAACGAAATGTTATCCAATTTGTGTCGAGTTAAAATCGCACTACTTTGGACAAATGTGTTGCAGAGCTGAACTTAGATTTAAACATTTGACAGATGGTTCACGTTTTAAACCCATTTCGGCGGGCTTAGTACATGCTCCGTATAACATTAAAGAACGTAGCTTGCGTTGAATATGCAAGTATGATAAAATTCTTTATGTGAATTATTGATCGATTACTGCATTGGCGGTAAAAAGAGACTCGTTTGTTATCGAGATAAGAAACTGAGTATCATTGTGGCGTTCGGTTGTTCTTATTCATTGCATGTTTTCGGGTTTCGAGTTATACCTTACTTTCTTTAGAGTAAAAAAGAATGGTTTTCGGGGTAATAATATGAAATCCAACACCCAGATTTCACCCAGTCTTTTTAACGTGTTTAATTAAGCATATATACTCTCTTTCTGCTCGGAATGATGAAAATGTCTGAGTAATATGTTTTACGTTTTACTATTCTCCAAAAATACAGCAACAATTTTACTTCGGTCACCGTTTAAAGAACATACACTTCTATCGCAATATTGGCATACAGAGTGATGACGAGAGTAAAAATATCAGAATTTCAGTCTGTCGTTCTTAACTCACCATGCATTTCTTCTAAAATGCTACATCTGTATTTCTCTTTCAGTGTAATAGTTCAGTCAGTTTAAAAGGAGGCAGGTAACTTATCTTCGTGTTTAAGCGTGATACGGGTAACTTACCCTTAAAACAAATGCATCATTTGACAAACATATCTAGGTTGGTTTGAAATGGTGACTTTATCAAAATCGACATAAAAATGTTTTTTGCAACGTTTCACACGCCATAGCAATCGACTTTCGTTAGTGTTTGGCTAGTCACATCGCACTTCAGCGACTCTAGTGTTGACCCATTCTATATATAGACGCTGACGTCACCAGATTGTGGTCGCCTTGATACTAAGGCGCTGGACGACTAGCCGAATTGGGGGATTGGTGCATCCGCATTTTAAAATAGTCCGTATATAAATAATTGGGTATGGAAAGTTTTATGCCTTGATGTATCTTTTATTTTATCATGGCAGAATGCCTCTTTGTTTAGAGATAAAATATTTATACTGTTAGAATTATTTATTTTTTTTTAAAAGTAAACGTTAATAAATATCATGTAAAGTGTCTTATGTACACACAGACAGCACTGTCTAACTGTATAATATTTTATTGTAAGGCCAACCAATATTTGAAATGACCATAATTCTTTGAGTGCTTTCACACACTGATCTTGTGTTCAAACATTAAGTGTTGACCCTGTAACTTCTTACTTCAATATCTAAATGTTAAGTCAATAATGTCAATGTTAGTTATCTGGTAACGGTGTCCACCTGAAGCAGATGCAATGCTGCCTTCACTGTGTATAGCATGTCGTGAACACCTGACATGATACAACACCTAGTCAATTATCCCTACACCGGACCAACCAGTCGTGGAACTACCCTTATATTTGCTTGAGCGTTAGCAAGGGAGCTATACCATTACTTAAGGACTTTGGTATGTCGCAGCCCGGGATCGAACCCGGAGCCTTCCGTACTTGGACCCGACGCTCTACCATGTCCGGATGAATTGTATTTATGATCAGAAAAATGCATTGATATGTGACAATACATTATTAAAGGTATAGGTATTGTGAACGTTTAATTTGCATTTTCCCCGGCGTAAGATAAGTCATGCCATAGGAAAGCAGAATATTAATTAAGCAGATTTTGAAGCTCCATGGGATCTCTCAAAATATTGCATTCTTATTTTAGATAAATATTACCATTATATATTGCGTTACTTTTTCCAAGTTGACTTCCAGTTGTGCGAGGAACCTAGCCTCTGTTAAACTGTAATAACAGTAGTAAAATCATAAAAAACAACAACAACAACAAAAAAAAAACACCCTGTCCTCTTTAACAAACAACCCGTTTGACGAATGCGTCTTTTGCGAAATGAATTGGGCATTCCGAATCAACCGACCTGGCCTAAGACTAAAATAAGACCCGATTTTAAAAAAAAGATGTTGAAATACACGATATAGGACAACCCTTCTAAATGTAAAAACAGCTGATTAGTTCGAGTGTTATTTTAATGAAATGCATTTATAAGAGACTGTTGGACGGCAAATTCTTGGAGCGTCTTTTGATGCACATTTAAGTTCAGATGCGTGCGTGGTTAGTTCTCAGATTAATATTTGAAACTGAAACACAAAAAGACTCTTTTTAAGAAAAGTTATGGTGAAGCTTTTTAAATGTCCCAGTCATTCCTCGGTCAGTAAACTCTGTTTCTCACCCTTGTCAACATTAAGCCATGCCTTTGTTGCTTATAAAAGAACCCAAAGTACAGATAAAACGTAATTTCCAAATTTTTAATTTTAAATAGAAAATCCAAACAACCGAAAGCAATCTTCTTTTTTAAATCTTTTTGTTGTTGTTGTTTAAATTCTATAGCTCCTCAAATCGCAGTACAAAGACATGTTGGAGAAAAAAGATTTCTTTGGAAACGAGGGCTTAACAACTTATTGCATATTGCCTATTGCATGGCAAACGTTTTATTATTATTTCAAATAAAAGTTATAGAAACACGAGTTGTTCGTAAATGGCTGTTAAATGAGTGACATTAATGAATAGACTTCTCTGATTAACCCCTAAATGCAAGTAGGTCCTTTCATTTGTTATACTCGGTTTTTATACTTGTTCTCTTTGGAGTGTATGTTGACTTCTTTGCCTTTCTTGTGATACCCAAGTTAACCATCATCAACAAACACTTTTCTTTTTTAAATAACAAATATCTATAAGTATTTAAATGGAATTTAAACTTATATTTGTGCAAAATTAAGAAATTTCACCGTTTGTAACTGCAAAATCTACAAAAGAACGGGTGATAAAGTCCAAGAATTCCAACTATAAAGGACCTACCTACTCTTTGGAATACCTCGAATATTAACTAACAAGGGAGATAATATCCTTTTTACCAGTGTACCCCATTGCCTATTTCATAAAAGGTAAAGGCTGATAGACTATTACTGTTTGTCTTTTTTCATTTGAAGTAAACTTCTGAAGAATTCAGAATTGTATCACAACATTTCTGTCCAGTGATCAATTGTAATTTAAAACAACGTTCTTCTTGCAATATTTCTTTTCAGTAACTTACAACACACAAGTAACACAACACATTAAGGACTTTGGCGACAGAAAGTAGATAATCAGTTCTTAAACCACACAGAAGGTAGTCAGTCTTTAGAGCATACAGTTGCAAATCTCAACCCATCAACGCTCTTGCAAATAAAATCGTCTACGAAAAGGACCAAGAACCTTTTTGACCTTTATGGACATCCAGCGGGGGGGGGGGGGGGGGGGATGCATAAACAAAGTATTAAAATTATTTACATTATACATGTATATATAATTGTTTCAGCCATTCTGTGTATTATTTGCATAAGAGAAAGTCTGAATCAGAATAAATGTGATTCTAAATATGGAGCCCCTAAAACAACTTAGTTTATCAACAAAGAAATGTGTTGCATCATCTTGTACTACTGGTCTAAGTATTGATAATGACGTTTGTTTTGACTTATTGAATGTAGATGAGAAATTTAATTCGTTCTTAACCAATGTTGCTTCTAAACTTGCAGACAAACTGCCTAAAAGTTGTTTAAAGTATGGTAAAACATTTATGAACGATTTCTCTTAATCTCAATGTATTTTATTAGACAGTTTTCCATTTTCTACTTGTTTAAGAAAATAGAATGTTGACTATCTAAATAACCTTAATACAAACAAGGATACTGGATGAGATTGTCTTCCCTGTAGTCAGCGCTTCCATCATAGCTTGTACCCCCAATTATATTATTGACGCGCGGAGTCTACTGTGATCACGTTTGCTGATTGGCACTTGAGAGTCATGTGACCAGGATGTTTACCGATAGGATCTAAGCGGTAATCAGAAATACGGTTCATCATCAAAGCAATAATCTAAAAAGAATGTCTTAAAAGTACAATGTCACGTCAAAAACTGTTCTGATTGTCACAATAAAAAGCTGTCGTCAGCTAATGTTATTCAAATATATCTAATTTCGATTATTTATTCTTTTATATTGTATAATTTTTACATTTGATTTTTCAAGCAAGGGCGTTTACTGTGATTGGAATCCTGCTGACATTTTAGCGGGAAACGACTGAATCGCGCGATTTGATTGGCAAGTTGTGTTGTGTACATCTTCTACTGATCGCCGTTTTGCCAATCATTCTGTCACGATTTTTTATTTGGGCATTATTTCTCTTACTGGTACAATACATACTTTGGCGTCGTCTTTGATTCTTTGCATCAAAGTTCCTTTTGTTGTTCTTTCTATTATCCAAGGTGTAATACCAGAGGAACTTAAGACAGATAAAAGTATTCCCCTGAATAAAATTTATAAGATTTATGTTGCAAATTACAGACTAAGTGTCTATTTGGGTATTATTTCAAAGGTATTTGAAAGGATAATATATTACCACATAGAACATTAGTTGAATGATAAGAAGATTCTATATAGTTTTCTACAGATGCCAATCTCATTCATTTATCAGATTTTAGTAAATTTCAAATGAATCAAGGTGATATGGTGGGATTGGTTCTTCTTGATTTACAAACGGCATTTGATATGGACATCCACAGTATCATATTGATGAAGTTTAGGGTCATGGGTCTTATTTCTGATGCAATCTTATTTTTCTGACAGGCAACAGCTAGTGATAATTCTGATGTTATCTTTTTCAACTAAAAGAAACATGTAGTATGTTACAATGATCTTTGGGTCGCTTTTAACCCAGCCTAATCTCAATATTAATTGTAATGGTACTAGCATTCATGCTACAAAATCAGCTAAATACATTGGTACTACTTCTGATCAGCTTTTGTCTTTGTGATGAAATTGCAAGGTCATTAGTAAAAACGCCAATGCTAGATCAGAGTTTCTGCAGATTTTCACTTCTTCGTACGAAGAACTTACTGATCATGTCTCTTATCCATTGACATTTCGCTTACATTTGCTCATTGTGGTAGCTTAGTTTAACTCAGTACTGGAACATAGGTTTCAGACCACCCTGAATAAATTATTTTGTTTTAAAACTAGTCAACCTTTCACGTGTAGGAGTAGAACAGTTTAAGCTCTTTAACTGGTTACCAGTGTCCAAAAGATCAGATATCCTTGTGTCATGTCCATCAAATTAATTTCTGAACTGCTCCTGATAAAAACGAAACATTTTGATCCATTATTCTCTGTACGTGATAGCTGTACCAGGTCACCAGCAAATGTTTAATCCATCCAAGATTCGAGTTTTAATTTGGCGTGACTCTTTACCTAAGGTAGGAAGTTTTTATAAAACGTATGATGCTTTCAGTGTTATAGTTCTTAGGAACAGCCTGCCCCAAAATCTTAGGAACATCGAGTGTCGTATAAATTCAAAGAAGCCATAAAAAAGCATTAAATGGCCAGTTAGATCATATATGACTTTTAACAGATAAAATCTAGATATTTTATTACCATAAATGTCGTAGTAATGTGCTTGGATTTAAAATGTATTCATAATTCATGTGTTATGTTCTACTAAAACCGTGATGTTGAATAAAACTGCGATATGTAACATGCAATTTTACAATACTGGGGTAAAAGATATTTGATAATTAACGGTTGACCTCAAGTTCATTCAATTCAACATTGTATTTAATCAATTCATGTTAACTAGCTATTTGTAATTAATGCTTTGTAATACAACAATGTGATTTTAAATGCTATGTAGCCAATATCAGAGGCCGTCATGGAAAGAAGAGAATACTGTTTCTCTTTTGCGTGTGTTATCCCTAGTAGTGGTGGCCTATTATGGCGCATACACATGCGTGTAATATTATGATCAATGTGTCTTTGCTTACGATATTATCATACATCTAGTTATGTCTATTTTTATGTACACTTTTACTGAAATAAATCTGTCTCTATCTATCTAAGCTTCAGTGTTGTGAAGATTTATGCAATGTTTTAGGCGCTTTACGTGTATCTTCGACGGTTTACCGAGTTTTCCCGAGTATGTGTGTTAACGTGTTTTCCATCATGGCGCTTTTGTATACGAATTTCCATATGTCCACCTTAAACGAAACACAAAACACTCAATCAAAAGTAAATTATGATTTCGAATTCCACAACGTACATAGCGTAGTCTGCTAGACAAATCAACGAAGGGAAAACGTTAGGCAAACCGCGTTGCGTTACGTTAGGTTTCGTATGTTGTGAACAAGTTATTGTGGTTAATGACAGAATCGCTATCTTTATCACCTACAAGTTAAAGGGGAAGAAAACAACAGTTGCTCGAGTAGCATACTTAGTAACAGTTGGAGTTGGTTAAGATGATTAATTAGAGAAGGAAAATGAATTGTAATTAGATAAACTTTGACGTTTAAGCCATTGACGACAGTAAGTACATGCGTTATGACAATCAAACAACGAGTCATAGTGGCTGCTTAGTTGCCATTGACGCAAATTATAAATAAAGTAATTGAGATAAAAATAAATTATCTGTTTTATATCTGTTCTTTATGGCTACTTGGAGCCACTGTAGACCGTTTGCTGAATGTTGTTGGTTTACACTCGATCGGTAAAGAAGATCTTTCAACAAATAAAAACATCTCTCAAAAGTTCCATTTCCGAGGACTTAAACCACGTGTCAATTATGGGGAACAAACCCAGGACCGCCATTTCTGTCAACTACCATATTCTCTGCACAACAGATGAAAACGATCATGAGAGATGCCACAGCATACGCTGCTAATGATGATGACGATGACGACGATGGTGATGATGATGATGATGATGATGATGATGATGATGATGATGATGATGATGATGATGATGATGATGATGATGATGATGATCAACTGCCGTTATTAACAATGATAAATTTATATAATTTATAAATATGTCAAGCTCTGTAACTTTCACAAGATACATTTTCCCATTTTTGAACTTTTTGTCGTCGTTTTACACCTGTTGCTATGGTAACAAACAGCAGGTGTCGGTGAGTCTGACAGGCATGTCATCCAGGTGTCATTCGATGGCCACAGGCTCCTGAATGTCGCAAGCAACCGCTTGACCAGTAATGACCCTGGACAAACCAAACTGACCAGTGATACACTGACAAGTATGCGTCCAGTCAAAACCCAGTGCAGTAGACAAGCTTCGTCTGCTGGTGACTTCCGGTGGAGGCAAACATTTGTGAGAGTGGGTCCCGGACATGTGGCTGGGGTCATCCCTTCACAGACCATGGACCTTAGCCCCAAGACAATGACTATCGCTGGCTTGTTGAAATACAAACGTGACCAGACCAAGTGACCGTGGCGTTATCATTTTTAGTTACTTTCAGTTTCGATTTGCAGTTTGTCATTGTTATTTCTTGAGTTCAACTTTCGGGGGAGCTCAGTACGTAGACATTTTATTGCAAGTTAAGCCATTCTTATAATAAGTACTTTGGTGTTGCTTAGTTAAAGAAGCTTTTTACTGAAGATATTTCCCATATACTATACAATTTGAAATATATTTGTCAGTAATGTAAAATAAGGTATGACAATTATTACAATGCGTAAGTGAGTTTCCTTAACATTGAATTTTTTAATGTAGATCGAGGAGTGTTTATGGCGGTTAGATAATGGTGTTCCACTACCACTGATGTAGAAATGATCTAACGACATACCTGTTGATATGAGGTTTTATCTATACAACTTCATTTAATAAATCTATATTTAATTGAAACTAAAGCATTTGTGTACATAATTAACACAAAAAAGGCAATTTGACAATTGGTAATTTGTGTTTTATGAAAAATAAAAGATACGAGTCCTGAATTTCAGTAATCCAGAAACGATGTCCACTTGAAGCAGATATATTGTTGCTTTCACTGTCTACAACACACCATGAAAACCAGAAATGATACATCGCCTAGTCGCGTTTTCCTGGTCAATTAATGACAGAAATGCCTTTATATGCATGAGCGGTAGCAAGGGAGCAATATCACTACACTTTTAGCTACTAAACTTTAGTATGTCGCGGCTCGGGTTTGAACCTAGTGCCTCCCATAAATTAGCTTGGTATGTTTTTTAAGACGGTCATCTTTAAAAGTGTTATTTATACATGCTGACAAAACTTCATCAATATAAACACCAATGTATTGGATTCATGTCTTTAGTTAAAAACATTTCAGATACTATTTTGTATTCTTAGTGTCGTGGGATTGTACCCCGGTCATTTCGAGAACAGCTGACCTGCGGTGCGTCCATGGTTTTACCCAGACATAGCTGGACATTGTGTCGTTGGGATGTATTAAAATGAAAGAAATCCAAATCACTATGCATGCATTTCTTTTCGGTCAAATCTTTTAGTTCGAACTCAACTTTGGCTTTAAAACGTGGACGAAATTCCCCATCTTTATTTTTGTCTTTATTGTTCTTTGCCCGAGGCGGGATTGGAATAGCAAACCGCGTGTCCACAGGTAAAACAATTACTTTCTGTCTCCCATTTATCATACAGAGTAAAGCATCTGCCATTTTTCGTCAGTTTTCACGGCTGGTGAACGAGTTCGTTCAAGAATTGAACATTTGGATAACCCGTCTATGGTGAGCTATTAAATTAATCTCAAGGTAAACGTTTAGGGAAAAATCTGTTCAGCGTCAGTAGTCAGTTGCTGAGTAGATTGTACGGTTTTTGCATCTTCTCTGTGTACGTACTTTAAAATATGCAACATGAGTATTTATCAGGGGAGATATGAATAAAGAGTGAAGGAAGAGCGTTTCATGGCCATTATTTACACCTGTAAAGACACTCCCAACTAAAGCGGATCTTTTATCATCACTAAGGACTAGTTTGTGTGTTATTAGGTTTGCCAGTTTAAAGGTGAGTGGCATAACATTCTTATATGTTTTCTCGTTAAAATGTAAATGTATTGTTAAGTAACTATTCGTGGAATGAATATCATCGATTGGTTTGGTTTGGTCAAAACTCACATTATTGTTATGTATACATGTTCACGTATTGAAGAGATGTACAACACGCGCCAAAGCGTCGTATAATATGACTGAACGATAAAAGTACATATGTTTGCTTTTGATTGTCAAAATATGGTACGTTTTACAATCAACTTGGTATGTGTGAACATGTTTTTTTAATGCAGAAGATAAAACACAAAGGTAAAAGTATAATTAGTAAGTCGTTATATTATTTATAGTATTTGTATATGTTATGCAGAGCATTTATACGATAAAGTGGAGGTAACGGGTTCGATATCTGACCCGGAAAGAACAGCGCACTTCGGATTAAGATAAAAAAATGACGAAGGCTTAGACTGCGATCTTTCTTATGGATCCAGTTGGTCGTATTGAAAATAATTGTATTCAAATCTAGTCATTCAGATGTTTTGAGATTTGGCACAGACACGGGCTCACAGACCTGTAACCACTCTTAACGATGTTATGAACGAAAGAAATGACGCCGATTTATAAATCCACGTATCCCCGCAGTGATAACGTGATTAAGAGTCAAACTAAAAAAATAATGCGGTGTTATTCCAGCTGATTTTTTGTGAGTCATGTCAAAACAAATAATTACTAAATAACCCGGATGTATGACATCTAATGCGCCGCAGAAGGCATATGCTTTAAACAATTGCACGGATACTCTGCTTTTACTATTATCTTTACTAGTATCTTTGACCAAACTACGCCCGCCTTACTTTTATCGGTGAAAAGATACCAATTTACAAGGTCGGTGTAAGCAGCAAAACATGTTTTTATTTTGCAAACCTATTTTATACAAACATATCTGGGGAAAACTACATTTTAACTCTAACTTTAACTAATTACTAATTTTAACTGGCAGGCAGGGTTCATCAGTCAGTTAGTCAGTCCGTTCGTCAGTCAGTCCGTTTATCAGTCAGTCCATTTATCAGTTAGTCAGTCAGTCTATTCATCAGTCAGTCCGTTCATCAGTCATTCAGTCTGTTCATCAGTCAGTCAGTCTCAGTCAATCTGTTCATCAGTCAGTCAGTCTCAGTCAATCCGTTCATCAATCAGTCAGTCAGTCCGTTCATCAGTCAGTTAGTCCGATCATCAGTCAATTAGTCAGTTAGTCCCTTCATCAGTCAGTTGGTTCGTTCATCAATCAGTCAGTCCGTTCACCAATCAATCAGTCAGTCAGTGTTAGTCAGTAAGTTTATCAATCAATCAGTCCTTTCATCAGTCAGTTAGCCCCTTCATTAATCAGTTGGTTCGTTCATCAATCAGTCAGTCTGTTCACCAATCAATCAGCCAGTCAGTCTCAGCCCGTTCACCAATCAATCAGTCAGTCAGAGTCAGACAGTTCGTTCACCAATCAATCAGTCAGTCAGTCTCAGTCAGTCCGTTCACCAATCAATCAGTCAGTCAGCCTCATTCAGTCCGTTCACCAATCAATCAGTCAGCCAGTCTTAGTTAGTCCGTTCACCAATCAATCAGTCAATCAGCCTGTTCATCAGTCAGTCAGTCCGCTCATCATTTAGTCAGTCAGTCAGCCCGTTCATCATAAAGTCAGGCTGCATCTATACCAAAACGTGGAACACGCGGCTTTTTTCAAGAGACACTCATCAAGACATTGTCAAACAGGTGCGGAATTCTATTATTGCTTGCTACAACATAGTTTCCTTTAACTGAGCTATTTTGCCAGAGGCCCGCACTTTAGAACGGCGCAAGTGATAAGCCCGTGGTACGTCCAATGTGTGCGATCGGTGTAAGTTGGAACTTTATACAGTTTCTCCCACTGCATGTCGAGATTTTCTCAATAAGTTGTTATTTTGTGAATCTATCCAGTTATTTTGTGTATTTCTCCACAATCTTATACATCTTTCCGCCAAAAAAAAAGATGACATCGCCATAATGTAAATTTCCGTTTCGCTTTGTTGTATCAATATTAAATGAACTCATTGGCATTTGTTAATACATGTACTTTTTTTATATTTTAAAGGTGTCGAATTTGCATTTTATGTCCAACAAAAGCAAATTTGTGTTGAACCACCAATGAGTAATAAACAAACAAAAAATAATTACTAGATTGTATATTTAACATAAAGACTGTGTTGACTGAGACAGTGCGATGCTTTTAAACTAATTTTAGCCGGAATGTGGTATATGACAGTTTCCCTACATCAAATACATGTAACAATATTTAACCCCTGGTTTGGGAAAGTTTGGTAAATTAAGTCTAAATATAGACGATTTTAAACACTATTCAAACAAGTCTGAAGTGAGGAGTAGGGTGAAATGTTTCACTTTTCACAGTAATGTATGGCATCTATAAAGGACATTTCGTGAGATCTTTTATAAAACAGTAATTGATTGGGTTGTATGATAAAAAAATTTGGATCCAACCTGTAGGAGATTACATTTAATCCCAACATTTTACCGAGTATATCTCCCAACCACACATCAGTTATATACGTCTAGTGATTACATGAACTTTTATTATCATAAACAAAATATGTGAACGCTGGTAGGGTAGATTGTGGGGTCATAATTTTAATTTTTAAATAAATATAATGTGCAGACCATCCCACTTTGAACTGTTATATATGCACTATAATGGTATTCTTTACAAAAATACATTTCATTTGACATTCGTTGACATGGCTACGCTCAATCTGGCTAAAGCACATTGTCCGCCATTCCAGGATCTGATACCGATGCATAACGATATCATCTTCTGAATACCTTTCATTCAGCCAATCAGAGCGTTGCTTACTAGATCCCGAAAGTCCTCGCTAAACACTGGGAACCAAGTTGCGATTGTCACTTGTAGACTGTAGTAAATATTATATGAGTTGTCAAAATGGCCGATACACCTGTAAAACACACTTGTGTTTTTATCGCCGTTTTATTTGTGGATTTGCGTTCCACAGCATTCTTTAAAAAAGCGAGCGCAACGCGCATGAGTTGGAAGACATCTTCCTGTTCCCGTCTGGGACTTAAACACACGTAATGATGGACGGGACGTGAGATGGGGTAATAACTCACAAGTCGCTTTTTTCTCTCGGATATTTTATTCTATTATTAAACATGAGGCTTTGAAGTGTTTATCCCAGGGCGTATATCTGGTTCGTTCCTTAGATAAACATAGATTAAACTTGTATCACCATTTATCTTTGAAGAAGGAAGTTCATATAAGAGATTTCAGTTATCAGTCATGTAAACGTTATCTGTGCATATCAAGTGTGCACTTTCTAAGTATAATGAGAGACATTAATGAATACAATCGGAACACCTCAAATTCACGAATCATCCCCGGATGTATGTAGGTAGTCGGATCACCTCGGCCATTTCCCTAAATGGGACTTCTTTTGAGATGGACGTCAAAACAAAGATTGTAGCTCGGATGACAGCTCACTACAGTACAATGGCTTTAAAACATCAATTTGTGGCGGCTTTAAATTTAAATCATCCGATTTTAATTTACCCAGCGCAGCAGACACGCCGCTGTCAAACGATGGCAGTGTTTATGTATTGTGCGAACTACATACTTCTTCCGACTTCCGGCGAACAAAATGATCGTGATTTCAGTAAGTTTTATTGCACCAGATACATCCGAGGGATGATTGTCCCGAGGACGGAATTAACCGAGGAGTTCCGATCGTAATGAATAGTCTCCCATTAATAACTCTTAAATGCAAGAAGGTCCTTTCATGTGTTTTACTCTGTATTATGTTTGTGCTCTTTGGAGTATATGTTGACTTTTCTGCCTGTCTTGTAATTCTTGTTAACATTCACCAACTAACACTTCCACTTTTATTTTAAACAACATATCATTATAAGTATTTAAATAAATTTTAAGCTTATATTGATACAAAGTAAGAAATTCCACTTTTTGTTATTGCAATATCTTCAAAAGGACAGGCGATAAAGTCCAAGAATTCCAAATAAAAGGACCTACCTACTATTTGGAATACCTCGGATATTAACTTTCAAGGAAGACAATTGCCATTTCACCAATGTACCCCATTATCGCTTATGCAATATGCAAACCTGCTTTTTCATCCGAACATTTTATAATTCAATCTAGTTTTCATTTATTTATACAGTCACTGTAACAGAGAATTAGCTTGTCTTATTTAGTAAGCCAATTAGTCAAGTCAATCCGCCTTCCCTTTTACCAGTCAGCTAATCAGTCCGTTCATCATAACATAACATAACATAACATAAATTTATTGGCATAATGTACAAACACATACATAGAGCCATAATGCAATAACAAAATAAAATGGTACAGTGATCAGCATGGAAAATAAATGAGTTTCTCTGACAGCTTAATACTATAATTAATATGATTACCAGAAGAACCTAGGTGGACTATTATTGTCTCATTTTAAATGCATAATATAAATATTTTCCTATGCTTAATATAACATTTTTATTTGTTGAAGACATAAGCAATATAAATTTATTTTTTGTAGGAAAACAACAATAATATCTTTTAAAAACTTCCTTCTTAATTCTTGGTATTTAGGACATACTAGTAAAAAGTGGTAGTCATCCTCAAAAGCCTTCATATTACACATAATACATATTCTTGTGTCTTTTTCTTGGCCAGAATATCTACCTGTTTCAATATTTAAGTTATTAGAATACAGCCTAAATCATGAAAGTATAATTTGATACCTGGTGTTTATATGCTTCTGTTCATCAGTCACTCTGTCAGCCAGGCAATCAGTCAGTCAGCTCGTTCGCCAGTCAGTCAGCAAGTTCATCAGTCAGTCAGTCCGTCAGTCCACTCATCAGTCAGGCAGTCATTCAGCCCGTTCAGCAGTCATCGGTCAGTTTGTCCGTCCATCAATCAGTCAGTCAATCCGTTCATCAGTCAGTCAGTCAGTCAGTCGGCCCGTTAATCAGTCAGTCAGTCCGCAGTCGGCTCGTTAATCAGTCAGTCAGTTCATTAATCAATCAGTCCGTCTGGCCGTTCAGTAATCAGTCAGTCCATTCATCAATCAATCAGTCAGTCCGTTCATCAATCAATCAGTCAGTCCATTCATCAATCAATCAGTCAGTCCGTTCATCAATCAATCAGTCAGTCCGTTTATCAATCAGTCAGTCAGTCCACTCATCAGTCAGGCAGTTTGTTCATCATTCAATCAGTCATTCAGCCCGTTCAGCCGTCATCGGTCAGTTTGTCCGTTCGTCAATCAATCAGTCAGTCCGTCCATCAATCAGTCAGTCAATCCGTTTATCAGTCAGTCAGTCAGTCAGTCGGCCCGTCAATCAGTCAGTCAGTCCGCAGTCGGCTCGTTAATCAGTTAGTCAGTCTCAGTCAGTCCGCCAATCAGTCAGTCCGTTCATCAATCAATCAGTCAGTCAGTTCGTTCATCAGTCAATTAGTCAGTTCTGCAATCAGTCCATCAGTCATTTAGTCCATTCAGCAATCATGAAGTCCGTTCAAAAGTCAGTCAGTCTCAGTCAGCCCGTTCATCAGTCAGTCCGTTCATCAATCAATCGGTCCGTTTATCACTCAATTAGTCAGTTAGTCCCTTCATCAAACAGTTTGTTCGTTCATTAATCAGTTAGTCCGTTATCATTCAATCCGCTCGTACATCAATCAGTTAGTTACTTCATCAATCAGTCAGTCAGTTAGTCCGTTCATCATATACTCATTCCATTCACCAGTCAGTCAGACAGTTCATCAGTCAGTTAGTCCGTTCATAAATCAGTTAGTTTGTTCATTAATCAGTATGTCCCTTCATCAATCAATTAGTTCCTTCATCAATCAGTTTGTCCTTTCATCAGTCAGTTAGTCTGTTTATAAATCAATAAATCAGTCGATCTATTCATTAAATAGTCATTCAGTTCATCGGTCAGTCAGTCAACCAGTTCAGTCAGTCATTCCGTTGGTCAGTTTGTTGTCGGTCAGTCGGTCAGTTGGTCAGTCCGTTTTTGTGTCGCCTTTTTAGGCGACATATAGGGATTACTTTGTCGGCGGCGTCGGCGTCTGTGTCGGCGTCGGCGTCCGGATTTCCTTGTCGGAGCCTAACTTTGTCACCGTAGGTCCAAATGACTCCAAACTTGGTATGCATGTTTTTGGCAATGACACGAAGTGCAGTGCACAAGAACCGTAACTCTACCTTGTTCCGTTTTTGAATTATTCCCCTTTGATTGATTTTTATAGAGCATTTCTTGTCCGGAGTGTAACTTTGTCACCGTAGATCCAAATGACTCCAAACTTGGTGTGCATGTATCTGGCAATGACTAAAAGTGCAGTGCATAAGAACGACAACTCTACCTTCTTCTGTTGTTAGTTATTTCCCTTTGATTGATTTTATAGAGCATTTCTTGTCCGGAGCCTAACTTTGTCACCGTAGGTTTAAATGATTCCAAACTTAGTATGCATGTTTCTGGCAATGACTCGAAGTACAGCACACAAGAACCGCAACTCTACTTTGTTCCGTTTTTTAAAAATATTCCCCTTTTATTGATTTTTATAGAGCCTTTCTTGTCCGGAGTGTAACTTTGTCACTGTAGGTCCAAATGACTCCAAACTTGGTGTGCATGTTTCTGGCAATGACTCAAAGTGCAGTGCACAAGAGTGATAACTCTACCTTTTTCTGTTTTTTAGTTATTCCCCTTTGATTGATTTCACAGAGTATTTCTTGTCCGGAGCCTAACTTTGTCACCGTAGGTCCAAATGAGTCCAAACTTGGTATGCATGTTTCTGGCAATGACTCGAAGTGCAGGGCACAAGAACCTTAACTTTACCTTGTTCCGTTTTTGATTTTTCCCCTTTGATTGATTTTTGTAGAGCACTTCTTGTCCAGAGCCTAACTTTGTCACCGTAGGTCCAAATGACTCCAAACTTGGTGTGCATGTTTCTGGCAATGACTCAAAGTACAGTGCACAAGATGGGTAACTCTACCTTCTTCCGTTTTTTTAGTTACTCCCATTTGATTGATTTTAGTGCATTTCTTGCAAAATGCATAACTTGTTGTGCATGTTTTTTTGCAATGAGACAATTAAAAGGTTATTTTATATGTGAATTTTTTGCAAATACATTGCTAATATCTGTACAACAAAAAACTAATCAACATTTTTTATGTCGACTAACAAAATTTTCGTCAGGCGACACATCCGACTCGCGGATTTCTAGTTTATTCAGACAGTCAATCAGTTCTTTCATCAGTCAGTCAGTTTGTGTACTAGCCACTAAACCAGTCAGTGTTTCAATCAGTCCGTAAGTCAGTCAAGTTTTCAGTCAGTAAATTATTAAGCCAATTAGCAAGTATACCGGTCAGTCTTACATTCAGTAAGCCAGATATTCACTAATCTTGTCAGTCATCTGGTTACGTTAGTATTAGTCTTCTGTGCACTGGTCCAAAAATGTAGGACTGTATTTTTTGCGTAGGGATTCTGAGCTGAATTATGTTCGGTCGGGCATTAGGAAGCTTGCGACTTGGATTTTGTAGCCATGACTATGCTAGCGTACTGAACACAATAAATGGATCGGGTTTTCGGATCTTTCTTTGTTAGTTATCATTTAGTTAGTATTTAGTAATAGTTTAGTATTGTAAAACTCAAGCGTTATGTATGATCTGTTCTGAGAAAGCTCATTGCGAATTGCATCTGAAATTAGGTACAATAAGCGGGAAATTCCCGCACAATTTCTCAAATGAAGTGCATTGTTTTAAAATGCACACCAAAAAAAACACAACCCAGAGTGGTCCTCAGAACTTAATAACATTATGCATACATTTATTGAATAGTTTTCTCTACCACAAAGACCACTTCTGTGATTCGCTCGCGGATATAGGCTGACAAATTGTTGAATTATTTTTATGATTCATCGGTGAATGCGGTTTCTTTTATTTAAAATTTGATTTGCATACATGCATTCACATAATCGATTGTCTAGTGGCATATGCTGCATTAAAATATCTTGTTTTATATCGAGTCGTATTTGAATGTTAACTATGATCGAAACATATATGGTCAATGTTGTCGGAAAACATTATATTATAATATCAAGGACAGATGCGATGGCAACAACGACAATAAATGATGCAGCAATAATAAGGTTTTCTACCTTTCAGGATTCCTTAAAAGGTGTTCAAGAAAGAATATTTACTTTAAACGGCTTAAGTATTAAACTGGCATTACACTTTGACCCCGACCAGCCCCCCCCCCCCCCCCCCCCCTCCATCGGGGTAGGAGGTTGGGTGGGGGAGGGGGCTGGTCGGGGTCAAAGTGTAATGCCAATTAAAGTAAAATAAGATTTGAAACGGTGAAACATACCGAGATGATGGCTTTATAGTAATTTAATATTGTATAAATATAACAAATAATATTTGTTTATTTTCAGGACAACCAGGAAGTTCAACAAATACATTGAAAACGAGGCACGATGGGTGGGACAGAAAAAACACGTGACTCTGGCGAAGCCAATGAGCATGTGGAGATGACACAGTGTCAAATTATCAAGAACGTTCTAGTTGTCAGTCTCGGATTTCTCTTCCTGTTTACCGCTTTCCAATCGACGTCGAATCTGCAGGTAGTTACACAAATATATAAACGTCATTGCATCAACGAATATTTTATTTTAACCAAGGCGGATAATATGCATGATGAGCCGCCAAATCATTATTAAAATATGCCTGAACATGTTAATATTACAAAAACAAAACTTTTTGTTGGCGATATATTTAAAGTTGACTTGCATAATGACATGTGTGCTTACTGAGCAGAAATAAGAGACCCATCTATACCTTTTCGACAACGGGTTAAAACCCATGTATACGAAACGGAATAAAAAACAACAAAACATCCAAGTACAATAATTCTCCGTGGTCTTTCGTCTGGGACACTTCAGGGCTCCCGTGGCGTAGTAACTTCTCTGACTGCTTAGCCTCTCATCGCGTGTGTTCGAGTCCCGTTCGAGGCAAAGGACTAAATGTGGAAAGGTCTTCCAGCTTACGCCTTTGTTTCTGACAAGACATACGCCCGTGATCTTGGTTCGTCAAAATAGCTGGACGTCGCATAACTGGTCGCTGCGATGTTTTAATCAACAAAAACACGACATTGTAGTTGGTGTGCAACGCCCATACATCTAAACATTGCCGATCACTAAGAAAAATGCAGAGATGTATTTAACAGTCTATGCAATGTAGTGTACATATCACCCTTTAAAGGCTAAAAGGTACAACCTGCGCTATGATTTCCCACACGAGACTTGACATTCTTTACTTCTAAAATGGAGATTTAATTTTTCATTTAATTTTAGTGGGTAGTCTTATTTTGATTACTTTCAGTGTTTTCCATCGCATGGCTGTGTATTACAATGGCAGTTTACAACCTCGGGACATTTGTTATCTTCCATAGTGGAATAATCAACATGTCACCCCATTTCGTTTAACCCTGATCATGTTACTTGTTCATCCGAGTAATTTGCTGACAACTTCAAATTAATTTTACAAGGTAGTATGCGAAAGTTTGCCTATATCAAATACATGTAATAATATCTTACTGCTTTGTATAATTTGGGCATACATTCTGCAACTATTTTCACTTAAGGTTAAGTAAAGACGATTTTGAATATTTTCAGCATATCTGTTTGACAGTAAAATCGCGAAAAAAAACACTCTAAAATCTAAATGTTCATTCTTTCCAAATCTATAAATAACAACTATGGTGATATCTGCTTTAAATAGATATTGACGTCAGAGCGGATCTTCCTGATTTCAAACATGAGTTGTCACGAGGTTTTCCTCACCTTAAAATAGTTATCTCTGCAGCGTGGCTCAGATAGGAAATTCCTGTTTGCAATGACGTTAAAAAGGCCTAATGACAGAGACTAAGCAGTAAATACTGTACATGTATGTCCCGATCAGATATACCAGCAATTCGAGAATTGTGACCATCTGAGTTGATGGCCTTAATTGTCAAGTCTGAAATCTTAGGAGACATAGCTTTATTCGTCATTTTACTAACAGTGAGTTCCAAACCAAAACGACAAAACCTTTCCGGTAACAAATCTCTTGGAAGCAACTTCATGATAGAACCTTAAATGTTGAAACATTTTCAACTTTGTAATCGTCAAAGCAATGGTCACATGACTAACAATTTGTGAATTCTGTGTATTGTCTATTTATTTTTAAAGCAGTTTGAACAGCAATACGAGTTATGTGACTTCTGGCAATTGTCTATGGCGACAGACTGGGGCGTTTCCCCATGAAAGGACATCTTATAATGTCATCTTTAATAATATCGTTTTTATTTATTACATCCCGCTCTAATGTTCTTCTTCAGAGCAGTTTAAACAGCGATGCGGGTTTAGGGACAGGTGGCTTGGCCACAGTCTACGCCGCCTTGGTAGTTTCTTGCTTGTTTACGCCGCCGTTCATTATCGACCACGTGGGCTGCAAGTGGACCGTGGCTTTCTCTATGCTGTGTTACATTCTTTACATGGTGGCCAACTTCTACCCTGTCTGGGGTACAATCATTCCAGGGGCAATCATTCTAGGTAGGCCTTCATTTGTTGTGCTTATCCTGTGTTCATGTTAGTTGTCTTTAACGCTTCTTCCGTAATTGTGTAGTCAGGAATCATGTTAAAATGTTACTTTTGTACTCAATCATATTATTGTTATATATTTAAGGTTTTCAGGGTAGATATTTTCAACATTGCATTAATTAGTGCTAGTTTAAAATATATAACTTAAAAGATAATTATTTATAATGTATTGCAATTCCTTGTTAAATCCGTACAATACAGGTGATTGTTTTCATGCTTGAACGTAAATATTACGAACCAACAAATATCACAAGCGATAGTGCCGACAATAGGGGGATTTTATTGTCTTACCTTTGTCTGCAATATTTCGCGTGACCCACTAATCGGTTGAATGTACATATCTCACACAAGTAGTCGGCGAACTAGTTAAAATGAAAAAAGAACTTCAGTACATGGATGATACGGAAATTCGATAAAAAAGAATGACCGGAAGCAAAGAAAAATAGCATGGAAATAATTAATAAATAATACAGTTATTGCAGCAAATTTTCCGGCTTCATATAGAAATAATTTCACAAAAGAACGATCCGTTTCCCTTCGTGTCCGTAAGCGCATGATGATGTGTTGTTGGTGTTGTTTTTTTGTTTTTTTTCTCAAAACAGCTAATACCCTTGATATAAAATAAGTTTTAGAGTTAATAAAAAAAACACTTTTAAACCTCTTTTAGTGTTAATTAGATTATAGTTCAATACATTTTGATTGCTTGAGCAGATCATTCATATAATGCTCGATCTAAAAGGGGAAAACGATACAAATCACTGAGTTAATTGAGTAGCTAATGACCTGTTTCTATTTCAATCAGACAATACTGAAATTACAAACATGTTAGCTATGGATCTTCCATTATTCTCCAGTAATCAACGCAAACTTAATAACGATAAATCAGCGTGGATATTTTTAAACGTGAATAACCAGTTTGAGCTCAAAATATACAATCTACATACACACGACATTTGAGTAGACCTTGTCGTCGCTTACACTTGATTGCACCTGTGAAACCGGGTTAGAGTTACCTCCCTTCCATGTCTGAAACATTGCGTGGAGTAAGCGATATTAGGTTAGACGCCAATAAATAAGTTTATTCAATATTATATAAGTTAATCGCGAAAAGTTGGAAGGAAATTGCACCATGACCAAGTTATGATGGCCCCTATAACCATATATAGGTGAAAAGAGCTATTTATTGTCTATCAGAAAGACCCAGAAATAATCCAACTTTTGCAACTTGTAAGAATGTTTAAATTGCCAGTCGGTAACCCCAAAATTTCAATTAAATAATGTACTTCCGGTAAAAATGGACCACTTCATTATTGTGCATAGGTGTTCAAGACTTTTGCTTTCTTTTAATTCTACACGGTTTCAGCTTTCTTTTGACACCAACAGATTTATATTATCTTCAAAATAGGAAATTCAATGACTAAACATAGAACAGACTGTTACTAAACAGAAAAAGTATATGTCACATAACAATAACATAATTTAACCACCCCTTTAAAGCTTTCTTAACTAAGAAATATCCTCAATTGATCACTGTATCACTGCAGCCCGATCTGTTCGGCAAAGTTCACCTTCCTTACACAGATCTCTTCACCTTCCTCTTTTTTAATTAAATTTAATTAAACAAATTTAAAATACTTTCTTCCGTCAAGGTATTGGTGCCGCCCCTCTTTGGTCGGCAAAGTGCACCTACCTGACACAGGTGGGCAGCTGGTACTCAAAACTTACCGGAACCACCGAGGATGACATCATCAACAGGTTTTTCGGCATCTTCTTCATGATCTTCCAAACTAGTAGGTGGTTCGTCAATAAAATCCTATTTAAGACTGTACATCGTACATCAAGAAAGACCCGAGCTTATAACAAAATTAACATTTCTTGTCATATGTTTTTATTATCTGCAATACCACGTTATTGCACCCTTTCAGAACAAATACAATAAAGTTACATTTAAGTTTAAGAACTTTTTACAAGAATTCCATTTGGTCAAATCTAATAAGGGCAAATTCTCTCTAAGCATATATGTTACTTCGCATAAAGACTGACATGAGCTTTTTTATTACTGATTTGTTTCATACATCTCTTTTGTTTTATCAGAGAATATTTGATTTTCTTCAGGTTGTCGCAAAAAGTTTAAGCGCTTTCTATTTTCTAGAGAGAGTTAATGCGTTGTGTTTCCTTCAGGTCAGATCTGGGGTAATCTGACATCATCCCTGATATTTGCGGAGCCGGAGTCCAACAACAACACCACCACCAACGGTTCTGGGTCAGTGATGCACTGTGGGGCCAACGACTGTCCGGCCACCGACTCTTCTAGCAACAACACCAATCTGAAGAATCCAGACACAACCAAGGTAACTTTTTGTGGGAGAAAATGAAAGACATGATTTAAAATGATATTTTACCATCGCTGTATCATGTGACGGGCACTTTTGCACTTAATTCACCAGGGTGTATGAGTGCATGTGTAATACAATTCTGGATAGAAAATTAATAAAACAGATAAACATTTTAACGAAACACTTGATTTCCTTGTATAAATTAATTGGCAAAAATGTTATTTTTCTTCACCTTTTTGTGGCTACAAAGTATGTCATTAGATAACAAAGCGGTAACTTCTAAATTTAAATATGTAATGTGGAAAGGCCCTTACCTGAATGCTTTAAATGAGGTTTCCAGGATCAGGTAAGTGTCAAAATGCTTTAAACTTATTTACACCTACCATACATACCTACCATACCTATGCCGCCATAGAGATAGTGTCAAATTGCAATGCATTTCAATTGTTTAAATTTTAATAATTATACCAAATGATCCGAAAAGAGCAATGCCTCACGATTGCTTTGCGGTAGCAATATGATTCAGCAGGTTGGGAACTGGATTGCTTCGTTTGGTTCATTTTACGAAATTGAAGTCACAGTAGTATTAAGTTACAAAAAGCAAGGACTTCACTACGTCACCTGTAATTACTACCGTCGAAAAATGATCATAAATGATCTATCATCACAGATGATATGTCGATTGATGTCTAACGTAAAGTATATTCTACATTGTGATTATGTGTTGCCGTAAACCACATAGAATTAAATTCTTTGGAAAATAATCGCTTGCAAATATATGGATGTCTCAAAAACATCTTTTTTTTTAAATTTTAACGCCACGTAGTGGACACATCGGTGTAATAATTTGTCGACATGCAGTTTGTTTGCGATGTACTTGCAGTTTCGAAATCAAATGGCTACTGTAATTCTGTGAGGCTTTTCATCAAAAGTCTTAGGATCATAAATGTATTTCAAGTCCTAGGACCACCAGGCACTGTATCTACATTTATGTATGGTTCTAAGGCTTAATAATTTCCTAGGACTTTATGAAATACACTAAGGATAATTCAGTATTCTTATATTCACAAACAGGTCCTATGATTTTTATATAACCACACCCTCATTCCATTAGAAGTGCAGGATATACGCAGTACTTTCAGTTTCCTTAACAAAAATGGCAGCTAATTTTTTTAGGTCATTAGGTCATGACAACACCAAGGACATAAAACAAATAAAACGACGCCCTAATAAACTCTTTTTATTTTGCCTCATCCAGATATACACCGTTTTCGGAATCTACCTTGCCTGTGCCTTGGTGGGATTTGGTATTATTGCCCTGTTCCTGGATCCGATCCAGCTGGATAAGGACGTGGACAAGAAGAAAAGGACAAACCTGTCGTTTCATCTGGTTCTTGAAACGGCCAAACATCTATGGAGGAACCCCTACCAGAAACTGTTAGTGACATTGACGATATACAGCGGGATAGAACAGGCATTCATCACTGGAGATTTTACAAGAGTAAGTGTTCTGTTCAGCTATATCTGGAAACCTGTTTCTCGCAATATTTTAGTTGATTAGGAAATCGGATGTGCTATGCTCAATTCTAAATAAGAAATTTATCCTTAATAAGAAAATATGACAAAGTCCTGTGAGTACTACAATATTTACTATTATATTTGAAAGGCACAGGGCAAAGGTATTCAAACGCCAGTCAGTTGTAAAAGTTACAATAAAGCTGTGACGAGATATTATACAAAACTGAGCAAACTCAGCAGTTACCGCCTTGCAAATGGGCCGACAATGGTGCTTAAACTGGTTAAACAGAGCTCAAACCTCACACTTTCTGAATGGTCTGCCAAAATGCAAGCAATGTAAAGAAAATATATCATTTTGAAACAAAACTGTCCGAGTTATGACGTATTGTTAGACCTATGTATGACGTCATTAAAAGGGAACAAAAGTGAAGTAATAAAAATGTTTTGTTCAAAACCATAATCATTTCTAAATGAAGCTATAATGTCATATTAATTGATTTAATTTTATTATTCTTACCTGTCACATTTATTCATCACAAGCGTACCGCAAGTCTATCATCATAATAATTTGCCTTTATTTCTAGTCTTATATCACATGTGCCCTGGGAGTCTCGAATGTCGGCTACATCATGATCGTTTACGGTGTAGTGGACGCTTCATGTTCTTTTGTGTTCGGTCGTCTGGTCCAGCACGTGGGACACATTCCCTTCTTCATTCTCGGTAAGAAACCATTATTAATGAAACATATACATACATATATTCAATAATTTAATTTACATTTTAACAACCCCGATCACAGACGTGATCGCCATACGATAAACATTCTGTACACAGAAATATGACTTTTTCGGTCATTGCATCTTAAATACTGAAGACGTAAACTTACATTATGCTTCATTGATACCGATATTTATATGCATTTCATAAATGAAATTTACATTTTTGTGAGATTCAATGGAAACGTTGTAAAACTACTTTTTTGAGTTACCCTTTCTATACAACTTTAAATTATTGCCGTCAAAATGTTACATTTCTTTTATATTTTTTAATATGTACTTGGAATTGACGGACCGGCATTGCATTATAATTTTTTTAAAGCATTTATCCTAAGCGATTGGCATGGTTGAAGTTATAAAAATTCACTTTCGTAGCTACGCAATGGGTGTTTCATAGTGAATTGAAAAGTATACACATGTGTTTAGGAGGAATTCTTCTTTCGCCTGTCCCCGTTGCTGTCAATAATACAGGCACGTAGTATGATACATTAAATGAACAGCGTCATTTTAAATAAACATGTATTTATATGGAAGGAGCAGTTTTGGATATATTCATATGACATTTCACATTCTTTTCAGCATTTGCGGTGCACCTAGGATGTCAGATTGCTCTCGTGCAGTGGACACCCGAACCGGACCGCCTGTACCTATTCTACATCTTTGCGGCTCTTTGGGGTCTCGGTGATGCTGTTATACAAACACAGATTAATGGTAAATATTTTTAATTTATTTGAATTAACCTTTAGCACTACAAATTAAAACACGCCTACAGATTTTGTCGTAATTAATTGACGAAGGGTAAATCTAGATTGATTGGGTAGTGTTTCTGGTATTAGTCGATTGCATGTTATGCGAGTGTGGTACGGCATAATGTCAAATTGAGAGCATACCCGTTTCGTGGACTGTTTTATCATAATCAAATAAGTTTGGGTTGCTTATTATAAGGATTTGTATTTGATGATGCGGGTGTTTTTTAACAAATGTCTTGACTGATTTAAGTCCAAAAAGCACAATTTTGCTATTGCGGATTCAGTCTGAAATCGAGTATAATATTATATGCGCTAGTTTCTTACATTTTTTGAAGTTGTATGTCCCCTATCTATACTTTCCATTCATTTTCAGTATTTTTATTGTCATTTATTTTTCTCATCTCCCCAGCTCTTTACGGATACTTGTTCAGCGACAACCCGGAGGCTGCATTCGCTAACTACCGCCTTTGGGAGTCTGTGGGTTTCTTCTGCGCATTCGGCTACAGCTTCTACTTGTGTACCGCAGTGAAGCTCTACATCTGTATGGGAGTCCTCATTGCTGGCATGATCCAGTACGGGATAGTTGAGTTCGTTCATCGCAGACAGACCAAACACTCACTTAACATCACACAGTCATAAAGAATTCGGATACGTATGCATGGGGTAATTTTAGAGTTACGATTACAAAGGAAATGTAATAGTGGATTTACTCCTGTGTTGGGGTAGTTTCGCAACATTTTGACGTTTTAGTGAGCTTAATAATGTATCCAATACAGCGACATTTCATTGTTTAACATAATCTTGCATATTTTAAACATTGCACTGTCGGGAAGGATTCGCGTGGGGAATTAATGCGGACGTGTACATTTTACAAAGAATGAGTGAAGTGTGCTATGTGTATCAATAAATACTTCTGGAAATTAAATATGTTATGAAAAATGGTGTGACTGGAAATGGAATGTGCTCTAAGAGTGATTTTACATTATATAAAAAATTATGGGAGTAAAATGTGCACTTAAGATTAAACAAGTCATGAAAACTGGATGGGTATTGGACGATATTTTTAGAGGATGGTGATTTTTCTGAAGATAAATGTCAAACACTGAGGATTGACTGAGGATAACATAGAGCGAGTTAGTAAATTATGATAGTTTTGTTGATTTTATACATTTAAAACGTAAATATTAAAAGTTATGACAGTTTTGCGTCTTTATTTTGTTACGTGTATTGGTAAGCTAGTCATATTTGTAATTGCTTATCTTTGCTTTCAAATGAATGCTATTTTTTATTCTTTTTAAATATTACACGTTTTGAAATATAGTTAAACTTACACTTTGAAGTAAATACCCGCTGTGCCATATATTGTTTGACAAGCATTGGCAGTCATACACATACATAGGCCATAAAAATGACACAAATACCCATTACATGTTTTTCTACCTAAACCTTTTTTCATTATTAAAAATCGCTGTAAAGTTTAACTATTAACCTATAAAGATTTATTTGAATCACTACCTTATACCTACTATATTTGATTTTGCCTGATACTCATACTGCATCGACGCAAGTACGATAATACAATCAACTTGAGAGACAATCGGAACGCCTCGGCTATTTCTGGTAACTTCCTGGAAGATGTAAGGAACAAAACGTAGCGATTTGTAATATGTATCTCGATCTTTTTCGACCGGAGTAGGTCCGTGTGAATACATTGTACATGTACATTCATGTACGTCCTAGGTTATTTGGATAAAAATGTCCGAGAAGTTTCGATTGCTGGGTGAAACCATCAACTAACTGCGGAGGCCTCAGAATACCGGGATTATGCTGTGGTCAGTTGCAAAACAACAACTGTTGCTAAGAAACGATAATAAGTACGTGTACATAGTTGTTAAAGTTTTTCAGATATATGCAGTTAGCAGACAATTCATGTGAACCCCGTCTTTTTTCTTTTTCTTTTTTTACTAAATATCTTCTATTCTATGAAATAAGCATACATTTATTGTTCAGCATTATATTCATCCGTTCCATTACACTGTATTAGTGTCGGTGCAATTTAACTTATTCACAATGTTTGCTAAATCCTTGTTTCTGGCAAAAAGTGTTATTTCATACCTTAATCGATAAATTAATAGAAATTTCATATAAACAAGAAGGTCGCACTAACATTAAGAATGTTTGTGACTGCCAGCTGTTTTGATTAAATAACTACATGTCTGCGAGGAACCAATGACAAATTTCAGTTACATCTTAAATATATTAGCGGAAGCAGCCACTGCTTTTTTTATAAATCCCTCATCTACGTTAATTATATACACTCATTGATTTACTTAAGAAGTGACTATTTCAGTAAAATATTGTAAATCAATTTTTACATAACTACTTATGTGTTATTTGTTTATTTTAAATTTACACAATAAATATCATAATCACTGATCTTGTCCGCTTTATTTCTTATTAAAAGAAAACAAATACCCGTGTACATATACACAAAACGTACAAAGTTAGGTGTCTGTCTCACAAAAAAAGATGATTCCAATTTAATAATAATGTTGTTTTACTTTAAACAACGATGCAAGCTCGTTTGCATTTCAAAAGCGATAACATTGTACCGTGTATACATTTATAATTGAAGATATTAAGGCAAATATATTTATAAACATACGTTTTCAAACATTATAAACATTTATGCTCGAAAAAAAGACTTACTTAATTCTCCAAACAATAATTATAAGCCACATTTTCTCTCTGTAAACGAGCTCCAGTTTGTATTTCACTTTAAAGTATGTTTTCTCTAATGTAGAAGAGTTCGAATCTGTACACATGATTACTTTGTTTATACATGGAAATACAATGTTCAGCCCGTAGTTATTTCGGAAAGTCCCACACCGACCGATTCTTATTTAAGTACTTTCCGTTGCGTTCCTATGGGCTCAGTACAAACATAGTCGTATTTACATTCAATAATCACCGAATTTTCAAATATCTAAACGTAGGTGTTGGTTCTTTTACAGTATACTTGTGTTAAGTTTTAATACATCCATTCATTAAGATAGAGCGCGTCCATCAATTGAACTTTCATGTAAGATAGTATAGGTTCATAAAAAACTCTTTATTGTGGCAAAGTATATTTTGGGGGCTTAATTATGTTTCGTTAAAATGAATAAGAAGACTCTTATATCTTAATTTTATGCTTAATTACCTTTATAAGAGTATCATTTACTGGTTGAATATGTACTGTTCCGAAATACGTGCACGAAAAACGCCAGTCGGTCGGTATATATTACGTTTAACTTTGTTCTTTACTCGTTTAATTGGCAGATTACTTGATCAGCTGTTGATATAGGCTATTGTGTTTTCAACGCAAACAATTTTACATGTATGAATAGACTAGCTGTATACAGCAAGCGACGTGCTTACCTGGGAGATATTTGTGAATTAGCCTATATAATAATAAGAAACGATAATCTTTCAACTATTATGTATGAATGAGGGTCATTTGCGTAAAAGAAAGAAAACACATTGTAAATTCATCGTTAAGTTGTATGTAGTGTAGAAATTGCACATTGTTTATTGTGATTTTGGATTAAAAATAAGGGAAATTGATAAATCTGTGATAAAAAAGACAACATGTATGAAGTTAATGTATACAAACAAGAAAAAGTATATATTAATTTATAGGAACAACTTCCTCTACATAATATTGTATAAAACTATAAAAAATATAGTAAGAATTTAAATCATAATTGTTTATAATTGTTACCTTATCCATAAAGAGATTACCATTGGCATCGCTATGTAAAAAATATTATATGATAATTCGAAAATCAACATGAAACATTTAAAAATGAATCGAACGTTCTGCAAATTAACGCAAATAAGTCAAATGACCGAAACAATCCTTAAATAAACGTGCCTGTGTACAGGTTTATCCTTTATTCAGATCGTATATTCAGGTATATAGCAGTGGATTGTCTGAAAATTGTTCTGCACATAATGGAATCATTAAACGGTATTCATTCTTTAATCATCACGCAGTAATTAATACATCAGGAGGGGGTATTGATATTTTTGGGAAGGTTCCTTTGTTTATTGCAATTGATCGAAGATTTGGTCGGGTAAACAATTTTAATTCAAAGTACTGGTTAGTGGTATATCATATAGCATCGTTAAGCAGCAAGGTAGACAAAAAAGCAACGGTCGATACACGTAGGTATTTGTTGATCCATTAGATGTTGGCGTGAATTTGGCGACGGGACAACAAGTATTTTATGCAATACGTACGTTATAATTACCTATTTCCTTTGCATTAATTAAATGGATGTGTAATTAATCTTCAATATAGCTCTTTGTGCACATTATAGCTCAACGTGATTCAATATTTGTTTGCGTCGTTCAACCAACAAACACTAACTAAATGACGTCGGGTAGTCTGGTCACTTGCTGGATTGGGGACTCCGCTTTATGGTGACTGTTCCGTGGTATTCTGACTGTGTTATGTGGAGTGGAAAGTTAAGATCACGGAAGTCAGAAATGGTTGAAAAATAAGATGTTTGGTTGTTCGATTAAGCTGTCGACATGGAAAATGGTAAGTAAAAAGTAACTTTTAAAATTCTTTTGAACATAGAAGTTATTTTTCGTAATTGTTTATTATATATAGATTTGTGACAAATCTTACACATATTTGAGAGAAGACGTCTAATACATAACAAAGGCTTCTTTTTCAACAATAGCAACAACAACAGTAACAGCAAAACCATTAAACCCCTCCAGTCTTTCTTGAATCATGCAACCAACAAGTTCCTAATTTTTACAAGCTTTCACATTGTCCTGAAACCTGGCCAGTTCAGATACACCGTTCGCAATTATCTCTTGTGTTTTTATAGAATTTATTTATTTTTGTTAAAAGTAAGCCAAATTTTGGTTAAAGTACATTTATTGTTTAATTAAGCTGTAACAGCTGATTTCTCTCTATATATTTGTTGACAAATTTTCTGAGAATATTTTGCTGATGTAAGTTTGCAGTAATCAAAAGTGTTGTTACGCCTCCGGCATCAGAGTCTCCTTTAGAAGATCCGATTGGTTCTTAGTGTTTAGAAGAAGGGTTCTGTCCATAGCGCTGCACGGGGTGTTTTGTAATGTTTTAATTTATGCTAATAATTTGTCTAATTTATATCTTTAGACAGGGCATCTGTGGCCAAGTGGTAGTGTTGCTCTCTAGCGTGGATTTGAACTAAATGTGGGAGAATAATCAGGCTGCGCTGCGGTAGTTCTACCCAGACATTTGTCCGGGGTCCACCAATATAGTTTGACGCCGCTATAATGATATTAATAGAGTCGCTGCGATGTATTTCTAATAACAAATAAGACATATAATTGAGTATGACCGAATTTGGACGTCAATCACGGCATGTTCTTACAATAAAAATGTCATTTGATGGGGAGCTGGACCAGCTTAGCAATATCTACGTACTATTATCTATTCACGTCGGCGGTATGCGACATATTGAACTTTTTATTTTATTTTTTATTTTTTTGTCGGGGTGGGGGAGGGGTGTGCAAATAACCAAATTAATCATTGTTATATTTGATTCCATAGATTTGTAGGACCAGTGAAACATTAATCCACACTCTTCATTGCAAACAGGTATTTCTTATCTGAGTCACGCTGTAGAGATAGCTATATTCAAACTAAGAAAATCACTTGACAACTAACTTTTAAAGTTTTGAGATCACCTTGTATCGTTACCCGGATTGTCTGCTCTGACGTCGATATCTTTTTTTAGCAGATAGCACCATCGTGGTTATTTATAGATTTGGAAGGAATGAACATTTTGAGTGATTTTTTTCTTGATTTATACTGATTAACAATATAAGTAGTGATCGAATTTGAAATCATGCTCAATTTCCACAAAATATTATAAAAATAGTGTTACATGTATTGGATATAAGTATAAGATGCCACATTAGGCGACATGGCCACAGTTTATGGAAGTTACAGTATACATAGGACCACATGATCTGCACTTCATAGTAATTTAAATTATCGCCTCATACAGGTCCATACTGTGCACTTTGGCAAATAAACCCATTTTGTGATGTTTGGTCAACATGTTTGGGGTCACGGTAAAATCCGGAATATTTGTTGACCTTTAAAAAAAATCAGTGATGATGATGATGATGATGATGATGATGATGATGATGATGATGATGATGATGATGATGATGATGACGATGATGATGATGATATCGATCTTATAAGTGTGCTGTTTATGACTGACTTATACACATGTTGTATACCCACTAAATGCGTAAGTCCGGGCTATCATAGTTTGTTGTGATCATGGTAATGATGATGATGACGAAGGAACTATCCTAGGTTATTGTGCTTCAAATGGAAAACTATGGGCAAATCAGACAATTCAATCTTCTTTAGAATAGCACGTGAAAGAGCAAAGATTGGAGGCAAATTATTTAATCCGTAATCCGTTGTGTAATGTAAACATGTTAATTTAACCATCTGTTTTGTAATTAAAAAAAATGTAAATTTAACCATCTGTGACCATGACGCTTTAAGTAGTTTTTATGTGACGCATGAAGAATCAAATTAATTTACCCACCAGATTATACAGCATGTATACTTTACGTGTTGAGTCACACATTTTTCTTGTTTGTGGACGGAGGAAGGACAGAAATATCTTCACTCCGGCTTAGAGCTATTGACAGTTGCATTGACCAAATACAAAAGAATAAATTACCCCCACCCTCACAGATTATTATCTTTTAATCATCGAACTATATGAAGCGTTATAAACAATAGAGGCTTGTGTTAAAATTCAAGACATTATCGGACGGCATTATTTACCATAGACTGACGGGGATTTTTAAGGTATTATAACAAGCCAAAGAAGCGGAAGCGGTAAAGCACAGGAGTGGAACAATGGGTTCGGGGTTCAAATCCAAACTTACATACGCTTTAGTCTTAAAAGGGTATTGGTCTAGCTCTTGTAAACTGGCTAGACGATTGACACGATATTATTTTCATTAATAAAAATGATGGCGTTCGGAACAGGAAAGACATCCAAGAGGAAGGAAAATAAAGAAAAGTGTCGAATATAGCAATTTTTCACAATGAAAAAAGGAGGAGTAATATTGTTGGTGTTGTTGAATATGATGATGCTGATGATGTTGTTTTTTGTTATTGGTGTCGTTATTGTGGTTGGGGGAGAAAATGATGATGACAATAATGATGATAATTATGATGATGATGATGATGATGATGGTAATTCGTTCCTGCTAATATTGATCCTGCTGGACATATTCTCTTTTATTCAAGCCTCGCGGGGTATCTACCTGAAGGCCCTGCTGACCCTGACGGTTTCCCAGGAGGTCCTGACCCTTGTTCTGCTGGCGCTAGGAGGCGTGGCAGTTACGAAACACGGCGACGGTCGGTCTGACGTCCCCGTTTACTACATAGGGCCCTTTATAGCCGCTCCACTGGTAAGTTTATCATGTATACTAGTGCGCCCGTAGTCAAGAGGTTGATTTGTAACACATAAAGTTGCTACCCGACAGTTTGGACCAAAATACTTCCATTAATCATCTAAATAAACTATTGTTATCTGAACAGATATCGCAAAATGCTGTTTATTGATGTCCTACACCTATCTGAAAAGTGAACCATAACGCCACAATCGTCAAAAAGCATGTATTTCCTATCTGAGCCACGCTGCACAGTTAGCTATTTTTAAACTAAGAAAACCACGTGATCACTTATGTTTTAGTTCATCCTTGTCATCCGCTATCGTCGATGTCTATTTTCAGCAGGAATCCCAATCGCTCTATTTATAGATTTTAAAAGACTGATAATTTAAAGAGTTGAATAACGAGTTTTACTGCCCTAATATTGAGGTACTGTTGAAAATCGTCAAAGCTTAGACTAAAGTATGGTTCTTTCTCCAGAAATTATGCACAAATAACACAAACAGAGGTCAGATATTGTTACATATATTTGGTATAGGTTAACTGTCGGATACCGCCTTTAAAACACTCATAGCCTGGGATTGAGTCCCTTCCGAGTCAAAAACTATGGTGCCCTCTCCCTCTGAAAAGTGGATTAATTGCCATAATTGAGCTATGTGTGTAAAAAGGACATATATAAGTAATACATGTTCACGAAGGGGAGGGGTGGGAAAATACATGAAACGTACCAATTGTAGAGGAAGTTGGGGGAAACAACGCGTTAAAGCAAAAAAAAAACATGAAAGTAGTTTCACCGTGTTTTTCAGACCCTTATTCCGGCCCTGGTTGGAGCCGCGATATACTGCCGTGGAAACAAGTGCGAAAACAAACGTGAGGCGGCACAGCGGATAGGGGCACTGGTCAGTGTGTTTGAAGATATAGTCCACTCTCTGTAATTTACTTAATGTAATTTAGTAAAAATTAGTTCAAAATGTTGAATCTTAATTAAGTTCTTCAGTGATAGTAAATGCATGATTTGAACTTGTGATATATCACACGAATACCAGCTCAGAGCAAAATTACACCAACTTGCAATGCAATGAGCTTAAATAAAGGTATATAATAATTCAACGAACGACACGTTTCGAGACCCTACATAATTATGTCCTCGACTTCTTTACTAAATCGAACACTTAACGCCTTGAAGTTGGTACAATTTTAAGAAACCTAATTGAAGACATTATGCATGTTAATGGTTGTTATATACCTGAACAGATTCCAAAAAAAATGTGTGATGCAAGCGTGCTTTCAAATGAAATGTTAATAAATCATCCCCATCATTTTGCAGATGTTTGCTTTCTGCATGATAGCCCTTTTCTCCAGCCTTGGTCACTTGGCGGCGCTGACGATAACGGGAAATACGGGGGTGTGTCAATCCGGCAAGTGCTCTTACGTCAAAAACGAGTCAACCAATCGTCGTCTTGCTATTACCAGCATTGTGTTCATTTCGCTTAGTGTTCTTTGTAATGTTATAGGCACCGTCATAATCTGTATTATATCGTCTTCATTCGGACTGAAGATTTTTTCCCGTTCTCGGTACCAGATTGGGGTTGATCCGTCGCAGACACATACCGATATTTTTCAAATAAGCACTCCCTCGCCAAGACCAGACTCCCAAGAACCAACGCCAAGGGAGCACGTGCACAGAGAAAACGAATACAGGAACCATATGGTTGAGAGCTTACATGAAACGGCCGTGAAATGGTCACATCCGACAATGGATCATCATATTCAGACAAGGAGGCAGCTCGATAAACTTGTATATAAAAAGAAACACAGAAAAGATAAGAAAACTAGAAAAGGAGCCAAAGGATCAAAGGGAAGGAATGCTCGGAAGCGAAATGGACGAGAAGCATCGTATGAGTTACCTCCCTTACCGGGTGTCGGACAACCACCACCGCCATCTTTACCTCCATCGCCTGAGCCCCCGCACCAGAACGATCAGGAAGAAGAAGATCAAACACACATTAAAGAGTACCATGCATATCAACAGCAAAATTATAATACGCAAAATCATCAAAAACATTTACCATCAAGTAACAATCCGTCTCCTCCTCCGGACAAACCACATCATGCGTTCGAACAACACGAAGATTTATTTCAACCTTCACCTCCTCCTTCTTCACCAATAAGTTTAAAAACATACAATCCCATCACATGTGTGTCTATTACATCCACTTCTTTCGCTCATCCAATCAACGCATTGCATCCGACGCCGTATTCACTTATAGAGAATAAACCACGTCCCCGACCAATGGTTGTCTTCGTAAGATCGGCAACCCCGCCTTCTTTGTCCTCCTCTTCTTCCGAAACGCCACCATCGTCTGGTAGAGTTCTCATCGATTCGCTTAAACCTACTTCATACTCCCCGCCCCCTAAGCAATATGATTCGTGGTCTATATCTCCATCAGAATTATCAGAGGAGTTCCCAAATCCACTAAATCCCAATCCTCATTCAGAGCCACCGCCTCCTCGCCCTATAACTCCACCCCTTTTGAAACCGACACGCCTTTTTGTTCAACCCGCCACACATAACCACGCCCATAATTTTCTTCCTATGACAGAGTCAGAGCAGGATCTTTTAGACCTCCCGGAATCCCCAGACACGGCGCATTTGAGACACCTCTATCAACGACCCGAAACGCCCCCAAGTTATATGTCTATGATTACGACAAGACCTTTAAACGATGCAGACTGATAGGAACAACGTCAACCATTTGTATATATTAACTGTGTAAACCTAATATGGCATATATATGTAACTTTAATACATGAAAGAATGTCACATATGAGTAGCTGTCTAAATATATGTATATAGAGAGTGTATTTGTGTTTTGATTTCAATTAGTGGTCGGCAAAATAATCTTCTCGAGAGGCGTAGCAATGAGTTAAAAAATCTTACTCCGAGTTTGATATTATATTAATTGTATGCCTACAATTTACTATTTAAAATATACAAATATTTCTACATTTTAAGTCACCATTATTCTCCGCAAAGTGCACTAAAAATTTACATACAACTTTTTAACTCTATGCAAAGAAGTCCCAGAGTTTTCAGTGCATGACTTTTACTTTCACATTTACCTTTTTACCAAAAAAAAAAAATGCACAATCACATTTTAAGCAACTTTAGAAAGTGATATCCCTTACGTTATTGTATAATTTGAAGGCAGCTAGATTTGTCTTCTGAACGATAATGCATTGTATAATACTCTGTGCATATTAATACATAGGTCAAGTGATGTTTGATACATTGCCGTCATTGATACTTCGAATGAAAACAAGCACACATGATTGTGGAGTGTAAATACACAAGCACTTGTATTTGTAAAATAAAAGAAACACACTGGAATTGTATTTGTATTAAAAAAGGATTAACAAAAACACGCGGATTGCAGTGACAAGCACCCTAGGCTCAAAAAGAGTTATCTCTCTTGTCCGCCATTACGCGGCTGCTTCAGCCCTGCCAGTCTAGAAGGACTTGTACGTTACCGCCCAGGATCAACTGTAACATTTGTCACACCATACAATAATTAAATATGGTATTAGAACATGGAATCGTTGATTTGAAAAGGATGTTAATTTACTCCCAATACAGTCAATGTACAGCGATCACGCTGCAGTATTTAAATGATCTTAGTAGACATAATGAATGTATTATATATTTTCACTTGGGTATTTTATTACAATCAACATGTTTTCCTAAAATATGCGATGGAGCATATAATTAGATATACATGTATTTCCAAACTCACTTATTTAGACCACAGTGAAAAGCGAGTCCATTGCCGACAAGTAAAGCAGCCATAAAGTCATTGAGGTAATGACCTTGTTAACGTAATGATAAGACAATCGGTCAGTTGTAATATGCCACTTAACTTATGGATCCTGTGAAGTTTTATAGCCTTGGTTAATGTAGCAGCACTAAGGAAAATTCGCAGACTAAACTAGTCACTGGGATGGTAGTGTCCACAAATCTTACTAAAGAAAATTTCAAAAGTAACATGTCGATTAAAACCAAGAGCGGTACGTGCATGTTCATTTTTCGTTGATCCGCATTTGTTATCATGAGTAATGATTTAGCGTAATTGGTGTCAATATTTTTTTAATTAATGCTATATAACTATTTCATTATTTAACAAGCTTAAACGACACAATTAAATATTTAAAACTGCATTTTTTAATTGTTTTTAGCAGTTAATTGATATTGTTCACAATTAACCATATAGATCTACAATTTATTATGATGTGCTCAAAACAAATAACATTTTGTTTGATCTTTACATATTTGGTCAATCTATTTTGGTAAATATGATAATGCAATAACTCTTTTATACATTTTCGTGTACAAAATTGTGTTTCTTAACGTAATGATGGTGATGTCTGATTTCTTTATACCCCAAAAGTTGGTAATTTAATTGTTAAATTGAGCATGTTTCCAAAACATAATTTATTGAAATCCTAAACTGGCAAGCTCTTTACGATATTCAGTAGAAAGCATAAAAGCTATAGGAACTTCAAGGCCACAATTAGAAAAATATAAACATCAATGATAACTCGGCTTGTTTCGGAAGCTTCAAGTGACTCAGATATATCCGTGCGACTAAACACAATAATTATCGACCATAGAATTACTGAGCGATGTTTTTTTTTCTTTTACGATGATTTAAATGAAGATTTTCTATTTTAAGCAATTAATACTTATGTGAAGGATTTTGTTCGCATTAGCAATTTAGAATTTGGGATTTGGACAGCTGTAGCAAATTATGTGCAGTATGCTAAGATAACCTGTTGTTGTCTTTTTAACTAATTGTCAAATGACTTAGGACAAATCAAGATTGTGTATTTATACATGATCTAATTTCTCACAATGTTGAGTAGTGTGTATAGTTTACAGCAACAACCCAGTGAACTGGAGTTTCATTTATCTTAAGTATGTGGTAAAAAGACATATAGAAATAATTTACCCAAGGCGCGTTTCTGTCATTACGCACTTTACGCACGAGCGTAACCTCCGCTCGAAAAATCTAAAATCTAAAAGTACCAAACACACTAGATGAGAGAAAGTCGATGCCTAACCCGGGATAGGAATGATATAATTTATGTCCGTAGTTTCTATGTTAAAAAATCTTATTACCACACAAATCAAGTTGAAAAGGTTTAAAATGATTAAACTTAAACACGTCAGGATTTTAGTCGTTCATATTTTGCGTTAAGTTCCTCGCATGTCCGCATTTTACATGTTATTCATTAGAAAAGAACCGAATATTTTCAAAAGTATTATTACAAAGGTTATTTCCCTTATAATTGTGCGTAATTTCAAAAACGGCCCAGATATACGCCTGATTTACCCACACTTTTAAGGCAATGTAAACAAAATACCGCCTTGTTTAATATAAAAAAACAAGCAAGTGTTGTATAAATCGACAAAATCATAATTTTGTTGGTGTGATGAAATGTGTAAGTGAGACAAAGACTTCCGGATTCCTACTTCTGAGTTTATTATACATTCTACAGACAACTATTTGTAGCATAAGCATTGTACAGTCCTGCACAGCCAGTAGCTGTACTGTGGCTGAAGTGTCAGCCACTAAATGGCGGACAGTCACGTGACAATTCAAAGGTCGCCGTCGAGGTCCTGTTCAACAACAATGGAACATTCTTGCTTAACAATAAACCGATCAAGAAAAAGAAAAACCTTGTTGTTATTAAAAAGATTTAAAAATTGTATGCACTAACGAACTGTTTTTGGACTCACGGGAAAAAAGGTCCGAATACAAACTACAGAATAGAGCATAAGATTTGACGTTTACATAGAACATCATCGTAACAAATGAAATTTAAATGAAACAAATAATACATACTCATATGGAACATCAACAGTGTCAGGTGACAAGTAATGATGCAGCATCATTTTAAACTACAGTCTTACTTAATTCTGATATTCACCAAAGTTGAAAAAATATTCGATTTATAAAAGCGCCGCACTTCACGTGTTAAACAACATGGCGACATCCATAGAACATATTGACGCCGCGAGCATACTTCGCAGAACTGGTGAGCTGAAGGTAAAAAAAATGTTACAAAATATATGAGTAGTAACATATCTCCTAAAATGCAACTTTTATCTAAATTCATTTCAAACCTCTTTTATTGGTGCAATTGCGTCAACAGGGGACCGTAGTTAAATGTACATTCGATGAATTTCGTATTCTCACGTGTTCTCGTTATATATGCAATATTCTCGTGTGTTTTTTCTTTACATTAAATATCATTTTATATATAATTTTGTATTTTGTGTATGATCGTGTCACAAATAAAATGTACATTATTACATAACTTTTTGCAGAGTTCTTTTTTATTCGATCCATAAATCGTTTCTTTGACGACAATAACACGTTTGAGTATGTTTGTTACTAGTTCTACCAAGACCATCTAGTTTCTTCAATTTCCATTTACTTTATTGACGACGCGCTAAGGCGCGGTGTCTACTGTGATCACGTTTGCTGATTGCCACTGGAGAGTCATATGTCCAGGATGTTTACCGACAGGATCTAAGCGGTAATCAGAAATACGGTTCAACAACAAGCAATAATCTAAACAAATTGTCTAAAAAATCCAATCTCACATCAAAAACTGCCGTGATTGTCACAATAAAAGCCTGCCGTCAGATAATGATAGTCAAATATGTTTAATATATCTTTTTATTATTTTTATATTGCGTTTCTTTTTGGTTTTGCCATATTTCTCATACTGGTAGATTACAGACTTTATCGTCGTCTTTGTTGTTTTGCATCAATGTTCTTATTGTGTATCTTATATGGTGACGGTGTTCAGTTGAGGCTGATACGATGTTGTCGTTTGCTAGTTTGTACCCTGGACACCACCCAGTTATAAGCAAAATGACTAGGGCATATATATGTGTGTTCTCTTCCTTGATGCATGTTGAAGAAACATTTGTGTATATAATCTGGCAACTTTAAATAGCCCTCCAATGAATAGTTTGTCAGTTTACTTTACGAAAACTATGTCAATGAGAATGATGTAATCGTTAGTTGGTTAAGTCCATATATTTTCTATCGATGAATATGTTCTGATATAGTGGTAAGCCAGTAACTTGCTAGCCTAGTAGGTATCACGTCAATATGAGTTTTGTTTTTAAAAGGTCACAGATTCAAATCCAGCTTTAAGCTTTAATTTTTTTTACAGGACTTACTCAGTATATAAACCTTTCTTTCCATGAAAATGGTGCCCGAGAGCAATCACATATTAATGCATTTCTTGACACTATGTTGCAAAGAAAAAGAAGCATTTATTGTCATGAAAAAAAAGCTTACTTTGTCAACATTTCTGAGTGCGGTTTTTAGCGTCATTCAGCAAACAAAGTGAACTCGATATTTAAGTGAACTATTTGCGTTTCATTTGTGTTAAACTGATAATTAAAAAATGTATAAAGTTATTTCAAAAGAGAACAAATAGAAAAAAATATAACGCAGGGGTAATTATTTTTTAAAACAGTAATATATATTAGTACTGATTAAAAATTGATGCATGTACAATATTTTAATCATGGAGTATACCACAAAATAAAGATACAATAAGTCGACAGATTTATCAGTGTAAACGAAGTTTGTCAATGAAAACAGTAAGGAAGGGTCCAATGACTGAATAAGAAGGAGACGTGAAAACATTGTGATAACAACAATAGCACCATACACTTAAGCAGTATTTGGGATGGTAGTGGCATGCAAATAAGCTGTGTTTTAAAGCCAATGTAGTACAACAACTAACATTTTTACCAAAATTGCTCTTTTACATTTTTTATTCCCTAGTACACATTTCTAAAATAATAAATTTAAATCGATTCGTATATACCAGTATCAAATAATAAAGATACAATTTTAAAGTTGTACTCAGGTTGGCATAGGTAAAGAAAGAAAAGCTTTCAAAAATTACAGTTTTACAATTTAAACTAAGTGAAGTTTTATACGGTATTAAAATAGACTTTATGTACCTGTTAATATTACAAATAGATATCAATTTGACAGGATATCTTTGTTGTTTAAAACTTGTATATAATATTTGGTAGATTTTCTATCAGGGAAACGGAATATAAAAGAGTTTATTTCTAATATTGTTATAACCTATTGTACTGCATCGATCTATTAACATATGTCAGCTTGTTAGCGTGTCGGAATCTTTTGAGATGTAATATATCTTGGCCTGTTTTATGTACTTTGCCTGACGTACTTGCTTAACATGATGCGAAGCCAAGCTGCAAGGGATGGGATGGGATGCGATTTGCCGGCATTTTTGCCGATACTGTGCAGCGACATTTCTATCATTGTAGCACATGGGGCACTCATGATGTGCCCAGGGACTGAACCCGACCGGTCCATTATACTGACACCGACGAGTCAGGCGTAATGCTGTCCCCTTAGCCCCGAGCGTTAGGAGGGAAGCCACTACTACCAAGTTAAAAGTCTTTTGTTTGACCCGGCGGGGATTTGAACCCACTGCAACAGGTGTAGCGTACTTGGTAACCGTCAGCTATTATAAATAGCCACGATGAAACTCCAACCAGTTTAAACCTTGACTCGTATATTTTACTAGTGACCAATAAATATTTATAAACAGTACTAGATCAAGCCCATAAACATTTCGATACTGTTTACATTATCAGCGATTTCGCTGTCAGAAAGACAGGCATGTTAGAAGCAAGTTGGTATCTGACAGAATTGCGGAGTGTATAAAGCAAAACACAAAGAAAAATAGTGCATTGGTAGAAACTCGCCATTAGAACTCAGTTTTTAAGGAGACACTCTAGTATTCGGCATATTTATGCAATTTTTTTTTTTATTTCTATGTTTAATATTAGTATGATTAGTTTCAATTCATCAAACATTATGATTAGATAACAATACTACGATACACATAAATAGCAATTGTGTTCTTGTCTACACAATTTCTCGTGTGCCATGTTTAAATTGTTTCTTGAACATTAACAGATTTAATTTTTATGATAACTGTATAAGTTCTAATGGAACATTGTGCTGTGGAGAAGAGCATATATATGAGCATGCAAAACGCACAAAATCGTAAAATACGAAAATGTATATGCTAAGGACCAGGTAGAAATTCGGGATAGCTGGACTTAAACTGGCGGGGGTATACTGAGAGAAAAGAGTACATGTGTTCCAGGGTCAATATTACAACATTTGACATAAAACAGGACATGATAACCATCTGGAAAGTGAGTGGAGATACCGGACAGAAAGTCAGTAATAGCAACAAACTGGTGTTTGGAAATTCCAGGTTATTATTGTTTATGCCTTTCTCAGTGGACCAATTCTGTGTCGAGGGGGTCGAAGTACCGTTATCTTTTTAAAGAGCCGGGAAACCTATGTTTTTCTTAGTATGTCTCAATGAGAAATGGACAAATACATTTGTGTAATAACGTTTAAAGAAGTTAGAACATGATATGCTTTCATACGTTGGCATAGGAGCCTATGGGTAAATAAATGGGATCCGACCAGCGTCGGTGATAGGGGCAGGTATTCCAGATTATCGTTACATCCGCGGTATATCAGGGAATACTCATCAATGCAAATGTATACAAAGACGTCTCTTGAACCTGTCGATTATGTTATACCCTGTTGCCTTGAGGATACAAACCCTAGTGTAAACATTTATTTAAATGTGATAAGGGAATTATTACCGATGTCGGGTTATCTGAGTAATAGAAGAATCAATGTTTACTATACATGCACGTTTCTGGTTTAATCAAAGTCATGCACCAGTCATATCAATGACCAGGTTTTATTCACTCGCTCGTTTGAATAGACCGTTATAGATTGTGATATGTGCTTACTAAAGGAGAGTGTAAATCTTTGACTAGTAGTCCAAGGAGAGTAAAGCATGCATGTTTAAAAAATATAATTATTTAATAATGGCTACACAACGGCTTATTATCTCTATATAACAGTGTTGTGATGAAAGATTCAAGATCAGGCGTGTATTAAGAGTGATTTATTGGTGATCTTCGGTGATCGTCGATGCGTGGCGTAAACTATATATTTGTACCATATGCGGCATCCCGGATTAAAGTTAGTTGGACTCCTCATCAGTTCGTGGTTAACGTTTGTGAGGTATGTGTGTTTTATTTACTTGAATTGAATAACTGACATTTTTAATATTTTATTCGGTTTGGGTTTGTATGACAAAGATGTCGATTTCTCAGTACTTCTATTATTATAATAACTCTGCACTGTAACTTGATTGACCCCCTTGTTTATCTGTGAGTTGTGCTATGTTAGTAGTACTAGTAGCAGTTTTCATCGTTAAATTACAGATTATTTGGATTTCCAGCTATAATTTGTGTAGACCGTGGGAAATCGTCCATGGCAAACTCTGACGCTTTCAATGGTCATTGTAATTTGGCCATTGTTCTAAGTTGATTGCCGTAATTATATATATATATATATATATATAATTAGAGAGAGAGAGAGAGAAAGAGAGAGAGAGAGAGAGTGAGAGAGAGAGAGAGAGAGAGAGAGAGAGAGACAGACAGAGAGACAGACAGAGAGACAGACAGAGAGACAGAGAGAGACAGACAGAGAGACAGAGAGAGGCAGAGAGAGAGAGAGAGAGAGAGAGAGAGAGAGAGAGAGAGAGAGAGATCTCGTATCTCATAGAATGATGGTTATTGGTGTCCTACACCTGTCGGAAAAGTGAACTATAACACCACAATCGTTATTACAAACATGTATTTCCTATCTGAGCTACGCTGCACAGTAAGCTATTTTTAAACCAAGAAAACCGCATGACCACTAATGTTTTAGTTCATCCACGTCATCCGCTTTGACGTTGATTTCTATTTTTAGCAGGAATTCCAATCGTTCTTATTTACAGATATTGTTACATATATAAGATGTAGTCAAACTGCCAGATACCACCTTTAAATAAACGAGTTGTCAGTCACCTCTGGCCATATTGACGAGGTATATATGATAGGTATCATACCACTTCTGGTACTGAGTTATAAAACAGATTAAATGCAAGGAATCCGTCTCGATTGTGTAGATATGATCTTTCTGGATCCATCCATTTTAAGGGTCTAGCGTCGGATGCACCGTTCTACGTCTTAATTCGATATTGAGATTTCTTATAAAAATCGTCCAATCATCGTTCATCCTTACTACTGCCTCCCACCCCCACCCCCACACTGGCAGTGTCAATGCAGTAATTTTCAGTTAAATAAAGTTGTAGGTGGTATACAAAGTCTCATTTGAAAAAATGTAAACTTACTTCAGTTTCAGAAGCCATGGGACCAGGATCCTTTATACAGTATTTAACATTTTTTCTATCACTGGCGTATTTCCTGAACTCGGCATTCGGATCAAGTAAGTTATTAATAAATAGAATATATGTTGTGACAATACAAATATTTTACTTGTTCTGACGCTACTCTACATGTTTTGACTCTACATCAACTGTTGTAGCACTTTTTAAATTGTCCTGATATCTGATATTCTTTTTCTTGTCTTCATGTTCTGGGGCTATTTAACCGTTCTGACACATTACCTGTTCTAAAACCGGCCGCAATAGCTCAATTGGTAGAGCGACGGCTTGCGGGTCGGGAGTTCGCGGGTTCAAAACCCGACCGGGTCAAACCAAAGACTTTAAAGTTGATAGTAGTGGCTTCCCTCCTAACGCTCGGGGTTTAGGGGGCAGCATAACGCCTGGCTTGTCGGTGTCAGTATAATGGACCGGCCGGGTTCAGTCCCTGGGCACCTCATAAGCGCCCCTGTGCTAGAATGATAGAAATGTCGCTGCACAGTATCGGCTAAAATGCCGGCAAATCCCAAATCCCTGTTCTAAAACTATTTAATCTTTCCTGACGGTTTTCCGCTATATTCTAAATCACTCTACCTGATCTTACAGCATTCTAAATCTTCATTTTAAGTGTCTAATTCCACATCTGAGCCTATCTTACCTCACTTCCTCTGATGGTTATGGTGCTACTCCACACGGTCTTACGTTTATCTGTCTGTTCTGTCACTTATCACCCAACTTTTCCGACGCTTTTCTGCCATTACTGATGCTGACTTAGGTCTACAACTCTTCTTGCTGTTCAAATTGTATCATTGCTCCTCTGAATGACTGTTCGGGTGCTGCCTTTTTTTGCAATACAATGTATTTCATTTTAGATGCTAATCTACATGTTCTTTTCCTATTGTATCTGTTTTAATATCAATCTGCAGTCTGTCTTATTGACTCACTCCAGTTACACTTCTACAGCCTCTCTTGCAAGTCTTCAGCTTCTGACACCATTCTACAGCTTCTAATGTCATTCTACAAGTCCTATAGCCTCTGACTCTTTTCCTTTCTTTGTTCTGGCGAAAATATCCTCATGTTATGCTGTTCTACATCTTCTGACGATTTCTGCCATCACGAGACTATTACGTAAGACTTCGTATGCCATTTTATTATTTTTATTATTTTTATTCTTTTTGTTATTGTATCTTTTATGTGTTTTAGTGAGAATGTAAATTAATATTCCTAACATCATGCATTACCTTTGTTGTGATATCATTAAATGCATCTGCAAAATAGCAATAACCAAATAAACCATTAATTATGGTGGGTCTTTCCGATTTTCCTTACAATGAAAATCAGTTCATACAAACTTAGCGTTTGTACCCACTGATACACGTTCTGTTTTCTACCTAACCTGTGGTGCGAATGTAGGTTATACCCGGGCATTTGACCGGGTTTCCTTCACCAATACGCTAGACGTCGCCAATATTACCATAATTGTCTCAGTGCGATGTACAAAAAAAGTACAAAAGAAACGAGTTCTTTGTGTACACGTGTTTGTCAAGCAGGTTATTTTTATGCGGATATTGTGTCAGGAGTTGTTACACTATTGCGTGAACGTAATAGTACACCAGTAATGCAGGTTAGAATTACACTAAACATGGGTATTTCTTATGATACATTAAGTCTGAAGTTCAAGGTCATACTTCGAGTGTAATACGAGCCTGTTGCACTTGGGTGCATATACATACGGTAAGAATAGTCATGCCTCCAAAGCGAAAACAATTTACGTATTTCCATATATGGAGAGGAATGTATAGTAGCCTAACCCACATCTCAAAAGAACATAAGAATGACAAATCTAGACGCTCATGTGACGTAATCTGCATAAAGTGGTCAAATTATCATGGTTCTCTACCCATAAACTTCTACCTTTGCCCACACAACACTCTTTTGAAAGCGGTATTGTTTTGTTTGCGGAAGACACTGCCCGCCAATCCAACTTTTACCAGTAAAGGAAACCCATAGACAACTGAAGAACTGAAAAGTTGCAGGTTGACAACCCCAATCGCTCGTCAACTTGCAATTTTACGCATGCAGATTTTTGCGTACCTGTTCTATAAAATCTTATACTGGCAAACATTTGAAAAGTCTAGCGCGCTGTGAAAACTAGCGATTTATTAATGATAAATTAGGATGTAGGCACCAGTTTGAGGTTATCTATTAAACTGCAAATCAAGACCTGAACAGGCTAAGCCAGATGGTGTAGATGCAGAACAACCAGCTTGAACCACTGTAAATAACGGAATTAATGATTTCTTTCGATCACTAGATTATATTTGGGGATGCCGTTGTTCAAAAGAGAGTGTTGTTTTGGGGTTTAGAGAATCAAAAGCAGGGCGACACTTTCAAATATTTCTACCCGTTTCAGCTCAACTACCTAGTATATCTTCAAACTGGGCAAGCGGTTATTTACGTTCTGTTAATTCGTCAGTAAAGCAACAACAATAACAACAACAACAACACAATACGCTTATCGGCTACATTACATTAGGACACAGTAATGTAAACATAGAAGAATTGCGGATACCGTGATTCAGTATATCATAGTGAAAAACTACGCAAAACTGCGACTATGCACTAGATCCTAGATAAATTCTAGATATCTTCACTGACAATTTTGTAAGAATATACATATATTGTGCAACAGGATTAATGTTAAATGACGACACTTTGTGGTACATGTATCAGAATCCACGAGGTTGTTATAATAAAAGTTGGTGATGAAAGCATCGCAGGCATTGCATATTTACTGCTTCGGAAATCTTCCGTGATAGATGAACCACCCCTTCTTAAACTAAACAAATCCGCGTTCAGTGTAGAGGACAAATGATCAGTAAGAGGGTAGCGAACCAAGACCGGGCGAGGAGATCTATATCGCTTTGTTCTGGTTACATTACACGTACTACGTTTCACTGCATACCATCTTTCTACGTGCTCAAATTATAGTTTATGTATAAAGAATATTATTTTGGGTTTCATTTCAGTTTCATTTACATTTAGTTTAAATAGGTTGAGCATGATTTTATGAACATTTGGTGATTTTGTACCGCGACGCGATTTTAAATGTCTCTCTTTCTCTCTTTCATTTCACACCCTCTAATGGAAACGAGTGGAACTCTTTCCTGTCGCGCTAGAAATAACTGAACTGTTCCGTCGGTAGCATTTCCTAGAACGGTAACATTCACTGCTAACGGAATTAATACAAAAATGACAAAAATAAAAACTATAACATTATCCGGAGTTTCTACATGTTTTCAATTCGAGTTAAACAAAGGTAAACAGCTTCCTTACTGATACAGGCTTCGGCACAGCTGCATAATTGACCAGGCGTTTGATATAACGAACACGTAAGTATTAACTGCATACCTACAAGCCTGTTATGTTGATTTAATGCTAATGAAGTTAGTGTGATTTATACAAAACTGCACAATGTTTTTTTACAGATAAACATGGTAATGGAAAAGCGAATGATCCTGCCCCTGGACAAATAATGATAGTGCACAACAGTGTCATGTTGTTTTACTTTATCGTTAAGCACCGGTCACACATCACTGGGTAGCACAAACATACAAACAACATTTAAATAATGTACATACTTTAGTAATTATATAATTATGTAAGCGAGGAAACAAAAGTGACGAAACTGTTTGGGGACGAATGCCTGATTTTTAACAGAGACAGGAGAACGTTCAAGAGGTAACCTATGTTGGAATTTGGGATGGTCGTGTGGGAAGGGGTGGGATGGATATACCCAATGGAATCATTTGTTAGTTGTCCGGTTGATTCTTTGATTGTGCCTAATATAGCCGGTCGACCAAATGTGCAAACGGCTGTTTCTTTGACATACTTAAATATTAACGAGTCTACTTGAAAATACTTTTCGTTTAACTATTAGTGTTACATAAAATATGAAACAATCTCCGGAATCTGACCTATATTTCTTGACTTTCAGTCGCCAGTCCCCACCCATGTGACCGCCAGTGCGTTGAAAACGTCAACCGGACCTGCGAGTATGATTTTGCAATAGAGAACTATTTTGTCTTGTCGAAAGTGAGTTTACCGACAATTGCCGTGACCTAAAAATTAAAGATATTGCTTTCTTCTTTTTTATTAACCCTTTCACTGCTGCCCGACGTACCGCGTACGAATATTCTAACTACTAGCAATGCTGTTATACGTACACCGTACGTCCTGTACACTACTATTTTTGAGTGTTTACAGCATTGCTAATTTCCTATAAAAGTATGTCCAGAGTTATTCCCCTTGGCAGTAACTTGCAGTGTTTGAACTTTCTTAGTAATATAGGCTTATTCATATTTTTGAAGGTGTAGGAGTGTAATGCCAAAGATTTTTTTATTAGGAATCCGTATTCAATTAACTTTCTAATGATGTATAGTTTTACATATCCATCTATAAAACTTCCAAAATTATAAGCGATTTAGTGACGTATTGCATTTTTAAGGGAATTTATACAACATTCCTCAGCATGGGGCGTTGAAAATTGCTGAGCAGGAAAAGGGCCAGTAATACTCAAATACAATTTTAAAGATTGTCGGAACGTTTCAATGCAAATAAATCTGAAACCCAGAAGGCTTAAACATGTACAAATATAATTGACAGATCCTCCTAAATACGATCTGCTTTTACGCATATACCATTCTCACTTAAAGTCAGCGGTTTTTATGATATGTTTTAATCAGATTGCGCATATACGTATATGGTATCACCTTGCAACAACAGAGGTGTGTGTATGTTTACGAACGATGTTAATCTTTTCTGCGCCCCGAGAATTTGATATCATATCAAAGCCTAAAAGTTTGTGTGTTAAAATCCGTTTTGAAATAAAGGCCAGGTTTAAAATCAATTATTTAAAAACTGTTCGAGTGACATAAACTTTATTTTAATTCGTATACGTCCAGTTTTGAAATAAAAAAGAGCACTTTCCAATAACACTTTTTTCCCCTGCGAGACGGGTAACATGCCATTAAAAACATAAATGAAAATCACCCTTTAAAAACCAATAAATCCCCAATACATGGAACATTTTTTTTAGAAGAGTATTTTTTATAATTTTATGTAATTATAATCAAAAATTACGTCTTCTTAGGCGGACCAGCTTAATAAAACATACCCATAAACGTTGCACAAATAACCAACTCTTTCCAGCTTTGGAGAAAAAAATCATACATTTGTTTTCATGTTGAAATAGTGCGCATTTATGTATTTCGCATGACAACACTACAGGTATGATCTCTAGCTGTATTTTATTGCCTGTTGGCAATTGGATGTAAAAATAGATTAGCAAAACGCGAATGGCAGATTGCATATTTGCTTCGCACGACGCGACGAAACCGGGCTTATGGTCAAAATTTTCAATTTTTCAATGAAACATGATTCTCCTATCATTTCTGATTACAGGTTCGAATTTTTTTCTATATTGGCTTTGTATTTATGAAATAATAAGATTTTTGATGACCCATACTAAAGGTTTTTTTCCTAAACTTGACGTCAAATTATTGACGTCATATTCTCGGGATGAGTAACTTACTCACTCAAATAAATTAAGATTTAAGCTAATATGGTTAGATTAACCTTGTTATTTAACTGCAGAAATAGGTGTGTATATTGTCAAAGTGGGTGAAGTAACAGGTTATAATTAGCATTTAAAATTAATTAACATTTAAAAAATATGTCAGAAATTTGGCTGACACTAACGCCAGATAGTGCGCTCGAGATATTGTTTGCGCTGACCCGCCAGGTTGAAACACGGGTGACATTTCTGTATTCCTGAACTTTTGCTGGGGATCTTTGAGTAGCATTAACTTCCTCTGATTATCATCTGAAGTGGTCCGCAATATGATGTCAGCTTTTTAGACGTGATATTGAAGTGTTAATATTGTCTGAAAATGCAATTTTAATCAATATTATGTTAATTTCTAGGTCTCGCCACTGTCTGTCTGTCTGTCTGTGTGTGTGTGTGTGTGTGTCTCTCTCTCTCTCTCTCTCTCTCACATAGATTTTCCCCCTGTTTTAAAGGCTTGCTATCTCTGCCCATTTGTCAAGAGTGACTGCTACCGCCCACATTGTGTAGCGACCAATGGCCATCTGAGAGAAATTCTCACCATTAATCGACAGATGCCAGGACCCACGATCAGTGTAAGTATTAGCAAATTTTGATTTAACTTTGTTTCATTTTTATTTATAAAAAGCGCCTAAATTAATAACACTTATTCGCCTTAATTGTAAGAGTTTTGAGCATTCGGCATATATACTATCTATTTCACTAACAGTGCAAATACTTAATAACACTTCACTGCTGATCATTGGTACTGATGTAACCAAGTTAGACATTTTCGGGTTTTATGAGAAATATATCTCTATTTTGACATCGATTTTGTATGCAAATACACAACACACCAGACTTGAATATTTCTGATTTGACTGCGATTTTGTATGCAAGTACACAACACACCAGGTTTAAGTTTTCAATGCAATCGCTATTATGTTTACCATCTATTCAAACACCTGAATAATCGGCGCGCTGGCCTGTGACATTCCGTAGGCCTTGTTATACCTAATAAAATACAATACTCTACCATGCATGTACATTTCGGCAGAGCAAATTGTGTACACATATTTGAAGACTTAAAATTCAAAATCCTTTAAACTAGACCAAAAATTCATCGTCTGCTATAGCGTTTAGCTATAAAAATAACTGAGTGATTAGCAGAGCTTATCGTGCTTATTTATAGATTTGCGAAGAAATGACCAGTTTCCCCAAACATGCGTAAGACATTGTTACATGTATTGTATATAGAAAAACTGTCAGATACAACCTTTAAGTATGAGTTATAAAGTATACATGATATCTTACAATCTGAATCAGTAACAAGAAATATCTTTTCAAATAATATGCGTCGTTGGGGAGGCTTTAATTAATAACAATTGTTAATGTGTTTTTGACGAAAATTAGCATCTAAGAACGGATAGATCAAAATATTATACATTTTCAGACACGAAAGGTATCTTACATGTTCAAATATTGTGACAACCGAGTAATGTCTCTCATTTACAGGTAAAACTTGCCTTGACCTTCAAACCCCTGAAGCAATTTGTGGTGAAGCTTAATTATCGATCAAAGCTATTTTCAAACAGTAAGGATGTGAACAGTGTGCTTTGTGATATTAGAAAGGGGATGAATTAAAGGCGAAGAACAAAGTTACAATATATTACAACATTATTGTTGGGAATTATTTCTGGATTTGTTACTACTTTAATTAGCGTCCCGGGATGGGTGGCCTTTAATTGGCTTAATACGGTATTATTGTTATCTGAATTTTCTTCCCGTGAGAGTTATTTTGATATTCATGCAGGCTGATGTTGCGTCAGTAGACGGCTACGCCGAAAACTGATGAGATCAGGTAACAAGGTGTAATGTAAAAAATGCATTCAGTTCAAGTAATGTCCCCTTATAAACGAAACAAGGGAATTGTTTACAGGTGTGTAGAGGTGACACCATCCGGGTACACGTGAAAAACAAGATGGAAGACGGAGGTTCGACAAGTCTTCACTGGCATGGAATCCACCAGGATAATACCGTGTATATGGATGGTGTTCCCAGTCTAACACAGTGTCCGATAGCGCCCTTTGAGACATTCGAGTAAGAAGTATATATTGTGCGCTATTAGTAGTCAAATGAGCTTTTCGAGTTAGTTAAACAATTAACCTTTATGAGACTTTCGGTCAGGTTGACATTTTGGCGTCATATAAGACTTTTCGAGTCTTTGAACCTTTCGAGTAAGTTAGCAATAAGCGTCCTAGAAATATGAAACAGAAAAGTAAACTCTACAGTCAGCGCTCTGCTAGGCCTACCATTAAGCTAAACAGATAGCGCCCTTCGAACTAGTTAAACATTAAGCACCTTTTGAGGCGTTCAGTCGGTTTAAAAAGATTAGCACCATCAGAGGCGTGAACTATAGCGGCACTTTTTACATGTATGTGTTTGATAGGCATCATTTGACACTTCGATCAAATGACACAAGTACCATGGTTGCCCGTAGCCGAGCGGTTGAAATCGTCGACTTGTTACAAGTCAGTCTCTCACCGCGTGGGTTTGAGTCCCGTTTGAGAAATTTCATGTGGATATGTTTTCCAGCTAAGCTGCGGTATGCCGGTGGTTCAACGAGTACACGAGTCAGTGGTCTTCCTCCGCCAATAACTGGACGTTGCCAATATGACAATAATCGTGTCTACTTTCCCTTAAGATATTCACGCTCCACCCATCCCCTTTACGCATACAAAGCCTTTTTACCTCTCACCTCTGAAGGCATTAAAACCCTTTGCTCATATCACAACTTCATGTGTACTACTTATTTGCACATACTACCCATTTCCGCATACTGAAACCTCTTCCAGGTATAACTTCGTGGCCAACAATTCGGGCACCCACTGGTACCACTCCCATACAGGTGTTCAGATGGGTGATGGTCTTCTAGGCGCCTTAATCATCAGGGAACCAAACGGCAGAGAGCCACACAAGCTTCTCTATGACGAAGATCGGAGTGATCACGTGATCATAATACAGGATTGGATCGATGCCACTGCGACCCATCGGTACTTTGAAGAAATGCATGACATCTGGAAATGGCCGGTTGTAGGACTGGCAAGTAAGTATGGTTTGTCTTAAGTTACAGACTCTGAAAAGATGCTTCAAGGTGACACCGTCTCCGAATAACTGAAAAAAGTTGGTTGATCAACAACAACAACAACAACAACAAAACTTCAACAAATACACAAAAAATACTAGATCCGTCCATGGAAGATCAGATCGTATACAGGTTATCTTTTCGTCTTTAAGTGGTCTGTTCGGATGGACCTCGTACCCAAGAGGTATAAGCAGATGTAGGTGAATGAAACCGCTCTCTCACGCGAGTCCATATTGCGATGGCTGCGGAAAGTTTACAAAGTAATGTGAGCTTTTTAGAGAATTATGAAGAACATTTGGGTTCTAAATATAGGGATTCCAAATCGGCTAAGATTGTCACGCAAGTGTGTTCAATTTATTAGCATTTCGGAAACTGGGTCAGATACAAAATAAAACCGATAAATCTAATTGAATGGGGCGTATGTTAAAATGAAATCTTGTTTGCACAGAGCTAAACTTATTTTTGCGACGCACTTGCTATAACGTCGTTATCGGGAAAATGTACAGAAAAAAATCTATACCTAATATAAAACAAACAATAGTATGGTAACAAATCATAAATGTTTCAGCGTTGGTGAACGGCCGAGGTGCCTTGCACGATGTGCAGGATGTCCAAAACATCACAAATTACCCACAGGCTCCCCCACCCACCAAGACACCTAGAGAAACGTTTACAGTCACACAAGGAAAAAGGTAACGAAGTTCTCTTACGATACGCAACTTCCGGGATTGGTAAGAGTTACTTCCCCTATTTACGTCTTGGACGTTGGAAGTAATAAGGTTATACTCTTTGGAGGCAATCGGAACTCCAAAAACAGCAAAAGAAAACCCCCACAACAACATCAAGATTATAAAACCCCAAATTTTAACAATCCACTCAAATTATAGTTTTACTTTGCATTGCAGGTACCGATTTCGAGTGATTTCTGCTTCCCCTCGTTGTTTCCATCAGTTCATGATCGACGGCCACCAGATGACGATGATTGCAAGCGATGGCGAACCATTTTCTCCGGTTACTGTTGGTTCCTTCATCATTAATCCTGGTAATTGTCGGTCATATCTGTTTTCGTGAACCTGCTAAACCCAACAGTGCATATGATAAACAGTTTGCCCTTTTTTAAAGCTAAGGAACACTTCTTTTTGTTTGTAATGATGTTGTTTTTGAATACATCTACGTATGAACATAACATAAGTAACTATCAAAACTGTAGGAGTAACTTGTGATTGCGGAATCCTCCACTGGCCTTATCGGGGAGATGATTAATACAGCTGGACACATGTGATCGTGTGCACATGGCGCCTAAATGCAAGAGATCCGAACTAAATATAATGAATAAAAACCATTTAATAATAAACCAACGTATGTCTTTTCTCTTTTCTCTTTTCCATAACATCAATCAACTTATTGCATAGTTTGAATTTTTATTCAGTTATAAAGTAAACGAAAGTTAATTTAAAAAAGCATTTAGAAATCTTTTACAACCAAATATTCCGTCGTATGATATGGCAGGGGAGAGATACGACTTTGTTCTCAATGCTGATAAGTCTGGAGGAAACTTCTGGATGAAGATGTTGGGTCTGGGAGATTGTACTAGTACTAAAGCAAATGGTATTGCCATCTTGAATTACGCCGGAAGTGACGTAGAATCACTGCCAACCGGAAATGTGGATGATTTCACACAACCTGATCGTGTATGTAAACGCGTTTCTTTTTTCGATTTTGCTTTGAATGCGGGCTCTCAAGCAAAAGACATAATGGCATATCTGCATTATTGGCTGAAAACTTAGAAATTATTACTTCTAATCCTTTGACCAAAGTCGCCCATTTTTCTTACCTTGTTGAAATAAAATGGCGTAAAAACGTAAAATGTACCGTTAACTTTTAAACGATGCCCTTCTCAGATTTTGTTTAACCAGTTTTACGAATAGGGTTATCCTTAAAGCATAGCAGTGGTGATGTCAGTGGCAGAAGTAATCTTTTTACCGCGTTCAGTTTTGGACCCGGGCTTCATGTATAGAAACAGGTCTGAAGGCTGATCTGCAGTGCATCGTGTGTTCTTCTATCAAGAAATGACAATGTTGCCTTGATTCATTAAAATTTAATGGGGTCACCTAATGTTCTTCGTAGAGGTGTATTGAACTTTATCATTTCGCCGAGTTGCATTATATCTGACTAAAATGACCCATTATACAAAAGTAATGAACAGTTTTAGCAGTTTACGAATTACAAGTTGCCTTTATTTACAAGTCGTATTTGTTCTATGTGGACGCGGTTATACTCAATCAAGCTTGCTGTACGCAATTAAATCCTTTTTCCTCTGTTCTGGTCCAAATATAATATGGATACAAAGAACAAATACGATCACTAACTATTGCCCTTCATTGTTTGTCTAGATTTTGAACGCCATTCCGCTGGTCAACAAAGGTAATAATCACACATACGTGCAAGACCTTCGCCAGGAGTCTCCAGCAAAACATAACTACACAGATGAGGTGGTAGACCACACATATTACATCAGTAAGTTATTTATTATCGATGGATATTTAATTTTAAAGGTTAAAGGCTAAATCCAGATGTTCATTATACGTTTTTTTAAGGTTATTACGATTAAACTTATTGAAACTTAGCATGTGGCAGCAGTATATAATCTATTTTGTAACAAATTACTATTTTGTAAGGGTGTTTTCATTTTAAGGCTACGTAGTTTTTTAATACTATTTTCAGAACCGCGCGGTTTATGCAATGCGTATTGGTAACGTCATGTGACGATTCAAAAAGAAAAACGGGCGCCATTGTCAGTACAAACCTTACTCGGACTTTCTCTTGTGTCAGCCATTTTGTTGTTAATATTTAAAATGAATATCACGTAATAAATTAGGTATTTTGTAAACAGTCGAAAAAACAACACGATTGTTTTAACTAGTGAAGAATGTAAACTTGTGGTTTAAAGTCAGGAGTTATATTAGTAGCAACGAATACGACACATGTTTCCACTACAGTTTTCACGTATTTAATTTTCCATGGAACTCAAATTCGATACTTGTCATTAAGCATACCAATAATAGGAAATTTAAGTAAATACATTTGGGGAGAAATTATTTTGACATACCATTCCATACCGGTTTATTTCAACAAATTAAACAGCGTACAGTTACACTATTTTTAGGCGTAGCACCAAAAACATAAGGATACATACAAGATTGAACATGGTGATTCTAAACTAACCAATCAGAAATTATAACTTAAAATAATCCTTATATATGATTTTTTTTCAAGAAACGAGGAAAGGAACCAAATTTAATGGCATACTTAAGATTCTCACAATAAATCCGATTCACTATTTATGTTGTTTTTTTTCAGATCTACGGTACCAAACCAACGACAACAGTATATACGCCCATTCTGAGTACTATCCAAACCCATCAAGAAAAGGACTCATCACACCCACCCTTAATAACGTATCCTTGACGACCATTCAAATCTCACAGTAATAAAGTAGTAGGAACACAAAAGTCAAAGTTGAACACATCAAAACGCTGTTGATTTTATTTAAAGTCTGTTTATTTACAGAAATCCCCAACAAGCCCATCATTCACAGAACTTCCACAAGTTGTTCTCGATAAATGTATCGGTATTAAACAAATACCGTGTCAATACGAGTAGGTCTATGCACAGACTACAAGAACTATGTTCAAAAGTAAGAGGCTTTGTTACATGGATTTTTCTAATAAGATACTGTTAAGTCCACTTTATCGCCCAAATAGTGTCGGAGAAAATAATGAAGTTAACAGGAACATGCAAAAAGACAAAAAATCAAACGGTAAGAAGTACAAAGTTTAAAATAAGTGTAATATGAAGCAATACTTTCGTTTTTGAAGTTTGTAATGAATTCCCTAACCTGGCCAAGATAACCATGGACCGGCCGCCCATTCCATTGACTTCACAATGGGATCAGTTCAACGAGAGCATGGTCTGCAATAGCTATAACATCAACACGGAAACAAATTGTCATGACAATCTCTGTCAATGTTTTCATTCCATAACAGTTGGTCTAGGTCAGGTAAGTAAATCTGTGTCCGTGCGTCCGTACTTGAACTGTCAGTTTAAGAGATGCGTTGGATTTAAGGGGTGTAAGTTAACCCGCGTCATTATTTCTACTGCATAGCAGTTGGCATAGGTGACGTTCGTAAACTCGCAATCTGACTAAAGCACATGATCAGCTACGCTAGGATCTGATACCGACGCATTAAGGGTCATCTTCTGACGTCCTTTCATTCAGCCAATCAGAACCTTGCTTACTAGATTCTGAAAGTCCTCCGTAAACACTGGGAACCCAATTGCGATTGTCACATGTAGTAAATATCACAGAGTTGTTAAATTGACCGATATCACTGCCTACTAATACAGTAGAATCAAACAGGGTTTATGATTGGCTTGTCTGTTGTATCACAGCGCCTTAATCTGTTAACAGCAATTTGGTAATTCGAAAAATCGAGAAAGCAGTTTATAATGGGTAGGTTTCAGATCTGCCTGAAGGGTATGTGTGCTTTAGTCAGATTGGTTAATTGTTAATTCTTGTAAGTGTTACAACTACTAAGCCCTCTATTCGAAATAGGATCTCATCACTCCAAAGCAGTTGGTCATGGAGATATAGGAAAAATTGTGTCAGTGTTTTCACACCCAAATATTTTTAATATAAAAATAATTTTATAGTAAAATCTTTGCTACATTTGGGACAACGGCAGTGACCCAAATGCAGCGTGGTAAGGTCATAAAATTATTGAATGCACATAAATTTACCACCCCGTACCACTGCACGATTGTTTCTAACTACACTTCCAATCAATTTTTATGCTCTGAACACAACAGTGCCTGCCGCGCTCTGAATGGGTATCTGATTGAACGTGGGTTCCTACCACAAATAACTAATTGTGATATTTTATTGTTTTAGGTTGTGGAGTTATTCATGTTTTCTCACACTACCGACCCCCACTCGATGCATCTCCACGGCTACTCCTTCCGAGTAATGGGAGCCGGCATGGTAAGAAGTTTGTGCAATCCTCCTCCTCCTCCTCATCATCATTCTCGAACTAAATTAGTCGTTTGGAGGACATAAACTGGGTGGAGCTTAGTTGTCTCCAGTAGCGATTTGACCTTTAAAGGCTATTTTGTAAATTCAGTTTAAAAACAAACAACAAAACAACCGTAGGGTAATATTATATCGAGTGTGTCTAGACACACGCTAGGCCTACAGCGCATATTCGGCATTCTAGCAATCAAAATGTTGAAGGAGTAGCCTGCACTCGGAGACCGAGAATCAAATGTGTACGAATCAGCTTTCATATCACTCATTTCTGGATTCTGTGGAGTAGTTTGTAGTTTTTATATGAAATAAACGCGTGTACGGGTCGGAAAATGAACTTTCCGCATAATAAGCTCGTTCAAACATGCTTTAACCAATTACAGTTTCCAGCACAGAATGAGACCTACACCGATGTATCAATGGCGGAGATTCGGCGGCGTGACGAGGCAGGACATTTCCCGAGGAATTACATCAACCCAATCCTTAAAGATACATTGAATGTGGACGCACGGGGAGGTTACGCAATTATTCGATTCAAGGCCAACAATCCAGGTGAGTGTCCTCGGATCTGTATAAATTGGTTCCAGTTCTGGTTAATATGCACAAATATAAAATCAGTTATGACCACAAGTCTATTATCAATCAATAAGACAACAACTTAAGATGAATAAGAGTAGTTCGAAACCATGTCTCTCATTCCCGATAATATTACCGATTATGTAAACTGACAAATTAATATACACAAATCAATATACAGGCAATGTATTCCTGAACGTTAATGGTAGGTGCAGAAGAATTAGACATCGTAATTTTGTAAAGAATGACTCTAAAAGTTAAAAAAACCTTATTGGAAGAAACTTTCGAAGGGAGCAGTCATAGACTTCTTGGGGGATCTTCTCGGATTTTTAGTCGTTGTCAACCAATACAATGTAATAGCTGGGCTGACGCATTATTTGTGTCGGTGTAATGTTCATGTTAATGTTAAAACAAACGATTTCTCATACCCCTTTTCTGATATTTCTACATTCATATTTCTTGTGTTTTGGGATATGGAGCCAGGTATAATATTTTTGATAAACCACACGGCCAAACTAAACATGCACACACTCGCGCGCACTCACAAGTACGCATGCGCGTGCACACAAATGCGCTCACTCAATAACGCCAACAAACAGGCACAATCACACTCTTGCGCATAGAAAAATTTAAAAAAAATCTCACATTATTCCGAAAACCACACCAGTAATGAAAAAATGTGGAACAAGTTGTTTTTAATGGTTTCGGTAAAATGTTGAAACACGTGATTTGATTTTGAATCTGTTGCAGGCCCCTGGTTTTTCCACTGTCACAACGAGGGACATTTGATGCAAGGAATGGCCATGGTGATCCGGGTCGGGACTTACCCGGAACTTCCCAAAATTCCGGAAAACTTTCCCACGTGCGGCGGATTTTCCTATCCGCGCCGAACTTGCAGCGTTTCGTCAGGCGCAAACGCCGTCATGACGTCACCATCACTTCGTGTCTTTCTTATGACGACATTATTGATTTGTGTGTTGTTCAGGTACATAAGAAAATATTAATGAGAGTCAGCATGTACTTTTAAATTTGTTTATTGTTAAGCAAAAAACAACCGTTATTTATGTGCAAAGACAGAATAACTCGCATACAAGTGTTGGATTGGGAACTTTTACATACAGTGTCTTGTATGACGCCATTTTAATTTTCCTCGTGCAACTAAAATTATATTCTACATAATCGATTGGAGCCTTTAAGACTTGTTGACCCCTTCATTTGATATTATTATTCTATCCTATTGATTCTCATATGTAAATATATTGACACGATAGACAATCACTCATTCAATCAAATCAAACAATGATTTCCCATAATCCACACGTCACAGGTTTCGCAATTGAAAAACCAAGCCTATTTTCACTGAGAAAACAAAGTTAAGCATTTTGACGAAAATATATGTATATATTGCGTGCGTGCGCGCGCGCGTGTGAGTGTGTGTCTATACTTGGCAAATGGAATATTTGATGCAACGAGGATAAGGAGGTTTATAATGGATAAATGAAGGGCCTTTATATATTGTACAAAGAGAAAGCGTCGATGCAAAGCATCAAAGGTCTCCGTCGAGGTCCGTCTCAACAAGGGAACATTTTTACATACCGAAAAACAGTTAAATGCAATTTAAAGTATACACAAGTTATGCATACACATATGGAACGTTAACAATGACAGGTAATGATGTAAATGTTGCAACATTTTAATCTACAATCTAAATAAGTTCTGATATTCACCAAAGGTGAATAATAACCGAAAATTGGATGCATAAAAGCACCGCACTTCACTTGTTTATAGAGCAGCATGGCGACATCTAAAAGAATTTTCCAGGAAGGATTTCTCATAGACTCCGCGCTCATTAAGTATTGTTCTGAAAATTGGGTAGTTAGGCATTGTTACAACCTGTGTTGTAATAAATTATGTTTTGATGTAAACTTAGTTTTCGCCCGAAATCTTCATGATTTCTTAACAGAGGTGTTGGATTTGGTACAAAAACATGTTTATACACATTTTGTCTTATTTAAACAATACATGGTATATTTCGGAAAAGTTTGCATTTTCAACCCATTTTGTAGCAAACTTTCACATCGGCTGACACATATTTTGTAATAAACATATTTTTAAACAATATATTAGTTTTCTTACTCTATATGGCTGGAAATCAAATGAACAATAAAAACATATTTGTGGCATTTAAATTTGTTTTCGTTCACTTTATAAAACGTCCAATTACCAACCTTGTGCGACATATTCTAGGTTCTGTTCACTATTATTAGAGGAAAACCCGCTTTGTAGACGATTTCAGACCAAAAGTGTAGGATTTGGTACAACAAACATGTTCATACAGCATTTTCCGCAGTTAAACAATATTTGGGATAGTTTGGAGACTTTCGAATTTTCAACCCGTTTTATCGTAAACTTTTCACATTGAGAAGTTTTTTTTTCAATATTTCCATTTTCTTGCCTAAAATGTTGAAAATAATTATTAAACCATGAAAACCAATTTGAGGCATTTAATGTGATGCCATCCTTATTTGGAAGAACTTCTAGGAAAATGTATTTTGTCTGAAAAAAAAAATCGTATAACATGTTCCAATACACCTTGTTCCCTTATTTAAACTTTATATGGGATATTTTGGAGACGTATTATGTGTTGCACAGATCTTGTGCATATATCTAAAAGTACCCCGTTATTAAGAAGAACAATGCTAATGATTTTTACTAGTTTATTTATTAACTTGTTTTAAGATTTTGTGTTGAATTGCATTTTCTTTCTCGTAATAGAAAAAAAACTATTTTATGAAAACCTTTCCAATGTTGGAAACCAGGGCTAATAAAGCCATTACATAAGAAGTAGATCTAGTAAGGAATAAAGCAGTTGATGTAACAGGGCCAGTGCGGGGAAGAAACGATTTGATTGGTTGACACCAAAACACAACGAAGTTGACAGCATACGTTCTGGTTGTCGCATTTTGGCGCCATTATTAATCCAAGTCCTCAGAAGCGTATATTTATGTAGCTTGGTTTAAAAGAAAGTCTGGGAACTTCTTAGCTAAAAGTCTGGGGGAATTGTTCCCACAGAGAAAAGATGTGTTATTCAAGTTTGTACGTGCATTTGATCGCGTTGTCATAGCGTATGTTCATAGAAAGTTGTATTGTTCCTTTCTAGTTCATAAGGAAAATGTAGAGGAACATGCTAAGAGTGCCTTCAAGAAGATGTGCCGCTGCTTGCCATTTTTAACAGACACCGAGAAAAGTCGTGCGCCAGGCCATCTTCGACAGAGCTCTTGCTTTCTGAAAACATATCACTGTTTGAGAACGGCAGGACGTCGTAGATGTTATTCAGGATCATACGTGTCAAGAATGGACCAAAACTATCAGTCTGCTAACTTATATGTGATTTTCAATAATTGAAAGAGTACACCACGTGTTGCACGCAGGGAGGTATCCAGAAAAGTTTGGTTGGTGTGGGGTGGCTATGAATCAAGATCCATTAAACTTTATTGCAGTAAATACTAAGTATATATGCAGTTAGGGACCCTAACCTCGACTTAGCAGTCAATAGATAAAATTTACTTTAAAAGTATTTTTAAGCTTTTAAAGTAAATTTTCTCTTAGTAACATCTTAGAATCATATCTAACATGCTCCATATGAAACATTGCATCTGTGAAAGATAACATCGCAGAATCCTATCTAACAAACCTAAAACAAACCTAAAATTTAGTCCATAAAAACATTCAATCTATGACAAATAAAATTTTATAAAACATAATCCCTAACTAAGCATAACTTCCAAGAAACATCCTTAAAGAAACGATCTCAGAAAATCCCTTAGTCCAAAGAAACATACGATCTCAGAAACATAATCCCTAAGTAAACACAACTTTTAAGGAACATCATCCAGGAAACATACGGTCTCAGAAACATAATCCCTAAGTAAGCATAACTTCCAAGAAACAGGCTCCATGAAACAAAATCTCAGAAACATAACATCAAAGAAAACAGAATTTGCGAAAGATTACCTATAAAACATTTAAGAAATTTAAAATTTTAAAGAACATAACCTCTTAAAAGCATTACCTATAGAAAACATATATTAGAAAAAAAAACTATGGAAGGGTTGCTTATAAATATCATAGAAACATAAAAATCTATAAAAAAAATAGCCCAAGAGAAGATAACATTCATGACCATTAAATTTAAAGCTATTTATGGATTGGATCTTTATCACCTAAATACAAGCAAATAATCCATCAAGTTTGTTGCATGACATGTATAGTGGCTGTTTCATAGTCTTACTAATTACTTAAAATAAGCAACAAAAATATTCATTTTTAATTGATTTTAATCAAGTTCTTAAAGTGTTTGAATTAACCTGTGGCCTGCATTTTGCGCTCACTTGTAAACAGTGAAGTTTTTTGTATTATAACTGTAAATACCAGAAATTGTCTTAAATAAACATTATTTTCTAGCTGATGACATCTCCTTTTTTGTCAAAAATTACTTAAGGGTATTAGTTTTTTAAACACTTTGGAAGGGGTTAATCAATCATATATTTTAATGAAAACTATATTTTGAGATAGAGAAAATGCCATTCTTTGTATTGGTTCCTGAATAAAAATGTTTGATTCAAGATTTAACATGTGTCATGGCTTTAAAGTTGAACACACCTGTTTTCTGTTGTTGTTAATTTAGTAATAAAAAAATCTTTCATGCACAAGAAAGTATACTATTTCCTCTACAGAATGATTATGTAACAATATGTCAGGAGCAGTTGTAACCTATTGCATTTGCTTATGAATATATAGAATATCTAGACTGCACAATTTTACCATCATTTAAGTGCTTTTTTATTGTAAATTATTAGTAAATTTTTATGTAATTTTTAATGCCGTCATTTTAAAGTAATTCTAACTGTCATTTTACTAAAAATGTATTTTTCTGTAAAATTAGAGAATTTAATTTTGGCTTTACTTCTTGTGTAGTTGAGATATTTAAAAAAAAATGTTTCGAGTCGATGTCAATGAGACCTAACAAATAGTATATATTAATATACATGTTTTAAAAATAACCTGTGGATGGTAATTTGAGATGTCTTAACCCAGCAATAAACATCAGCAGCTATGTTTATTCTTCAGAAACAACCAAAGGTTTATATTCATGTACTTTTACCATAATGCCCGGATAGTTTTGAATACGATTTACCTCTAAGTTATTATCTTATTGTGTTTTTGAGCTTAAGGTGGAAAATTAACATAATATGGGATATATATTGTCTACTTAAAAATTATACAATGTTCCTATATGTAAATATGCAACATAGAATTATATGAGAACACCATCTCTAGATAGCTGAACTACTGTTGTCAGGGTGATACATCCAATAAACAAAATCACTACAAAACTTAAGTAAAGTACAATTTTCAAGAAATAGGTCCGAAGAAACAAACAGCTCTTTAACCAAACCATTACAATTTTTATCAAAGGCTTATAGGTAAAAAAAACCCTCTAAGGAAGCATTTCCAGTCATCACCATCAACTGTACACATTGTGAAACACGTGTCAAAGGTGTATAGTACTCAATCTTTACAAAATTAAACAATATATATATATATATATAATTGTTTTTGGGGGGTTTTACGCACACCAAACTTGATAGGTCATACACCGCCGAATACATTAAAATTTAACAAGAGAATATAATCAGGTTTAAACTATAATTTGTGAGTATAAATAAAAATCTATCAGGATAAAAATGTGAATTATAAGTGAAAAAAGGCTAACATGTTAAACAATATATATATGCAATTTGTAATGGTGAATACATTTACTATCTAAACTGTTAATTTTGTATTCAGTATATACAATTGATCCGATCGACAATTTATAAGGTAATGATTGGTGAATATAATTTTTTAAGAACAGAACATATTTAAAATACATGCAAATTAAGAAAGATACAATTAAAGAATATGTTAATTTGTACATTTATCTTTTTTTGCACAATTTTTACTTAATACTAGTACTTTGAAGAATGGAGAAAGCAAGGAATGATAGACAAAACAATAAAATGTGTATATTTATTGCGTTTATACATGCAACATAAACAATTCAAAAAAAGAAAACATGCTTATTAATTAACAATTTAAAACAGGTTTAATTAATATGTAGGCTGAAAAAGGGCAGGTAATTTACACACAATTAATTACTAATTATTATTGAATTATTTTTTAATTTAAATATATACATGTAACATAAAACGATAGTAACATATAACTCTAATCAAACTTAAAATGTTACACATTATATACAAAAGTTTATGATGTTGTAATTTTAGAGTTCTTTGGAATATTATTCTGTTAACAGTTTTTTTTCTATTAATAAAAAAAATGAGGAAAAATATAATAATAGAAATGTCCATAGTTTCTTCTGAAATTTGGTTTAACCCCAAATATTAAAGCATTCAAATGTTTAGTTATTTAATATTTTAATGGACCATTAAAATTGTTATTTAATAAATTTGTCAATGATCCATTAAAATGTCTAGTTATTTACTAAGTTTGAGAGTATTGCTATGTAGAAATGAACTTGGTAGTCTCCTCCAACTGTTAAACCTCTCAATGCCTTGGTTCGATTCCTGTTCAGGTCAAGTGACCAATGTGGGAAGGTCTTCAAGCTGACATGTGATGTGCAGTGGTTCTACCTAGACATATGTGTAGGTCTTATTCCACCAAAATACTTTGACATCAATATCATGATCATAATTGGTCGCTGCTATGTACAAAAATTAATACACATATTGTGCGGATCATTGTGTTTAAAGCACCTTATTTCAGTATACATTAATTGTATCTTCAATGTTCAGGCTTTAAAAGTGCTATCTGACAGTTTAGACCCATTCTTTCCTCTCTAGAAAGTAAAACATTCAAATGAGTTATAGTTGCCTGAAAAGATCCTGCAAAATTCTGTGTATTTAGGTCCTACATCTATGGGAAAGTTGAAACATAACACCCTACCTGACACTACAAACATGTATGTCCTATCTGTGTCATGCTGCACAGGGGTAAAATATTTTTCAAATGGCAAACTGTCAGATACCCCCTTTAAAAAGAATGTTAACAATAAAATTCTTTAACAAGAGAAACCAAAACAGCACACAGTATTATTTTTTGTGTGACTTTACTGAGGTTTGTAGCACTTTTACAACAAAATGATATATACACATTTTATTAACCATTTAATACTTTGAACAATTAAAATAAACATTTATTTGTAGCAAAAAAAGGTACACCACTCATTATTCTTCATATGTTTATGAAGTACTCTTCATATTTATAAACTATGTATTTAAATTATGTACATGCAATCACAAAAAATGTTTATTTTATTATTGCTAGCTGCAATTATAAACATGACATTATAAACAAAAGTCTGTAACACAATCGTTGAATGAAAATCAGAAGAACAAAATATTACAAATAAACAAAGCTAACATATATTTCAGTTACAAATGTGAAAGAATAAAAAAAGGTAAAAAAATATATAAAAGAATAACATTTCAATTTACTGGTATTAATTTCAGTTATAAGGTAGTGTACATGGAAAAAAAAGGTAATAACATGTACGGGTCTATGTAACAAATATAAATAGAATAACCCTTTCGGTAAGCTTTAGCTTTCTAAAGCTCCAGCTTTCTAAAGCTCCCTTATAGCTATTTATAGCTGTTTATCTGCAGAGAAATAAATGAATATAGGGTAAAGCTACAGGCCTTAGGTGTAACAAGGTCAGACAAACTTGTAATAAACTCTATTCAAAACTAGCTTAGAAGAAAAAATTAAGCTAGGAAAGACAAATTTATACTGACATTGCATATTTGTTTGTATCAAATATTACTAAAGTCTGTAAGAATCATCAATATTATTAAGGCATTATTGCTCTTTTTCAGTTTTTATTGTTGGGAGATTTGAGGCTTATATCTGCAAGATCTATTCAAATGGAAGTTTGCATCCTAACATTGACACAAAACTGTCCTTTGCAAGTCTTGGAAGTACATACCATTAGTTTACTAAGTTTTGTTAAAAGTCCACGTAAAATTCTCTGGTATTTTTTTTTGCTTAAATTTGAAATATTTACATTGCGTGGTTGATATACTTATAAACAGAAACTGAGCAGCAAATAGTGAAGGGACCTGGCTGATCTAGATCTACACTATTTGCCGAAGCCTTCTAAATATGCAAAAAGCAGGATAATATATTTGTATCTGCCACATGTTTCTGACAAAATTATAACTAATTAATGCAGTAAATAAATGGCATAAAAATAACAAAAACATAAATGAAGGTAAAAAATGAAATGAAAACAAAACCTTGTCTTTGAACACAACATTAAATTGTGTGTCATAATAAGCTAATGCAAAAACAATAACACAATAATAACATAATGTGATAGGTAATACAGGTAATACTTCCCAATTTAATGACTTTAAAGCAATCTAAATTAATAAAACAAGAGTTAATGCCAATGCAATTACTTTTCTTTTAATTTGAACTATTTCTATTTAATATACTGAGTCCCTTTGTATACAACAGCAAATTTTATCCTCAATTTCTGCATCACCAAAAAATTGTTTGTTTATTGGGTTTATCATCCCACCATCAGTATTTCAATTATCGGGAGACGTTGTCCAGTTGAAGCAGATGTAGTGATGCCTTCACTGTGTATAGCATGTCATGAACACCTGGCATGATACCACACCAAGTCACATTATCCTAACACTGGGCCAACCAGTCGTGGAACTACCCTAATATTGGCTTGCGTGTTAGCAATGGAGCTATACCACAATCATTATTAACGACTTTGGCATGTTGCGGCCCAGGATTGAACCCAGGGCCTCCCATAACCTGGAGCTGATGCTCTACCAACTGTGCTACTAGATCGGGTCCAAAAAAATTGTATATATTCATGATGGCCCACTTACATTAAATAAAGGGGACTTTTTTTTCTTATTGATATTTGAGTAAACCAACATTCAATCTATAATCTTTTTTTTATCTCCAACTATATTTCTTCGTAAACATTAAAAGCAGCTACTTGTTGCATTATTAATATGCTGGCAAGCTGAATTTAAAGGTCAAACTTCGACAAATATGAACATACATGTGTAACATGGAAGTTTCAGTAAGTGGCGATGCTAAATGCTTTATCAATAAATGGGCAGTACAAATATATGTGAAAAACAAAACACTAATGTGGTCACACACATTTTAGCATCCATCATAGAAATATTAGTAATTGGCACTTATGTTGCTATGACAAACTAAAAAGTAAAAAAAAACACACACAACATAATTAAAGATGAGCATGTCTGCAGGTTTATATTATGCAATAATAATGAAACTGTTTAAATCCTTCAAAATGTCTCCTAAGTCTTGCAAAACACTATCACAAAAATGTAAATTCTAAGGCTTAATAGCCTATATAAAATTTATTTTATCAAAGTTAAGTTTACTTGTAAATAAGTAAAAAGCATTCACTTATTCAGTTGTTAAAATACATAGCAAAACTAAGATCAAGACATCACTATTTTATATTTGTTTATAAAAACAACACATATTTATACTAAGTTATTTTGTCTACATTCTAAATTCTAACCTAAATTGTATCAAAACACCCAATGACTAAAAAGGCAGAGCTGATAGAGCTTAAAATAATCTTAAAAACAAAATATCCATAGTTTTTTTCTAAACTTACCATTTAATATTATAAGTTATATTCATTATTTCTCATTTACTACCTCTACCAACCTAACCGTAAAAGCCCACTGGAGTAATTGTTTAATCACAGAAAAAAATAATCTTTTAAAACAATTAATTGTTATATTATGCCCATAAGGGCAGTGTAGAAAATGTAGTACTCGGATTCTCTTCTTTAATGTAGTCTAGTTTGGACATTGGACTCAAGATTGGAGGATGTCAAGTTCGAAACCCGAAACCGACCACCTTGTGTTAGCCCTTGCACAGTGTTCCAGGTACTCAGTATTCGAGTATTCATTCTACCCAGATAGAGGGCTGTCGAAAAGGATTTATATTTGTTACAAAAAACTTATTCCCCAATAAAGTATAAATGAATAGATTCAGAGAAAGAAGATGAATAAAGACCTTTGGGTGAAAATAAAAATACGAGTTGTTCATCTTTAGATGACCTTTTCAGGTATAAGCTAGAAAACTGACCAAAAAAGAAAAAAAAAGATACCTTCTATCAAACATCAAATGTCATCTTTATCAAGAACATCAAATTCCAACTTTTTTTCTCCAATGCATTTCTATTTTGTAACTAAACTACATAATTAAAAAAAAATAGGCTTTTTTTTAGTTCCAAATCTATGTTATAAAAGTGTATATAAACTGACATCATTATTGCCAAATGTTAACAACTATCATAAAGAGCAGATAGTATTGTTCTACTCTAAAAACAAAACAGTCATACAAAAATAACAATTTAAATTTAATACTAACGGTATTAATGTTTTTAATTCTAAGATTAATCTTATGATTCTGCAGTGACAGTTCTGCAAATCACTGTATTTATACAAAAGCAAACACACAAATAACAACAACAAAACAACATAAATATGACACAAAATAAAATTAAACAGTAAGCCACAGTTTTCTTACATATAACAGGACTACTTGTATTACGAAACAAAAAAAATCACACAAATATTAAAATTTCTCTCAAGAAAGGGTTGCAAAGCAACTAGGTCACTGGGTTTTTTTTCTCAAAAATAATAATGAAATATTACCTTAGGTTACTAGATTATTAATGAATATACTATCCATCAAAAGATTGTTGTCTTTAGGTGGGGAGAATAAAAAATGTCGCAATGCTTATCAACTTTTTTTTGGTCATGTTTAGCTCAACAATATAGTATCATCTTTAAACTGTGCTTGTGGTAATACACATCATAACATGTGGGTCATAAACAACATGCTGATGGCTCCATAGGGACACAACAATATAAATACATATGACGTGCAGGTCGTATGTCATGTACCTGCCTAAAACTGGGACCTAATTTCTGTGATAAGTTTTTATATACTTCAATAATCTAAGGCCAATCTTATCCATAGTAGTAACATTGGGAGTAATTTTATAAATTCTACAAAATGGGGTCCTACCGATATCCACAGTTATCTCCCTTGCGAAGTCAGTTTAGAGTGATTTCCCTTTGGTATTGGGTAGTTCCGGTTTGTTGAGAAAAACGACGATCAGATAAAATATCGAGATTTATCCCTGTGTTCTTAAAGGAATTTCAATGTTCGCTCTATATTCAACGTAGGAAACTGATGCAGAACAGCAGTACAGCCAAAGCTCAGAAGGAAATTATGTATGATAGAATAAAGCTGTTAAAGTCGGAACAGTTTCTCAAGAAACTGTATAGGTGGGGTAAAATAAGTTGGTTCTTAATCTCGACAGATCGTCCCGTAATACTGGCGTGTTGCGATTAATTTCGCTATTTTTGTTGTCTTTTTTCGTCAATGATGAGCTGCAGATAATTTGTGTAAGCTTTCAATGTAAATGTGCTGGAAGTCAAGTGGTAATTGGAGCAAATCGACTATATTAATGCATTTTTATACTAGTCATGATTGAAATTAAATGTGTGGCATGTAGGGAGTTGGCAACATATGCAACCTATTTTGGTGTGTGTGTTTTCTGCTCTTTTATCCTATTTTCATTAACTCGTTGAGCCATACAGCCAATTAACCAGTCATCCCCTAGAGGCATTTCTCCAGTCATCCCCTACACCTGGTGGGGGTCTTATCTGCCCCTCGTGCCTTGTGACACATCTGGTGTGGATTACCGGTCAGTGTAAGATATTGGGGGTGGATGTATACACAACACAATAAACATGTCATTTTGGATATACTCTAAAAGTTTTCACATACTTGCAGCACAGAAAGTGCTTTACACAACCGAGATTAATAATATCAAAATTAACACATTTCAAATGATTAAACTAAGATATAATTGACCTCATCAAGTTTTCTTATGTTTATAACGTAAATAACACTGCTTTATTTAAAAAATTATATAATGAGTAACTTTAAAACAGTCGGCCGTCTTTGATTGAAAGTTGCGATTTACCTGTAGTTAAAAAAAATAACGCTCTTAAACTTCATATTTGATTGAATACTTCCGCTATTGCCAAGCGTGAGCTTTTGTCTTTTGATCTGTTGATATTTGCAATTTTATTATAATTGGATCTGACACAGGTAATTTCACATATCCGCCGATACATGTGCGCATAAATAGAAATTTTAAAGCTAACAGTAAGGCACATCGCCGTTTTTCTTTGTCTCGACATAATTAATTTATTGTGTTTACATCCGGGTTACATGAAATTCCAATACATATATTTCAGGCCATAAAAACCTTACATGTGACCACTCTTTTTCCTAATCCACAGCTATTTTCAACATAAAATCGGCGTACTCTCAATATAGTTTTGTGTATATAGCCGAAACCGGAACTACCCAAAGAAGCGCCACCTCGTTCAAGGGAGGTAAATACGTAGCGAAATCAGGGATAACTCCGTATATCGGTAGGACCCCATTAAATATATCACAAGAATGTATAATTTTTTTTTTGCTATTTTGTAGTTAGATATTGGTTTTTTTAAAAAAGAGCTCAATTGACTATTTCTTACATCATTGTCACCAGTAATTATTTGTTTATTTACTATTACAGTATTTTAAATAATTACCTTACAGCATTTTTAATCAATTTCCCTGTTTTTATTATTATTATTTTTCATTTGTAAATATTGTGTTTCAAAATTACAGGCAACTACATTTTCTGAAAAATATAATAAATTAATACGCAAATATTGTATTATGTTGCATTTAGTAAGTCTGCATATTTTCATAATTAAAGATACATTTATGTCATACAATTTAGGCCATCAAGCCAGTCATTTTGCAGTAAGATGAACATTATTAAAACACATATAAAAACAAATGTGTCGAAATTAAGTTATTCATTCATATTTGAAAAATGGCATGATTATCGACCTAGATCCATTAAAGATTTTCTTTTTGTACTCATTTGGTATTAGTATTGTATTTTATCTTAACTCAATGTTACAACTATGGGTAGATTGGTTCTAACACATATATTCATTGGCCTCAATAAGAGGTGGTCTTTTCTTTGGTCTTAAATATAACAATTATTGGTGTCAAAATGATTTGCTGCAATGATGCTAATGTTGGCAAAAATCTGCGAAATGTCATGATATATTTATGTTTTTGTAAGTTTTTTGTTTGTTTTTGTAATATTGCACCAACACAGTTAAGGTCATATTGGTGACATCCAGCTAATTATTGATGGAGGAAGACCCCAGACTTATGCCTGGGTAGAACCACCACAGGTTAGCTGGAAAAACCTCCCTACATAAGAATTCTCACCCCGTCTAGGACTCGAACCCATGCAGTGAGGGACTGAGAAGTTTCAAGTTAGCAACTCTAACCATTCAGCCATGGGTGACCCCCATAAGTGGTGGCTATATTATTGATGAAATCAAATCAGTTTATACAAACACAGTCCTCTCAGAACAGATGTGGTTAAAGAAACATTACTAACCAAAGTTTCAATTAAAAAAAACTCATCCTTGAGTAAAGATTTAAACTAAAATCAAGTTATTTCATTGGTTGAGCACAAGCCTAAATATGAATTCAGTTGACTTAATGCTGTGTTACATTGCAGGCACTTACAGGTAAGTACAGACTAAGTTCCATGTTGTAACTCAAGCAGTTCGATTTTCTGTCTTTAAAACAATGAGCAATCATATTCAATCTAGAGTCCAAGACAGAAACATTAACTTTTTGAGATTTTGCTCAAGATTAAATGCTTACTACCAAAATACTTCCTACTTGGTCACACTCCTACAATTCAACTGTTTTAGGACATAAACCTGGCAAGACAAAAAAGTGTTCATGATATTATGCAAGTAAATACACAGCATTAAATATTTGGGCATGAGTAAATCTGAATTGAGAATCATTTTTGAAAGTTGGGCTAGGTCTTACATACACTAAATGCAATTTAATCTGAAAGCTCCTTAACAGACTTAAAGGATTTTTCTTATACTGTGACTGTTTTTCCTGCATCATTGCCCTGCAATATTACAATATGAAAGAAAACATGGCAGATGAAAAGTTAGTCTCAAGGTTCTCTAACTTCCCGGGCACAGTCTCAGACCCAAATGTGAGCATTTGATAGGCTAATTTCTACATAATTTTGGGAGGACCAATCAAATTGCAAGGATTTGAGCATAAGTCCCAGAAGAGTTTTGAAGTCCTGAAGCCAGGTTCAGAAAGACAAGGTATTTCAAGTGTAATCATTGACTGAACTGTGACAACATAGAAATGGCAATTAAATGATTGTTCTTTACGTCTTCTTCAGTTCTCAAACAGTTATTTATACATGAAATCATTAACTGTTTTAAAGACATTGCAATATATATATATGTATAACAATGTATTTATTAATGCATACAATTGATGATGTAATAAAAATGACAGGTCCTTATAATCTGTTGTCAGAGATAACAACATCAATTAAATTACCACTGATATCCATTATGGGACAATTGTTACGGTATACATAATCAAAGACATAAAAGAAAATGATGTATGCTCAAGAAAATGAAGATAACATATTTGCTATAAAAACAAGTTTGTTGATTGGAATTTGAACAAGTCCTTTGATCCCAACTGACACAAATGTAAACGTTTAAGCTTTTGTCTCTGTTCAATTATAATTAATGTTCCTGTATTGTCAATGTCAATCCAAACATTGTATTCAAGACATTGGTCCTGTATTCCAAATTAAGTCCACAACAATCCTGTCTGCATTAATCTCAAATATCTCAAATATTGAGAAGTTTCTGTTATTTTGATTGTTGCCCTCACCTTGTGTCCTTTGAACAAAATCTCAACAAACATGCATTAATATCAGGATTTATCCCATGTGTCCCATTTAGTTATATAATGGTTGTACTAAAGGTTGCTCAATTCCCGGGACATCTAGAACTAAGATGAAGTCAACTTTCTTGATTATCTCATGATGAACATTATATGTGCACAACATTTTGAGAACATCATGTACTGAGTGCCTATGATCATCTGTAATTTGTTTTTGAGTATGAAATGTTAATGGCTTCTCTCATTCTCTTCTCTTTCTAGACTTGTCAAGAAAGTGCCAAAACAATTAAGCAAACCATCTTGTCGAAGGTAATATTATTCATATAAATATTTTGCTATCAGGCTTTCATGTCAGTACTTTCTGCTGTGAGAAATTGTAGAGAATTTGCAACAACCATTCATTATGTCTAAATGTAATGCCTTTCGCATCAATCTGTTACTCTTATCATTTCACGACACCAGTCACCTTTGTTGAATTCTACAAAAGTTAACAACACCATCACACATATAAAACATTAAATTGCTTATGATAATGAGTACATCTCCAATAGTTATAGACCTTTTGTTAAAAAAAGGTGTAAATTTTCCATTTTCAGTCATACCGTAATTGATCTGTAAAGTGCCTTATTGTTTCAAGTTAACAATATAAGTCTTGGTCTAAATCAAGTTATATTTTTACATCATATACAAACAGTACTTGTAGTTTTTATACTTAAAAGCACTTGTTTTTCTTGTGGCTGCTTTTAATATACTTACAACTAACTATTCAACAGTCCAATTAGATTACAAGTTAAATGTAACAGTGCATTTAGCTTTATTTTAAAGACTTTGCAAAAATGGTGGATGATTTTTTGAAGCAGAGTTTGTAAATAAAAATGGTTTCACAACTAAAAACATAATTTTTTGAAGAGATGAGGATTTTTGGATGAGTACAAGTTCTCAAGATCTGATAATGTATATATATACTGTGAAATAAAATCACCATTAATGGTAATAATTATTTGAGGATAACTGATTGAAGATAATTATTTTGAGGACATTTTTTTCTTTGCAAAAAAGTTGTGTTTTTCTAGGATAATTCTTTGAAATTAAGATTTTGCTTCTTATTCATTAAGGATAGTTATATGGGGATAGTTACTTTGGGAATAATTGTTGGAGGATTACTTTTTTGTGTGGATAATTTTCAGAGTATTTCTTTGCGGCTAATCATTTGTGAATAATTCTCCAAGGATAATTGGATAAGAATAATTCTTTGAGGATTATTTTTGCAGGAGACTGTTATTATTTTGAGTTGTGTACATGTACTTTGTTGATTCCATGATAAATGGTGTCACATCTAATGAGGATGATAAATTTTTTGCTAAGTTATATATTTTTTGACAATTGTCATATTTGGGGAGTTTTGAAGACTATAGGGTAGTTGGAGACCATTGGGTTGGAAAACACCTTGGCAGAAGGTCACCTCACGATGTGGAAGTCCGACGGTACACCTTCTTCTTTGATGTAGTTCTGAAATAAAGAGTAAAATATGAAAGTGAAAAATTGCTAAAGAAGAAAAGAAATAATGCTGAGAAAAAATGTGTTTTTGATTGGTGAAATTAAAATTAAAAAAGGTAGCAATGGCTGACAAAGGTCAAAAATGTTTTACTGAATTATAACATTAATGAAAACCCCCATTGATAAACAAATTATCTGAGCAAAGGTGGGAACATTTAGTTTGTGAAAAGACACATTAACAGTGGTAAAATATAAATTAATGTAAATTAAATATGGAACTTTGAGTAAAGTTTCTACAAGACATTTTGCAAAATGATCCACAATCTTTTGACACTCGGACAATGCTTTTAAGGCAATGGTAATGGCCTTATGCAGGGTCCCCCTTTCCAACTCCCTTTCATTTGTTTATAATTCACATCAATATCATATGTGAAGGCATCATAAAACAATGAGCTACATTTATGCATAGTCTCCTCTGAATAATCCCTAAATGGAAGTAGGTCTTTTCATTTGTTTTTCTTGGTTTTTATGCTTGTGTCTTGGAGTGTATGTTGACTTTTCTGCCTTTCTTGTGATACCCAGGATAAACATCGTCAAGAAAAACTTCCATTTTCTTATTTAAATAACATATCTCTTTAAGTATTTAACTGGATTTTAAGCTTATATTTATGCAAAAATATGAAATTTCACTGTTTGTAATTTTGTAATCTACAAAGGAACAAGGGATAAAAACCAAAAATTTCAACTAAAAGGACCTACTTATTGTTTGGAATACCTCAGATATTAACTAACAAGGGAGACAATGTCCAGTTCACCAATGTTTTATATCATATATATTTAATGCATAAAATGAATACATAAGTAGATGTCCGTTTGTAAATCCATAGTGTTTTCATTAGCAACTGATTGCCACTTGACATTGTTTCAAATTGTTTGCGTTTCCAGAATTTCAAGTAATGTGAGCCTCGCAATAGTTGGTCACTTTTGCAAAACAAAATATAATATAATATAACCACACAAAACACATGTACAGTTCAGTTTATATTTTTCTTATATGTGACACAGCTATGAAATTTATGTAAACATAAATAGTGTAAAATATCATAAGAATGATTACAAATATTCTGTTTATATATAATGTATATACTTTACAAGCTATAAATAATACATGAGGAATCTGTTTACATTTAACAAAAGCATAATTATCCTATTAAGAAAAAGCTCATTACATTATTTTTCCAAATCTGAGAAGGAATTATGTTTAAAATATGAAGAACATGCAATAGGTATACACAAGTTTATAAAAGATCCATTTATCTTAATTTATCATAGATGTCAGCTGACACTTTAAATATAACACATCTTGAAACTGCAGTCAGTAATGATGTATATAATGTTATTTGGAAAAAAAAATCCTTAATTTGAAAAAGAGATACATCTAATCTTACACTGTTTAACTTTTAAACTCATTCAATAGCATGGCACACCAGAGTAATGATATATTTCAATATTTGTAGTAAGCACAACAGTACTTAAATCACAACTGACCTCAAAGCAAAACTGTATGCGAGCGTACCGGTAATTTAGTGGGAAGAAAACACATTTTACAGTTTAATAGAGATATACTGAACAAATAAAAGCTGAACACAGAAAGTACTTTTATTAAATTCCTAAAGAAACACAGAGATTTTTATCTTGCTGTTGATGTTAAGACAGAGACAAAATGAGGGATATTGCCCATACATTACAAGTATACACCCTGATTTTAAACTGGTAGAAAAAGTGTGCATAACACAGGACTTCAAATAACTAAAAAGAAAAAGAAGTGCAAAGAAATATTGGTGAAATTTGGCAAGACAACTACAATAACACTGAAAATCCCAATGGAGTGAGCCATTATATAATCATAGATATATCAATGCTTTTCCTGAATGTTTACCCCAAAGTTATTGACAAAACAGAGCACTACATAACTGTACTGCACAAATGACCATAACAAAAACAAGATTTTTCCTTAATTTTGGTAAAGCCCTTTGCATGATTTTCAAGAAAAGAGTTATTTGTCTGTGCTTTTACCTCTAAAATAAATTGAGATAGCATGTGGCAATATAAATCACAAAGTATACAAAAATTATTAAGTTCAAGGAAACTTCAAGGGTTTGATACACAGGGATTCTAGGACCCAGAGTTTATAAACAGTCAAGGAAAGCAGATAACTTGTTGCAAAGGTTTCAGCCAGTCAGTCTTACAGGTGTACAATTTACACTGAACTGTTAAACGATTAAAAAAGACATGAATATAAATCTATTAAGATATACACACACTAAAGAGCACATCTAAAGAAAACGAAGGCAGTATGTTCGATTATTAATAAATGAGACAACTTAATCTGAAATATTGCACTATTTTACTGTTCTGTTTATGTTTTGCCCAGTTTAAGTTGTAGACCCTAAAGCTAGTTTGTGTCTTTATTATAAAAATGACTAATAAAAACTAATTTGCATTGATCCTTCTACTAATAATAAATACTATGTTTTGTATAAAAGAAAAAAAATATTGATTTTTTTTTAAATTTTGAGGTCATATATTTACAGAAATGAATCAGCAATATAAAACCGCAAAGAAATTATAAATCTTGTCAACTTAAACAAAAAGAAAATGTCAAATGTAAATGACCATACTTCAAAACTAAGGTTATTTTTACCAAAAACAGATTCAAATATCATATTTCCAATGCATATATCCATAACTTTTTGAAGTAACATAGAAAATTCAGACATTAAAGTTAAGTTTAATGATTATGAAACAAATTATGCAAAACCTTAAACTTTTACCATCCAATTTTGATAAGTTGGTTTATTGCTGCTTTGTATCTTCATATTATTTAAGTCACTTTTCAAGGATTGTTTCCCCCACAGAAAACAAACTAATCTTTATATATATTATTTGCATTACCTTAACATTTTCGATGTATATGCATATTGACAAATGTATACTATGGCAGAAAAAGCAACAAAAAAGCCTTTGGTGGGATTTGAAACCATGGCCCCATTACAATAATGCTGTAAAAAGTCACACAATTCAGCAAAAAAAGCCATATTTTGTCAGTGTTAGTGGGATGTAACTTTTGCCAGCTGACTTTTCGTAAAAGCTTGTTCTTTGTGTAAAGCATATACCAATTTATTGTTATTTATATGGAATACTTAAAAGAAAAGCATGCATGACTCATATTTGAACACACACAGTGAGGGACTCCAAGTAGATGACTATAACCACATGGTCACGGGTGCGCACCCCGCACCCCCAGCCCGTAGTTGAAATTTGTCATTAATCATTATTTAGCTCTTCATTAGTGTGTGTAATTCTTAATGTATTGATTTGTTATTTCAAAGAAAACATTTCCAGATGCAGAATAAGTCTTGACCAGTTTTTACCAGTTATCCACAGAAATTGATTTAGACAAATATAATGGAGAGACGCCACTCCATGACATGGAATCAATGACTTTCCCAAAGTCGCCAGCCCTAGAACAAAACAGGATGTGTTAAAAAGAGTCCAGTCATTTGTTTTCAAAACTTTAAAAGAAATATGAGGATGCTGCAAAAAGAACAAAAACAAGACAGTAAGGTGATAGCTTAAAATAAAACATTTAAAAGTTGTGCAAAAAATGACACAAATGTTGAAAAAATTCATGACATAAGATGAACTAAAGAAAACAAAACTGTCATGAAAAACAAACAAAATGAACAAAAACATGGACACATGTAAAGAAAACACTTGCAAGCATGCATGCTTCCATGAAGTTCCAGAATATTCTTAAATCATACCACAATCTTATAACAGACCCTCATTTTATCTACTTACCCAGCAAATATGTCAAAATCTGTGGATTACATATTAAGTTAAATAAAATGATATATCTATTTTTAGCAAAAGTGACCTTGACCCAAATGACCCAAAATGGGATTTTTTCTTTGCATCATCTTTCTTACAGACTAATAAATGTTTTCTTATTTCTGACATTTTGTTAAGGGGAATTATATTTGTTATTATTGATCATGATTATTTCTTACCTAAAAAAAGAAAACCAAACGTTTGTCTTTGTATATTATAATTACAGAACAAGGAGAATTATTTTTTTCATAGCTTACTCCATTTAACAGTTAAATAAAAACTACCACTACATAAAGAACAATGACCATGACCTGGTCAAATTACACCAAAAGTAATCTTTCCATAAGCTATCAATAAATCTCAATGCATAAAAAGAGATTTTTGTGAATTCTTGAAAAGATCTCTCTTCAGCATCATTGACCAAATCATGATTTAGTCTAACAGAAAAATTAAGAAAATCTTTCAGAACCCTAGTAATGTCATCAGAACTGTTATGTAATCATATTTGTTTTCCGACAATCTTTAATGTTCAGATTCCTAAATGCATGTAATTGGAAGGCTAACAAATACAGATTTTGTTACATATAGTCCAAATGCACAAGTTATCCAAAAGGTTTTTTTTCTTGAAGGACCTTGTCAGACGTTTGCATGTAATTATAAAAATTAAATAAATAACACTTAAGATTAAAGTTCATGTATTCGGACCCTTTAAGTGGCATGGACTCATATTGAAACCAGTAAATTATGCTCAAAGACAAATGATTTTTGCTTCATTTAATTATTACAAAAACTCTTTCTGGGGGAGGGGGGCAAAGCATAGCACTGTTTATTACTGACATATACACAGTCATAATGTATATTTGTGCATGCCTGGTGTGATGATGTATGATGTAAAAAGTTTTAAAAATGGTTTAAGAATAAAAAATTTAATCCTATAAAACATAACTTTTTTAAAGAAAGTTATGTTTATATGAGGAAAAGTAATTAGTCATGGTAATTGATCACTTAATATTGAATAACATGAATTTAAAAAAATAAACAAATACTGAAAACAAGACCAAGATGTTTCCAGGCCACTTAAATAAGTCAAGCACCCTTCATCCAAGATATATAGCAATAAATGATTTGCATTTTCTCAGCTTGAATAACTTCAATATTAACACATTTTTTTCATTATAAATAATTAATATTTGTTCATACAAAAACTGTCAACTTAAAAAATTCTTTACTGAAAAAAACCCCAAACAAACTATACTTTCAATCATAATATTCAACCAGCAAAATTGTTATGATATTGCTTTAAAGTATTGAAATGTTCCAGTTTAATACTGATTTATGGTACAAAACATTTATTTCAATAGTGTGAAAGGTTTAAATGTCTAAAATTTCTTCAGTTACAATAAAAGCAAACCAGAAAAAAAAAATCATCACATTTTTATTAACACATTTTTTACCTTTGATACAATAATCTTTAGTATCATGATTATCAAACATATATGAAGTTGCAGTCTGTTTTTAAAGAAAAACAAAAACAACCTTACAGAAATAAATAAACATTCTGACTGCATGTTTTAAAGCATAAAGTTAAAATTATTCAAGCTGTAAAAATAATTGAATCTTTACAGAATAGAGCAAAGTGTTACATGAACTTTGTTTTGTAACTTTTAAAAATATTTTTTCCATATGCAATATTTTGGAATGAAATATGTAATACTGACATTGATAACCATCATTACAATATCATAAGCCAATTAAAATAAAATATTCATCTTACATGAACCTATTTTTTAATATTACTTTTTCAAATGTGAAGACAAAATAGGAACTCTTGTTTTACTTTTTTTTAAAGGACCATCAACAACATACTTACATTAGCATGGTCAATATTTTTTTCTACCATGTATTGGCAAGTTCATATGCTAAATTTTTATGTTAAGCTATAGACTAAGTGCTCTTTTCCATAAATTAAAAAAATAGCATCATGAAGCTATACATTTAGCAAAAGCAATAATTCATTCTTTGCTATTGCCAAAACTGAAGGTTTTCAAAGCATTCAAAATGTCTATCACGTGAACAAATTCTGTAAGGGGGTTAATTAAAGCAGAAAAATGCCTAACTTTGTCCATTTAAATGACAATTAACTGTGTTAATAATACCTAACTCTGTGAAATGTTGAAATAAGAAGCACAATTAGAGACATTAATGAATAGTCTCCCATGAATAATCTCTACATGCAAGTAGGTCCTTTTATTTGTTTTACATGGTTTTTATGCTTGTGCTCTATGGAGTGTATGTTGACCTTTCTGCCTTTCTTGTGATACCCAGGTTAACCATTTTCAATAAACATTTCCATTTTCTTTTTTAAATAACATATCTCTTTAAGTATTTAAATTAATTTTAAGCTTATATTTATCCAAAAGTAAAAAATTTCACTGTTTGTTACTGCAATATCTACAAAAGTACTGGCAATGAAGTCCAAGAATTCCAACTACAGGGACCTACCTAATGTTTGGAATACCTTGGATATTAACTTACAAGGGAGACAATTTCCAGTACACCAATGTACCCCATTTATATAAATGTTCGATTGAAGCAGAGGAAGCCTCACTTTATTGAATGCTTTGAAAAACTGGTTATATATAAAACCTTTATCCGAATACATTGTTACACAAGAAAATATTGACATGATATATTATTATTGTCTTCTTTTCATATTTGTATATTATTTCTTCCAAGAAATAGTCTATCACATATAATTTTATAAAATCAAACCCATCTTTTAAAAGTATTTCACAAAAACCTGTAATTTTTAGAAGATAAGCAGTAACTCAGTTACCATGTGTTGTACCACTAATGGCTTGATAAATGTCTATTATTAACAGTTTCCTAACATTATACAATTGATCTGTCAGAAATGACCTTTAAATGACATTTAAGTCTAAATCAATATCCTTACCTTTGTAAACTAGGTTCTAAAATTAAAAAAAAAATGTTTTCAATTGCTCATTAGTGGTAAAACTATTGCTAAATTGTTTTGAGATAAGCTTACCTCAAAAACATGTATAAACTAGATAATACATCTAATAAACCACCTTTTAGCATAAGTTAGGGATCATACAACCAACTAATCTTAGTTAAGTTTTCTTTCTTTCTCTTTCCTCTCTTAGGTTAATCAAATTTCTATAAATTTGAAAAAAAATGTTACACATTTCTTTTAATATGAAGAAAAAACTTTAATCTGCTTGCAGATTTCAAAGTTTTATAACTGTTTGCCAAGAACTAAAGTGTACAATATGCTGGCCTGTAGAGAAGATGTTTTGAGTAAGCAAATTATTCCCCTCCCATTTCTGGTTTAACTAAAGAACAAACTGAAAATCAATAAAGTAAAGTAAAATAATAACATGTCATCAATTTATTTATTTTTTTCTCCTTCAAAAATGGTTATTTTCTAAAAGTTGCATATTTTTGGTTCCCATGTGATGTTTGTAAAATAAACAAAATAAAATTCAGTTTTATATTCCATATTACTTAGTAGTTTTCTGTTCTTTTAGGATAATGCAAACCCATTGGAAATTCCTCACTTGCTTCATGATTTCGTACATTAAGCCAAATGTTTGCATCATGATTAATTACATTAAGCCAAATGGCTTACCATATCACAAAATAATTTTAATGTTAAGAAAACAACTAAGAAGCACTAAGAGTATGACACCCTGATCTTATATCTAACTGCATCATGTCAACATTTTCTGACTTTAATACAGGGATATGGGGTTGGGGGTGTAACTCACCCTTAAACTTGCGTAATTTTTTTAGGAGGGGGTAACCTGAATAAGTTTATGCATGTGTTTAGAAATATGGATGATAGTAAACCCTGAATAGTATCTTATAGATATACACATTGATGCCAACAGTTGATGAAAATCTTATTTATGGCAAGGGAAATATAAATAAAATGATTAATATCTCATTGTAATAGTTATGATTAGACTTGAATAGAATAGAATAATGGCATGAAAGTTTTGCTAGTTATAGGTCTGCAACAGGTCAATTAAAATACTGATAAACTTTAATGATGATTTTGATTCTAAATCAAAGGAAAGATATGACAGTTGTCAATCTTGTTTAGAAGTATGATTTGTCATGTTTTTTGTTTCGATTGTAGAAATACTTTATTGAGTTTATCGTCCAACCAACAGTATTTCAGTTATTTGGAGATGGTGTCCACTTGAAGCAGATATAGTGTATGATACCACACCCAGTCACATTATCCTGACACCAGGCCAACCAGTAGTGGAACTACCCTTATATTTGCTTGAGCATTAGCAAGGGAGCTATACAACTACCATTTTTAACGACTTAGGCATGTTGTGGAATGGTCCGGTTTGTAGAAATACATCCACAGTGACACGAGTGTTTATCTTCTTTGGGATTGGGATATCTTCTTTGGTTGAGGAAGATCCCAGACAAACATAGGAAACAAAAGCACTCCACTGTTAGTAGGAAGACTTCATATTGTGTGGTTTTGCCTCAACCAAGACTCTAATCCTCTTGGTTTGTACCAATAGATCTGATAGTTGCAGGGTCAGTAAAATAGATAGATTAGCATTTAGATATTTATGTGAGTGGTATTTGTACCAATGGATCTGATAGTTGCAGGGTCAGTATAATAGATTAGCATTTAGATATTTATGTTAGTGGTATTTGTACCATTGGATCAGATAGTTGCTGGGTCAGAATTATAGATTAGCATTTAGATATTTATGTGTGTGGTATTTGTAACAATGGATCGGATAGTTGCTGGGTCGGTTGATGAGCAGGTGAAGGTTAGTGTACGACAAGTCAGAAGACACCACATTAAAGTTTTCACCATAGATGGGGCTGGCAGTGATTACCAGTCTGAGGCTTTAAGCACTTGATTTGTTGTTTGTTTTTGTTACATCACACAATTATGGTCATATTGGCAACATCCAGCTAGTTATTAGTGGAGGTGGTCCCCAAACATATATCTGGGTAGAACCACCGGCAGACCACAGTTAAGCTAGAAAACCTATCCTCATAAAAGTTCACCAATACATGAAGCCATGTGGTAAGTCAGCCATTCTATCAGCTCATCCAAGGGCACCTTGGTAAGATATCAACTAATTTAAAAAAGTTTTCAACACAGTCACAACAGTGATAAGTGCAACAAATAAAATGCAGTGATTTCAAATTAATACAACATCTACACTATATTATGCTGTAACTTCTACATCTAAATGACAAGCAAATAAAACAGGGGAATGGAAGAAAAGAAAATCTAAATTTAAAAAAAAACACTGCTTCTATCATAGCAAAACTACTAAAAATATCGACAAAATTAAAATCTAATATTAAAAATCTTCTTGCTATAAATAAGCAAATACTTATAACAATAATTTGAAAAAAACTAGGAGCAAAAATTGTCTACACTAATTTAAAGTAGAGTAAACTAATCCATAATCTCAAAAAAATAATTTTTTCGCAAGTTATAATAAAATTAATTTCCAGCACCCTGATAAAAAAATGTTGTCGTCACCTCAATGCCAACAAAAAAAATTAAACCAAAAACTAAATGATCATGGAAAAAAACCCATTAACAACAACAAGATTATAAGTTTTATCTCACCCAAACTTCATACAACACTAAAATCAGTACCAGCTAAAATCATAGCAACAAATCAGGAACATAAAAAAGATACTTACTTCCTATGCTGTCGCTCCCGGCACTTCTGCAGAATCCTCTCCTCTGTTTGTTGGTATGTTCGTCTATACTGCTCTGCTCGTGAGTGGTCTCCCCTTCGTTCAGATTCAGCGATACAGCTGGCAATCTCTTCCTTTCTATCACGCAGATCTTGGATATCGGAGTATATCTCACTGTCCTCCTCCTCCTGTTAACATTTTAACAGCAGTATTAATAAAAACAGCAGGATAAATGAAAACAACAGGATAAATGAAAACAGCAGGATAAATGAAAACAACAGGATAAATGAAAACAACTGGATAAATGCAAGATGGAAAAAGAAAAAAACATTAAGAGAAATGAGAAAAATGGATAATTATGAAGAACTCTTTTTTCCATTTTTTTTCCTCTGTTTAAAAACATTTGTTACCTTTGGATTTCTCATGTCGATCAAGACAAGTAAGGAAGACAATTCTAGGGGCTCACTGTATTCGTTCTTCAATGGCACACTGCGATAACCTAGGATAAAAGGGCAGAGTGAGTTGTTATAATATTGCAAAGCAAAAATGGAAAAGTATGTGAACTTACAGAAATCTACAAAATATTATTCTTTCTTCATATTGAGTAAGTGTAGTAAAGTAAAATTGCTGTAGTACAAGTATATTATGCAACAAATAGCAATAACAGATAGAGCCATTTGAATCTTGATGAAATCATTGATATACAGTGTGAGGTCACTTACTTTGAGATAATATGTTAGAGGTCAAGTAAGAATAAAATATGAAGTGTTTTTTCTATAATCAATTTACAATGGTTATTCGACATTTTGTATGTAACTCCTTCCCCTATGAATTGTTTGATATTTTCTATTCATACCTAGATCAAATGCTCATAAACACAAACAGTTTCACTAACATTTTGTTTTCTTTTATCTTAAGTAAATCAACTGTTCACCATGTGGATTACCTTCAATGATTGGATAAACAGGCTTCTGTAACCAGACTTGTCTGACAGTTTGGGATTTGATTATTCATTATACCACAGTTTGTTGTTCAGGTGCCGAAAAAAACAGACACAGGCCTTCATTCTTCATAAATACATCCACTCAACAATGTTTGGAGTGTTGACCAGTAAAACATAGAACAAATATTATTTTTAAGTTAACTGTTAGGTGTACCTGACAATAGGCACTTGATAGGGTATGTAGCTTGTCCGAGAAAATTTGGCTCTCCGAACACATCTTCATCCTGCACCACAAATCGGATCAATGCCACATCCGGACAGACGATGTCAAACTCAGTAGTGGCACGGGGCCAAGATGGATTAAGTCCATTATCAGCTGTAAACAGAGAAGTGGTAGGTGTAAGATGGAGGGTATTAATGTTGAATTTTCATTATTTGTTAAAACAGACTAATTGACTAGGTAAACTAGCTGTGCTCAACTGGCCAGCTGAAAGACTCCCTTACGTGAAATTCTCATACCGACTGCAATTTCAACCCACCTTGTGAGTGGCCACAGATTTGCAACTACTCAATTCTACTGTTTGATACTCACTACCAGTGTCCCTCATTTGAACTGTTAAATCTTCTTAAAAATGTTTAATACAAGAAACTTCACAATGTTGATGAGGACTATATAATGGTATAATTGTTAGCTCTCTAAATACTGATCACATTCAAACAGTTACCTCTCTACATATTGATCTTTCAAACAATTACTCTCTACATAGTGATCATTCAAACAGTAACCTCTCTACATATTGATCATTCAAACAATTACCTCTCTACATATTGATCGTTCAAACAGTTACCTCTCTACGTATTGATCGTTCAAACAGTTACCTCTCTACATAGTGATCATTTAAACAGTTACCTCTCTACATATTGAGTTTTCAAACAGTTACCTCTCTACATAGTGATCATTCAAACAGTAACCTCTCTACATACTGATCATTTAAACAGTAACCTCTCTACATACTGATCATTCAAACAGTTACCTCTCTACATATTGATCTTTCAAACAGTTACCTCTCTACATAGTGATCAATCAAACAGTAACCTTTCTAAATACTGATCATTCAAACAGTTACCTCTCAACATACTGATCATTCAAACAGTTACCTCTCTACATATTGATCTTTCAAACAGTTACCTCTCTACATATTGATCTTTCAAACAGTTACCTCTCTACATAATGATCAATCAAACAGTAACCTCTCTACATACTGATCAATCAAACAGTTACCTCTCTACATACTGATCATTCAAACAGATACCTCTCTACATATTGATCATTCAAACAGTTACCTCCCTACATATTGATCTTTCAAACAGTTACCTCTCTACATACTGATCATTCAAACAGTAACCTCCCTACATATTGATCATTCAAACAGTTACCTCTCTACATAGTGATCAATCAAACAGTTACCTCTCTACATAGTGATCATTCAAACAGTTACCTCTCTACATATAAAGAATACCAGGTTAGTGTTGATAAAGATAAATATTATCATGCGAGGCTAAGAAAATCAGAAAGCATGAGGCTTTGGCTTTTTATCCCACCATCAACAGTTTTTTCAAATGGATTAAAAATGGAAACATTTAAATTTACCGCTACTTTTACATTCTTTCAATTCACACCAAATAACATCAAAACAACAGGGTCTCACATAATCTGACATTTTGACAGTTGTTTTTATTTTTGCAGACTACAAATTCATACTTTTATTGATTTTATTACTATTCCTAAACATTTTTAATCATGTGCCTGTATTACATTTTGTTCTAGGTTTTTGCAAGTTTTTGAATTGTATAGGTGTACATTTTAATTAATAAAGCTTTTATAATTTTTTTTTGTTTACAATTTTCTATATCATTGTTAAATAGAACTTCAGAGGATTGCGATGAACTGTCCGGTTAGCTCAGTTGGTTAAGATGCTGCTACTTAATTTTTCAATCCTGCAGGACAGAGATCGAAACCGCGCTCATCCCTTTGTTTTTTAATGGCCTTGTTTGCTCTATTTAACCAACCTTTATATTATGGACATTTTTGGGGTGATCACAAGCATAATTACATGATAAATGAGTTTTGTTCACATAAACATTCCTGAAAGATTTGTCAAAAAAAGTAGTCCAAGTTAGAGCAGGTGCGCGAATATTGGTTGATAAAGCTAATCTTTATCACACGGGTCATATCAACCGATATTTACAGAGATGGTGGGATAAAATGATCAATCAAACAGTTACCACTAAATATTGATCATTTCAACAATTACCTCTCTAAATATTTATTATTCATACAGTTACCTCTCTACAAAGTGATCATTCATACAGTTACCTCTCTACATAGTGATCATTCAAACAATTACCTCTCTACATACTGATCATTCAAACAGTAACCTTTCTAAATACTGATAATTCAAACAGTTACCTTGCTACATAGTGATCATTCAAACAGTTACCTTGCTACATATTGATCATTTAAACAGTTACCTCTCTACATAGTGATCATTCAAACAGTTACCTTGCTACATATTGATCATTCAAACAGTTACCTCTAAAATGTTAATCATTCCAACAGTTACCTCTCTACATACTGATCATTCAAACAGTTACCTCTCAATGTTGATAATTCAAACAAATAATAACTGGAATTTGATATTATTTTTCCAATCATTTTAACAGGAATGGTGATAAAAAAATAACAGATATAAAATCAATACTACATGAAATTCATACAAGTGAAATACATGTAGTATTGAATGAAAAGTTTTGATCCATGTTTGCATAATGTTACTTTCAATTAAAAAAATATGTTTGAAATTTTTTTAATAACTACAACAAAAACTACTGTATTGTCTAGATATCATGTACAAACTACCAATATATTATTAATATTTAAAAATTCTAAACATATTTTGTATATAGTCCCTTGACACATAGACCATAATAAAATTGATGTTTTGGGGTCTTGTATTCATTATATTTATTATTTACAAAAAATGGCACTGGAACTGACATATACACCCAACGATACATTGACATTAAACATGACCTTCACCTTGAGGGTCACACTTGAAAATATTTAAAAAAAGATACAAATTCAAGTGTATGCCTGTAAGATGGTTTAGTTTCATAGAAGCTGTGTACATTATAATACAGAAGTTGTGCCTGAGAAACTACAACATAACAGACATACATACAACTTACGTATTGGTAGTGTTTTAAACTTGTTGCTATCACAATCCAAGCCAACTATTTCAATCTCTACAAATGGGCTTACAAGGCCTCTCTTTGGCTTCATAAGGTGGCGAGCACCAATCACCTGCAAGGCAACAAATCTTGTCAACCAAAAGGGTAACAGGCAGCAAAGTAGCAAGTAGGTCAACCATTTGTGTACAAAAATTTCAGCAGTGAGCAAGGTAACAAAAAAAGTCAAATAAAATATTCTCAGGGTTCCCACAAATTTTTGCTTGTAAAATTCCAGACTGTTTTTTTTTTTAAATTTAATTCCAGGTTTTTCCACAGAAGGGTATTCATACACTATTTAAACCTTTTCCAGTTGATTTAAGGCTAAATGTCAAAATCTGTCATGTGTCTACTGCAAAAAGAAAGTTGATCCTCTCAATATCAATGTGCATTAATAATGTTAATATACAAAGGGTGTTCACAACTGCTGTATTCAGATGTAATCGGAACTGCACTTTAAAACCAAGTATTTTGACTTCAGACGAGCTTTGCAAATGAGTTGCATACTGAAGACTGACTAGATCGCTGTAATTTATGTTCACATCTGTGATTGACAGCATATTTATATTAAATCTCAGCCAACTGATACCAATTTAGTGACTAAAAAGGCTTTCCAAAAATGCAGCACATTGTGAAACATGATCAAATAAATGCTTGCAACACAGTCCCATTTTATTAACAAGTTATGATAACAATTTGCTGATTTCAAACCCAAATCAGTTCGAGTTTTTATTTTTATTTTGAACAGATATCGTAAAAATCACAGCATTTTCCGCATTTTCCATGTAGCCATGGTAACCATGATTTCCACAAAACATCATTTTTGCTGCACCAGGTGAAAAGATATCATTGTTACAAAGTTTCTTTCATGATCTACTTGTGGCTTATAAAACAGATATTTTACATTACTTACAGTTATTGTGATAGTCAGAGGATCCACCTGCAGTGATTTCTTATCAAAGGGAGAGAAATCTTGCAACCTCATGCAATCTGGTTTCAGCACATACCCGCAGCTGGAAATATAATAGAGGAATGTCTTTGATGTTGTTGTTTTCAGTTCAACAGATGTTTCTTAAAGTATAAAGAATAAACATTTTCCTTTGCTAAAAATCTTAAAATGCAACAAAGAAAATGATATTAAAAATGGCTGAAAAAAGGTAAGGTTATTTTTAAAGCATTTTCTTTCCAGTGGGACAAGGTTCCTTTAAACCTTGTTAAAAGTTAAGAGAGATTCTGTGTTTACAAACTTACTGAAGCTAAAAAATCTAACATGTGCTATTATTGGATAGATATTTTAATAAGCCTATTATCAAGATGGGGCAACATGTGGCAACTGAAAATGTAAAATACCCCCTACCCCCACAAAAAAGGTTTATGAAAAGCCAGTGAGTAAGCATAAAGTTATTAGCACCTACTGGCAAACTGAATGAATACACCAAAATTTGTGGTTTAACTTTGTCAAAATACAATTTGTGATCTAGCAATGCTAAGTAACATTGCTCAGAAATTCTCTGCTGGCAGTGCTACCCAGCTCCTGCAGCACTTAAGTATGAGATGGCATAAAAATAAAACAGTCTATAAAGTAACAATATCCATTTTAAGCAGATATAGTGATGCCTTCACTGTCAATAGAATGCAATGAAGATCTGATATAATATCACACCCAGCCACATTAACCTGACAATGGATCGACCAGTTGTGAAACTACCCTTATTTTTGCTCAAACTAATCAAAAGAACTATATCACTTCAGAGTCTATGTAATTTTATTTTGAGTATTACTGCACACCAACACATAATAGGTTGTATTGTGCAGAATAGAATAACGTTTAATGTAGCCATTAAAGTATCCATACATAAAAATTAAAATATCCAAAGTTAAAATCCAGGTTATCCCGTTTTGTTTTTTTGTTATACAGCACAGACACAATTATGGTAATTTTAGCAACATTCAGCTAATTATTGGTGGATGAAGACCTCAGACTTATGCCTGGGTAGAACCACTGGCACACTGCAGGTTAGCTGGAAAACCTCCCCATGTGCTAGTCTTTTACCTGACTGGGAATCGAACCTAAACAGTGAGGGACTGAGGTGTGGTTATCCTGTACCTGAAGCCAAGGGTCAATGTACCGCACTAACTGGAATGAATTTAGCCTGCACTAATACTAATAGCCTAATTCAAATCAACGAACATCAATATACACTCACTTCCCATTGTGAAGAAAGCGTCCTTGGTTAATCTGCATTGGTCTGTCTGGTGTCTGATAGTTGAGTGCACATAACTGGGAACCGCAATTCCACATGGGAACTGGGTCATAGTTGGAAGAATCCACCCTTGGACCCTTTGGATAGATTCGACTCAACTGTCGCCGGTTGTAGGTGGAAAATGGTTAAGGGTTTATAAAATACTTACAATGAACACGTATACCCAAGAACACTTATTTTACTAAATCTAGTTGATACCTTTTACATATTGTTAGGCTTTTTGATAACACCTTCATGCAATAAAAAACAAGAAATATTTATAAAGACTAAGCAAAACATCCTGATGTACACATTTTGCTCAAACATGGTAAAATTCATTATAAGAAGAGGTAGCATTATTCATATATATGATAGACAATGTCAACTTAAATAAATCGTAGGTGAAAAGCGGCTTGATATTTTACATTTGTAATGCTTGTAAATACAGTACAGGTTTTCAATTCCTTGTCTTAGCTTGTTCTATTCTGGATTAAAGATTAACACTATTCAAGCATAATTAGAAAGTTATAAACTCACATCCTTAATTTAAAAACATTGTTATATCATTACAATTGTATTTATTAGTCCCGTTATCTTTTGAAGAATGAAACTTATCAAGAACTTGTACAAAAATCGGCTGGCAAATATCCTGAATATTTGATTATTTAGTTTTGTAACTCCTGGACACATTCTTTGTCTCCCCCTTTTAAGGTTCAAAATTATTTGAAATTCAGGGGTGTTTTACACATTTTTCAGAAATCTCCCTATTTGGAAACAGACAACTTCCTCCTTTGTTTATATGAAAATCACAAATCTCCCAATTTGCAAGAGAAAATATCCCACTTTGGCCTCAGAGAAAGTTCACATGTACGCTCTAAGTTAAATGTGACTAATTTGGTTCATAAAAATCTATCAATTATAAGACTGTTTAGGTTGTTTGAGCAAGATGAATCCCTGAATATCACCCATAATATATCAAGGATATGAAAGGAACTGTTTTGCCTTAGATTTGGTACACAGCTTCTCAGCCTTCGTTTCCTGGAACGATGACATCTCTTGGCAATTTCCTGTACCTGACGACAATTCTGATATGAATGAAAAAATAAATATACAAGTTTAAAAATATATTTATCTTTTCAATAGAAATAATTAAAAAAAAATCTGTGCTTATAAACAATTCAAAATTTTGATACAATCAACAAGTTTTACTAAAATTTACCTTACAATACTTTCATTTTAGTATCACAATACTTAAACATTTTGCATATAAATGAACAGTTTACTTTAAATACACCCAATGTTGAGGGAATTATTTCTATTTATCATGCTGGATACTAGGTATATCAAGAAATGACAAGCCACCCTTAATATAGAAAAATTTAAAAAGTGAAGCTGAGTTCAGCAGTAATTTTTTTTAAAAATAACCCAACATCTTAAAACATAACAGCTGCTGCTAGAATGATTTACATTTAAGTTACTTAAAAAAGTAACTGTTATTTACATTATTGTTGTAGGCTCAAGTAAAAATGTTATTTACATTAAAGTTGCTTCAAAAAGTAACTGTTCTTTACATAAAAGTTATTATCTGTTATTTACATGCAAGTTATCTGTTTATTTCATAAAAGTTGAAACCATTATATATTTAAACTGTTATTTATATATTTTTACATATATATATAATAACATCATGGTTACTTCAAGAATTGAAGCTGTTATTTACATTCATGTTGCCGGCATATGGGAAATCCTTATTTACATTGCTTCAAAATTTGAAACATTTATTTACATTATAGTTGCTGGTATAAATGTAACTCTTGTTTACATTTAAGTTGCTTCAAAATTTGAACCATTTATTTACATTATTGTTGCTGGCATAAATGTAACTCTTATTAACATTTAAGTGGCTTCAAAATTTGAACCATTTAATTACATTATTGTTGCTGGCATAAATGTAACTCTTATTTACATTTAAGTTGCTTCAAAATTTGAACCATTTATTTACATTATAGTTGCTGGTATAAGTGAAACTCTTATTTATATTCAAGTTGCTTCAAGAAAGGAAACTTACTATCCAGGTCAAATGGCACAGCGATACAATACACAATCAGGTCAGAGAACTCCTGTGCTATCTGTTTCTTCTTCTCCATCTGTTTAAGTGTTTGTTGCTGTAATAATCATAATAAACATTTATAAAGTGTTGTTGCACTATTTCTTTTTACAATACTTCCTACAAGTTTATAAATGCTGCATTAAAGTTTGCAATGGTCATTAATTTAAAAAGTAAAACTATTGCATTCCCCAATTTGCTTACAGATTACATGTAGCTTATTTTTACATAATACTAAAGAAGACCTTAGCAAAAGAAAAAATATGTGACAAAAATAAAAACCTTACAAAAATTGTGCAAATAAGTATAGATTTACAAGTTGCAGCAATGATTTTGGTACATTCCCTACATAATCTTTACACAGGAATTCCCTACATAACATTTTATGCAGAAATTCCCCACATATTTTTTTATGCAGGAATTCTGTATGTAATCTTTAACAGAATAATTTCCCAACATAATCTTTTACACAGGAATTCCCCACATAATCGTTTAGGCAGGAATTCTCCACACATTTTACATAATAATTCCCCATATAATCTTTTACACAGAAGTTCCCTACATAATCTTTTATCAAGTAGAATATGTATGTACTTTGCCATGAGAAAAGTGACTTAATGACATCGACTACATCATCACAACAATTTTACAGAAACTTAACAAATGAACATTTTGACAATAAGCATGTTTACCCATAATTGTTAATATGAATAGATAGTTTCATACAAAGGGAGATTATTGTTGGTGAAAAAGAGTAATTTTGGAGAAAAACAACCTTGATCCAGTTAACTTAAAGTTCAAGTCTTGGACCATTATTACAATGTGATTGGTCTAACACATAACTCAATCTGCTAAACATGAACTGACCAAGTTTAAAATGTTAGTGTTCAACAGAGATTTCTGGTAAACATGCACCACATTTTTGTCAAGGACTGGTAGGGCTTGTTTCCATTGCCTGTATTAATTAGCAAAAAGAATTAAAACAACTGCAGGATAAGAGTTTGACCAATCAAAGTGTCAAGAATGATCTTAAACTAGAGCTTCAAGTAGCACCCATGAAAATATATTTGTGTGTGCAAATGTGTAACTATATGTGAATAAAATATTGATAATACATTTTTAGATGTTAATTTAAGAGACATACTAAATCAAAATCACTATTTATTTAAAACAATGTTATATTATAATGATTTTACTGATAAAACATGTACAAACCCCTAAAAAGGAATGTCAAATATCTAGCAATTGTTATGGAAAATGCAGCCAAGTACATCAAGTTTATAATAAGTTTGCAGTGCTGTTTTATCTTTCTTGAAAAGAAAAATTGCTTAATTTGGTTATTTATGTGATTTGTGCTAAATGTGACTAATAAAAGTCTATTTATCACCTTTTATTATATTTTACAAGCTATTGCAGCAACCCTACAAAGTTTAGCTTATATTGGTGGAGAAAGACCCCCAGACAACGGGCTGAGTAGAATCATTGCTACACATCCAGCCTACTGTAAGACCTCCCTACATAAAGTGACGGGCCAAAGAGTAAGAGGAGTTACAAGGTGGTAATCATACAACTGCAGCCATGGAGTGTGAAGATTATTATTTTGATAATTCTACTAACTAGATTACGAATGCTGCTGACTCTAGTGTCAAGTTCCATTCTCTTTCATTCATTATACATATTTACTTTAACCAAATCCATAATTAACAAACCAACATTTTTTTTGCTATTAATCTGCTATTTTATTGTTGTTTTCTTAAAGTTGTTTTTTTACAATGTATATTAAAATTAAGGAAGATTAAATAATTCTATATAATATCACATTTATTGATCAACAATGCTTAATAAAAGTCAACAATGTAAATGATAGTCAACAAGGCTTCATAATAGTCAAGAATGCTTTATAATAAGTCTGTAAGTTATTAACAATTTCTTTTCATGTTTAATTTAACCTTAAGCTATCTAAGCTCAAATGGGAGCTGTGTGATCAGGATCTTCACTAGTTGCTGCTTAGTCACTAGCAATAATTTTTTATTGCCTATCCATGTAGTTCTCAGCACAATGGCAGAAGACGTCAGCACATACCCTCGAATTTACAAACATACCAAGTTGAAGAATAAAAAAGTTAAATGGGCTGTGCAAAGCAATTAATATGGCTGCCTTAGAATTTTTTTTAACTAAAAAGGTATTAAAATCATTGCCAAAAATAATTTGCTAATTGAATAAGAGACACAATTTTTAGTCGCTAAAATAACCTTACAATACTTTCATACTTTAATAATAAAATTTGAATGCACGATACTGACAAAGCTGGATATATCTGATTACTTAAGGAATCTTTATTAAACAATGTTTCTGATAAAAATGTTATCAAAACAAAAATAACACATTTGAGATCCTCATCTGATTTTTTTAAAATGACCACTAAAAAAATGATATTTTCTTAGCCTTGGGATTAAGAATATCATTGATTTGATCAGATGCATCGTGGATTCATAGCAGAGCTTTGTAGAAAGCAGTTTCATTCCAAGTTGATGCCATCAGCACATGCTTTTTATGCTTTTCTTTCTTCATGCAGTCAGAAGTAAACACGTTAAAACTTTTTTCTAGGCAAAAACAAAAACTTCACACCAGTCAGTCATTTGCTTTCCAAATCAGTTACTGCTGTTTTTCTCTGTTATTACTCCATGTCACTCAGTGATTTTTATGGGTTTTTTTGTATGGTCAATTAAACACATAATGTGTATTTTATAATAGGGCTAGTTAAATTCTTACATTAGTTGTAATTTTATTTGAACTGTGACATATTTTCATACTCCGTGGCTTGAAACTCCACAAACAACAACTATCATATATGTTGCCTTAACTGAACCTTCCTGAACAATCTGTAAGTTGTCAAGATATCACTTACTTGATGCTGCATTCACTGTGATAGCCTACAGTGAACAATGGATATTATACCACACCGAATCACAGTATTCTGATAAACCAATCAAGGAACTACCCTTTCAACCTGACAGTATGCATGGAGGCTATATCACTACCAATTTTTATTGTTTTTAGTTTGTCTTCTTTATACATCCCAGCAACCATTTATGGTCATTACAGCAATGACCAACTATTTTAGTGGAGGAGAATCCCAGACAAATGTCTTGGTAGAACCATCGACACATCACATTTCAGCACGTAGACCTCCCCACATGTTTTGCACCACAATGGTACCCAAGCCCATGTGGGGAGTAGCTAAACAATCAGTAGTTACAAGTTGATTGACTCTTGCTATGTTATAAATGTTGCAGTTTAAGTTTCGTAAAATCTTTTGTTTGTTTTTTATTCGACTGAAGAGTGTTGATTCTCATCGACTAGATAAAATAGTCCCAAAATTTTTCTTAAAATAGCCATAGTGGAGCATCTGATCTCATATGAGTGATTTAACATTCTATTAACTCTTAGCTTGCTAAATTTTGTTTAAAACCAAAGCTACAGTTTCAGTCTTTTTGCTTACATACTATAATGTAACATGTGAAGGTTGATATCCTTATTAATAGAGATTGGGCAGCAAATAGTGTAGATCCTGATTAGACAGCTCCCAGCAAGGAGATCTGGATCTACACTATTTGCCTATGCCATATATATATATGAGAATAGCTAGAGTTAAAATGATTACTGCATGATGCAAAAAAAATAAGAGAGCAGAGCCTGTTAAATATATTTGATATAAGAGTGGAAACTGGATTGACTGCGAGTCTCTCTGAAAATGAGTAAATATAAGTTCCATGCATATTCCATGCATATTCATTACGTTTTTCTGGTTGACCATCGTGTTTTCTGAGTTTACATATTTTGTTATATTTGGATCAAAGGAAATAGGAATGTTCTTGTTGGACTTAAAACTGAGAAGTAATCAATAAACAGAAAATGTTAAAATTATAGCTCAAACTTGACATGTATGAATAAATAAAGGGATCAAAAAATACAATAATAATAATTAAAAAGTTTGTAACATAAGTAAACGTTTAGGTGCTGGTTAAATGTGTGTGAGTAAGGTGTCAAAAGAAATATGATATACAATGAATTAGGAAATCATGTTGTTAATTGATAATAACTTCAACTGTTGTTAAGAAAAATAAAAGTTCCCAAAAGATTCCCGATTCAAACAATGAAGGTAGAAATATGCACCTTTTTGTAGATATACATATAAAAGAATAAAATGATTTTTTATTATAGCCCCAAAGAAAATGGCCTTGTTCTTGTTAATTAACAAGGGAGACTTGCTTATCTCAGTAACTTGACACTGCATCTTGATAGGTTTTCAAGGGTTGGCATACACCTCTTCTTTTTTTTACAAAAAGGCAAAAGAAAACTAAAATGTATACAAGTTAAATCTTGTCCCATTATTTAAAAAATGGGCTACCCTGTTATGGAACAACCATTATAAGTACGTCAGCATGAACAAGGTGACTATACCAGGTAGAACTACCATATTTTTACATTTCTGACATTTAAGGTTTGAACTCTGCACATTCTGTATTCAGAGATGAGTCTCTAATGTGACCAGGGCCAGTGGGTATAACATCCCTCTCAGATAATACATAAAACCATTTAAGAAAGCTTTTGCACATGATAAATGATTATTGTTATTATTATTGAAATTAATGTTACGCTAAACCAATTAAACTATGCCTACAGCATGGGTCAAAGTAGCTTGTCAATGGTTTTAAACTAGATCAATGCCAGCTGGAAAGACTTTTATCATGCAAAATCATGCTTTTATATACAAAGAAAACATAGCTACTCAGACTGGCAGATATCTCGTTTTAATGTGTTAAAGACCATAGATATATTATATGGTAATGCAGTATAATGTAATATTTTATCGAGATAAGCACAGCTAATGTAAACAGTGCAGCTTCGAACTGGAAGCCATCTGATCATGAGCTGCACTATTTGCAGCTCAGTCTCTGGCAATTTGTCTGGGCACCTTTACAACACAGAAGGTGAGTAAGAACCAATTTATGTCATTTATCTTAATAGGAGTTGATGACCAAGAGGTTTGTCTACCCTTGCCAAGCCTGGATTCACCAGGGAGACCAAAGGGTCCCCGTCTCCCCAGCAATACCGGGCATAAAATGTTCCTAAACTATATTTTAAAGTCTGCCCTTGCAATGTTAAAGTTAGAAAAAAGTCATAGGTGTTTTGTCTGGTTACCATATAGACAATACCATACCTCATTTCTCAGCTGGAATGATAAGGTAAAAGTGGCTGAATTTGTCATCTTGAAATAAGCTAAATCATATAATACTCTCAATAATATTTTTCTATTGCTTTGATTTATCACATGCAGTAACATTTGAAGAATTAAAAAGATTACAAGTTGACTAATGTGAAAGAATCAGTCCATTTCAACTGGAGGCTTTAATTAAAACAGTATTTGTGACCTTCCAAGTTAATGGTAATGGTTACAGTTAGGAAACAACAATACTTTGTTTAAAACTACAAGATTTTATTTCAGAAAACCATAACAGGCAACACAAATGAAAACAAGAAAAAAGATTATCTAAAAGTGTTGAAAAGAATATATCTTGAACAAGATCTTAAGTTAAACAAAAAAAGCTGCTAGCTAAAAATAATGCCGACCTAAAAATGAAATTTACAACATTGTAATTTGAATCTATATTTCAGCAATGTAAATAAGGAAATGCAATAACAATAAATTCATGCCACTTCTTCAGCACAAAGAAATAAGTATAATCTATGTATATGTTGCAAAACAACACATACCAACAAATAAATGTGAGTGAACTTAGTCCTGGATGCTTAAAACATACAAATAAGGAATTTTATATCTATTATAGTAGTACAGTTGGATTCCAGTTAATTGAATAACTGTTATACGCATATTCTGTTTTATTAAATTAAATATTTAAACATCAAACCTTTTCTTTTTAACCTTTGTTAAAAAATTAATGGTTATATGAACTATATGTGTCAGCCTGATTTTGGTTATAAGCATACATCTAACTGCTCACATACTAGCTATTCACCTACATTTGAGGCTCGATAATTAGTTAATCTCTGGGGCAATTTTCACACCTTTTTTAAAGGGGATTTAAAAACAGGGTCCCTATTCTGTGTCAAGTGTGTGATCAGATTACACCGTTCTGGCCTACTGCCAATGGCATGCTTTCTATCATGTCAACGAACTTCACTTATTTTCGAAAGTTAACAAGTATCAACAGTGAATGACGTTGTTGATAAACTTGGCAAAATCGAACAGTATTAAGGTATGATTTTTTAAGATAAGTGCATCAGTTAATGAAATCAAAACACAAAAAAATGTTTATGTCGTGGTAAATGAAGATATATTTCACTTCTGATTCATTAAAAAGTAACATCTGAAAAGAGCACTTTTCAATAGTACGTATAAAAAGAGATGTAATTCTTTTGCTGTCACAAAAGCAAAATAGCCGCCCTTTAGACAAAGAAATGGCTTTTTAACTGTGTTTAAAGGTAAAAAATTATTAATAATTACATAATTTGTGATGCTTATTAATAAATGTAACATGATAATAGTTTACCCATGTATGTATGTACAGTATTTATGCATGTATTCATGTATACACATAGCAGGCAACGGCTCAATCATAAAGCATGCTCAGCACTGCAGGCTTGGGACTTTACACTGAAGCAATGGTTCTTGCAGGCATACATATATTTGGCTATATGTTTCCGACATGCTCAGTAAATATCACAGTAAATATAAACAAGAAATGCCTCTAAAACTGATAAATGCCCTCAATGATGCAATGACCTTAAACATGAATTTGACCTTAAAATTTAAGCTTCTAAATGTTGAGTATGACCCAAATCCAAGAGAATGTCTATAAAATCGTCAAGGGCTATTGGGGCACTATAAGTTATACTGAAGTTATGGTTGGAACACAAAATTATGTATGTACAGATGAAAGTGAGACTGCAGATCAGTTGGCTTTCATAATATCATTGATAGATGTTCATCTTTATTATTATTAATAGAGATTTGTCGTAAACATTATGGATATATATAAAAAAATGTTCACCCTAATATCATTTTGCAAACTGAAATACAATGAAACTTACAAAAGACGAAGGTAGAAATTGGCATTCTCTTAATATGAAATTGTCTTGAAATTACTGACTTGTACCTAGTTTTTATGTCAATTATGTTGCTTCCATGGAATAAGAATTTGTTTAAAAGATCTATTTCAATACATACCAGATCTTGTAGATTTTCATTACACATCTGTATACACTCTCTCCATTCTTTCATCTCTGCTTCTGAATTGCAGGCCACCTCTAAATGCTGGGCTAGAGACACGCTGTAGATCTTGAAACAACAAGGTTTGTCTCCCCTGCCTTGGCTCACCTCTTTAACAAGGGAGGTAATAAAAATTTATGAAAAATCAGTGGTTGACAAAAAAAAAGTAGAATTAGGCCTAAGCCAAAAGAAAACTCTAACTACTCAGTAAATTTTTGTCAGATCCAGTAGATTTTTGTGAGATCAAGTAAAAAAATTTCAGACCAGAAATCTTTTGTCACATCCATTAATTTTTTGTTAGAGCAAGTAGTTTTTTCAGATCCAGTCTGGCAGTAAAATTTTGTCAGATCCAGAAAAAGTATGTCAAATCCAGTATATTTTGCAAGCTTGGTGAACTAAAGGTGTATTTTAACTTTTTTTATTGAGATTGGAAAAACAACAAAGTTATAATAGGGCTTTAACATAACATATAGTCTCCTTGTAAATATTTATGTTTTTATTTGAATTACTTTGCCAAAATGGTTGTAATATTTAGAGTGTAAATTTAAGTTTTGTTCTTATACTGTTTTAACCATATTAACCCTTATCTTGCTACATTTGTGAATAACCCAGACTAGATAATTCTTAGTGATCTTCCGAATTTGACCTTGACATGCAAAAGTGCCAAGACATTGTTTAAGATTCAGTAGCACATGGTTTAGGTCCTGATCAGACTCCCAACAAGGCCCCTGCTGATTTGGATCTACACTTTTTGCCAGTCATATAAATAAGTGTTTAGCAAGCTACAAGTTAACCATCAACAATTTTATCAAAGCCTAATTCTTGGAGTATATCATACTTCTAATATATTTTTAGGGTTTCAGAACTCATACTTCTTGTAAAGTAAGAAATGTTACAGTCTGTGATGACAACATCTTAAAAAGATTCAACTATAAAGCTCCAAGGATACCAAATTTCAGGACCCTTTAAGAATTTGGACTACCAGAGACATTATCAGAAAGGAGACAATCAGCATATTACCAACGTTCACCATCGACTCTGGTATTTGCCCATTAGTTCCCTGCTTGTTTACCTGTGATACAGTTCCTGACATCCAGAGCTCCCTTCTGTAGGGAACCAAGAGGCGCAGTTTCTGCTGAGTCATCCTGTGGTTCTATCTCAGCCACAAAGTTAGCAGGAAACCAATATTGCTTTTTGTCTGCATAGTCACCACGCCACCTGGAAATTAAAAATATAGCAGGATCATATCAAACTGTTAGTTAAAAAGTAAATATGACCTTGACCTTGGTGGGTGGAGTTGCAATGTATAAAACATCTCCAATACTAACCATTAGGGATGACCTTAACTAAAACATTTAATACAACCTTGACCGTAATGGTAGCACTAGCTTATGTTATGGAAAACACAATGACAAGTGTATTTTGGAAGATGGCATAGTTTGATAAAAATACTGTGAAAAATATGGAATATACGAGTGAGACACAAAAATGGAATAGACAGATATGGATGGCCTGACAGGAGGACAGTGTGACTGCATTGTGCCTCACTTCAAGGGCATAAAAAACAAGAGAAAAAGCTTCACATATACATTAAAACTGGGTTATCAAAAAACTCTTTTGTAATACCGTAAGTTAATGGATTAATACTATCCAAATGCTATAATTTTTCATGTTGATTTTCGGTGTTATAAAAATATTTTGACTTACCATCCGTCATCATGTTTGTTGACATTTGTGATGATGGCTCCCTTACAGAAGGACAGCTCATCCTCTCTCTGCGCTGAGTAGTCATGGAGTGCCTTTACACGCACCTTTAACAAGATACAACACAGGTGGGGATTAGTATACTGTAGATATAAAAGTGATACAAAACAGATCAAATACATAAAGCTTCTTGTATTAACAGTTACAATTTTATATTATTTACTAGTTTAATGTAGACAAAAGTGATACAAAATAGATCAAATACACAAAGCTTCTTGAACAGTTACAATTTTAAATTATTAACAATGACACTTGAATAGGTTTGACGGCACCTAACTTACTGCTTGTATATATGTGGAAAATTAAAGAAAAAATAAGTTTTACAATGTTATGTCTCCAGATTTCTAGAAAAAAATGGTTAATACTTTTAAAAACTGTGCTAAGTTCTATTAAAAACAATATTAATTTTAGAGAATAATCTTATGAAATACGTAGATCTGCATGTATATAGAGCATGAAAATTGAAGCAATGTGATTTATTTAGTTTTGTATATCTACTTAAAGGGAAAAAAACCCAGATGTTTCTAACACTTATACATTAACAATGTAGAATACAATAGAGTGTGCATCTATAAATTGTCAATTATCTGTTTGAAAAAGAAATCATTTATAAGACGATTTGAACAAATATGCAACCTACAAATGAGATTGTGGTCATTCGTGAACACACGTTTTCTTTAACTATGAAATACAATAAAAAGATAGCAAGTTAACAGTAGATTTTTTTTAATGTTTGAGTAAAATATTATGTTTTGTTCTTTAATTCTAAGATCAAATCCAATCTAAATATACAATTAATATATATATATATATATATATATGTATATATATATATATATATATATATATATATATATATATATATATATATATATATATATATATATATATATATATATATATGTCTAACAGTGGAAACATTTTTCATTATATTATATTTTTGTTCTTTTGATGTCAATTATAAAACTTTATATAAATTTGTTTAAGCAAAAGTATTATACAGAAACACTTTTTTTTTAAAAAACATATATGAACTGAAGCATTCATGCATTTAAAGGAAATTTAGTACTTTTTTTATGCACAAATATGAAGCTCATTCATGCTTTTAAAACAATCAACACATCAAAGTAAAAAGAAAAAAAAATGCATGCATTTTAATGGCAGCAGAAAAGGACAAAGAACGTCACAATTCCTACTGGCTACAGCAAACACTATCTAAGATTGTGGTTTCATCTGGTATAAAATGATATAAAAACTCATGTTTTATTTGCTGTTTTACAAAATCTGAAGACTAGATGCTTTGTGATGATAAACATAAATAAATATCTTCCTTTTGATATTTTTCTAGACTATGGTACCCCTGAGAATTTTTCCTTGCTCAAATATTTTTTTTACCATGTAAATGAAATGATGAACACATTCCACTGGTTATATGTTAAAATTTACACTTTATGCAAATTAAATTTAAGCCACTTTAAACTATATTTATTATTTGATTTTGGTTAGTACATATTTCTATTTAACTTGTGCAAATGTCTATTTAATATATTTCTAACCATGAGTTGTTAGCCCTTGAGCAAGACTATTGACTGCACACTGCTCAAGGTACCTGAGTACTGGTGCTACCCATATGGTGGGCAGTCAAGGGAGATTAATATAAGCTGAAAGAACTTGTTTACCATTGAATATTAATATTAATATAAATATTAATAAATGTGTTAAATATAAACTGACTAGGATCCAAAAGATAAAGATTTGGTTGAGACATTAAGACATTTAGATTAGTTTGTACAATTTAAAAATTAGTGGAAAATTTATAGATATATAAAAAGAAAAATCAGAATGTGACCATAATTATGGTGATGATGTACAAAAGGACACACAGACTCATTTCATACTGACATAAATTGTCCAGACATAGACTCCTTATCAACCATTTTGAGTGATTTTCATGTTATATTTGAGCTTAGGGATAGGATTATCTTTTATGCTTCTAACATAAATAAGGACTCTGTGTATATTGCACATACATTTATAGTATAATGTAATAGCAGGAAGAACAAAATTAGGCAGTCAGATGTTTGAGATATAAGAATTAAATGTGTTTGAAAGAATAAAAATAACATTTGCATTTTTTGTCATATAAAGAAGATATAAAAAAAAATTGTTAGATGCAAGGCATTTTAAAATTTCTAAACACATCCATGGCTTTTGTGTCAGCATCTTTTATCACAATATCAAGGGACAATTGCGGTCATATTTAAGGAAGAAAACAGTCTTTGTTTGGGCAAAAACATCAATGTCAAATATGTCAGGGATAAGCAATTGTGAAAGCAGTTTATGATTTGTGAAAAGCAGTTTACAACTGTGAGAAAGCAGTTTACAATTATGTATGGTTTTTTTTGACAAGGACACAATTATAGTTGTAATGGTGACATCCAGCTAATTATTGGTGGAGTAGACCTTTTAATATAGGACTGGTGTCGAAGCACAGGTGCAGTGCAAGTCAGCAAGAAGACTTCTACCTATGAAAGCCCTCAACTCAATCGGGACTCGATCACACCCAGTGAGACGCTGAGGAGTTACAAGTCCACTCTAACTACAACACCTTATTACAAGTAACAGCAATTTAACTAAATGATGTCATATATACCAAATTTTTCTGGTACATATTACCTTATTTTGAAATGAGTTTTAGGGAATGTTTCAGCATGATTTTTTGTTATGTTGGTGGAAAAAAAATCCCAGACAAATACCATATCTGGGCAGTGCCACTGAAGCAACCAGGGTCAGAAAAAATACCTCCTCACATGAAAAATCAATTTCAGCTTATATTTGAGTCCATGTTGTGTGAGAATACTCTAGGCTTCAGTTAAGAAGTAGGGTTAAGGAGTGGGGAATGATTATTTGCTATGGTCAACCCATTTTAAAAGATTACATAATGCTAGCTTAGGTGCCTGTAAAGGAGAATGCATACCAAGAATATACCATGTTTACCATTTCTACTTTGTTAGACGATGTCATATATGGGGTTTTTGGTTTAGTACTGAATATATTGTTGTTTATTCCTTTGACCCTTAACACTATAATTTGTGTGTGCAAAGTGCATTTTCGTTACCTTAGAAATGAACAAATTGGGTTGAAAATATATGCCTGGTTCATAACAGGGATCAGCATTGGCACCCAAAGGAGTCTGCAATATTTTCAAATTTACCAAAAGAATTAATTAGGCTTTTTTTTTTTGTTACTTAGTAACCATTCTATTGTGATTTGTGTAACAGCGCAGCTCAGGCGTCCAATGGAAGTCTGCAAATTTTCAAATTTTTCACACAGATAATCAGGCTTAACATATATTAGAGCAAGCATTTGTGTCTAATATATAATAACAGCACAGCTCAGCCACTTGGATAACTACTAAAGGCTGCATGTTGTTTGCCACAGTTCTAAGTTTTCTAACATAATAACAAACATGGTTTGTCTTCTGGAAGAATAATGAATCTAACATACAGGGATGAAATGATGCTCATTCTTAATAAAACTGTTCATTATTGCTATAACAACTGAGTGGTACAGGTCCTAGTATTAAGTAAATTTACAGGGTCACTGTTGTCATGGAAATCATTATAGTCAACAATGTCATTAATGTCAGTTAAATTAACAAGGTCAATAAGGACAACAATGTAAAGAAACCAAGGCCAATCAGATCAATAAGGACAATTAGGTCAATGAAGCTATCAATAAAATCAAGGTCATGAGGTCAACAAGGTCATTAAGATTAACACAGTCAATGGAGTAAACAAGGTAAATGAGTTCAACACTTTCATGAGTTCAAAAAGGTCAGTAAGGTAAACAAGATTAATGAGGCCATGAAGGCTGTCTTTTATCATGAACAAATATTTGGTAACTAACATTATGACAGGAAAGCATTGTGCATTACTAATTTAAATGCATTTATTTTGGTAGTTGCTTATCAGGTTAAGATATAACCAGAGCGAACTGGTGTTTATTGTTCATTTAGTCGTGTATCTGTTGTATGGCAATGTTTATTTATGAATAATGTAAAGTGGCAACAGACAGAAGTCTGTCTATACACATATACACATGTATATGATTTCAGCTTATGGTAAAAACACACGATTATGCAAAGACATCTGGGAATGACGTTTATCAAATCACTTCATGTAAGGGCTTGTTGCATGACAATGCACAATAAGAAAATGCATAGGTTTTATAAGTATTCCTATGCTTTTTAAGTGTTACTTGGCAACATGTATAAAGAAAAGGGTTGCTTAGCCACACACATGAGCATTAGCAATACATGAAAATAATTCTAGGTTGATCAACAATGCTGGTGATACAAGATGCATTGTCCACAGACACTGGATCTAGCAAAGGACAAACAACAAAGATAAAGCACGTAATTCACATGCTTGTACTGGAAAGTGGATTGCCTCTCTGTTAGTTATGCAACTAGTGATCAGTGCCAAATATAACGGTGAATTTGGAGATGGCACAGGACCATGGACCTGAAGAATGTTAGTTTAACATATGTGCCAACATTCTGCATAAATTTAATAATACAATTTGATGATTATTTTACTTTATAAGCAGTGAAATAACTGCAATCACAATGTTACTTCTTATTCTAAAAATCATATTAGAAATAAGAATATTTTTGTTTTTGTATAAAATATGTTTTCCAATGCTGTAGAATGATGTGGGTATTTTATACAACGATAAAAGGCAAATGCTAATGTAGAAAATGGATGAAGTTGGGAATGTGTAGACATTTGTATCAGTGATATTAGTACATCCTGTTTTTCAAAAGTGAACATGCTTGAGTTATCATCCTTCATATGATCAGATGAACATGATACCTATTTGCCGAATTGATAGGTGGAGATTGATGTACTCTTTTAAAAAAAAATGAAAAATATATATTTTACGATTTACAGTCAACAACCTGATTTACCAAGTAGTGTATATGTTTGCAATTAAACTGTTTGTATACAGGTTTAAAGTTAGTACCTGAAAGTTATAGCATAAAAGGTTGCTAAGCAACAGCAAGGATCATTATAGCTACAAGGTGCTGAAGTCAAAGCAGTCCATAGGGTCACTGTCAAAATCAAAATAAGGTCCCTTAAGATTACTGAGGTCAAGGTCACTGACGTCAACAGGGTCATTGATGTCAAAAAGGTCACTGAGGACAACAAGGTTACTTGGGTCAAAAATGTCAAAAAGTTAGCATGTTGTTTTTGAAACTATGCCAAATAAACAAAATCACTGCAGGAAACTTTCTGAAACAGCTTAAAGAAAACATAATCTTTATATTTAACATTGTTTTCATTGAAAAGGATGCTTAACTTAAAAATAACTTAAATTATAGAAAAATGAAAAATTGTGAAAAGTAATAAATTAAAAAAAAATAACATAACACACCTAAGATTACATTTTAAATGTATGAATGCTCAAATAGCATTCTTTTGAAGGCCTTGAATTTAAAATGCTAGAACCTCATAAAAAATATATGTCATTTCTTTTTTACACTGCTTCCTATAATAACAAGCTTTAAATGTCTAAATAATGTACTTTTTGTTAGAAACTTTATAAGATATTTATTAAAGCTATATTTATAACTATTTATAACATTTATTATATCTAAACAGTAATGGTACAATGCTTTTTAAAAGGTTGTGTGGCAGGGAATACTGGTGAACATCAGATTTGTGGGTGCGGATACGTGTTGGTTATCTGCAGAAAAAAAGCTGAGGGAGTGGAAATGAAATCTAAGGAAGAGCCTTAGACATTCCGTTTTTATTGAAACTGCTGCTATAGTTACCTTAGACATACAGGAATTAGGCAAGTGATATATGCCAGCATCATAAATATCATCTTCCATATTGGGTTCCTAGAAGTAAGCATGCAACGTAAAAATTTAAGATAAAAATCAAAAAATAGACAAAATTAAACAAAATACCTATTTTGATAAAAACTCAAATGCAAATAAATACACAATAGTTAAACAGAAGACAACAAATTTCTAAAGGCATGAGCAAAAAAAATGACTAGATCTAGACATCTACAAATTTTGGCAAGGTGTGCATTCTAGATACAAAAAGTATTATATAAACATGTTGCCTTGGATAACAACTACTTCAAAACAATGTTAGAAATAAGCCAAATTAAAACTACTGATACAGTGTTGCCTATAGTCTGACGGTATGTTGTTAAGCTCTGCATTATTTTGATTTTGTTGTTGAATTACATTGCAGCCAGCAATTGTGATCATTATAGCCATGTCCATCTGTTTTCGTGGTTAAATAAAAAAAACATTTGACTAAAGTAAGATCCCTTTATTATCAAATAAAAGAATGATTTTGGATGGTTGCTTTTTTTACATTTTGACCTAAATTCAATCAACAACCCAATGAAAAGCCTTGTAACAACACTCTTGTTTGTATGTAGAATACACCCTGCCAAAGGAAAATGCACAACAATGAAATCGTAAGATACAATAAAAAATGAAAAATGTCAAGAATAAACAACACCACAGCCGTGTCTGGATTATCAACTCTAAAAAGAAACAATAATAATAAACAAGCAATGATATTATTGCAACAACAAATGATAGCGTCACCAAAAAGAGTGCAAGAAAACAATACACCAACAAGCATCATATGGGATACTGATTGTTAAGCATGTGATGATGTATATGTCTCTGGATAGAATAGAAAGATAATGTGTTTTGTGTATTGTATGTATAACTATGCAAGTTTTCTTAAATTTCAAAGTTAAATACAGCTCCGTGATTGGAGGAGTCACCCTGCTATCCCTTGTCCCTGGAGCCTCTAATATTGAAGGTGCAAATATATACCAAAAAAGTATGACACCTAATAAATCTACCAACATTTAATTAAAATAGAGAATAAAAAAAGCTGACGTCCAATGATTTAAAGCTTGATATAAAAATTGCAAGCTATATGATAAAAAGCTAGCAGGTTATAAACTAAGCCTATAAATTTTACATGAGAAACAAAAGCTAATAACAAAAGCCATCCCATATGAAGCTAGCTGGCAATAAATTTAGATTAATCTATTCAGCACTTATTTGATGTAAAAAAAAACACAACCGTGATGGCAACAAGGACTGAAACAATACAACATTAACAACAATGTGAACAAAGATAACTTCACAAAGATTTTTGTGCAACAGTTTTAATTCTTAACTAAGTTAATAGTACCAAAAATGAAATCCTGATTGTTTATCTGGATAATTTTGATTTTTTTTTATAAACAAAAAGACAAAATAAGTTCAAAATAAAGTATCAAAATCATTGTGAAGCATCAAAACAAACATGTACAAACCATGACAATACATAAACACAGACAAAACAAATTGGTAGGCAGACATGTACTTAAGGGTCTTCTTCATTCAAATTTAAAAATCTTTTGCCTGAAGGCTGACAGGTACTGGAGGCCCTATGTTCGATCTCAATAAACGTCATAAAAATGGTATTGCTATAGCTCTCTTAAAGCAAACATTGATAAGGGTACTTCCAAGACTGGTTGGCCTGGTGTCAGGATAATGTGACTGGGTGTGATCATCATGCCAGGAATTCACTATGCACCGTGAAGGCAGCACTATATCTGATTCAAGCGGACACCATCTCCAAGTAACTGAAATACTGTTCGACGATAAAACCAATAAACAAATAAAAATGAAAAATGAATCTATTCTCAAGTCTGTTAATGGTATTTCACCAGTAAATCAAGCAGACAATTCATTTCTTGGAAACAGAACAGAGAGTACATACTCTTCAGTCACAAGATTGGCTTAAACTAAATGTACAACTCAAGTTTATTTAATAGTACCATACATGGCTGTACCATTTTGTTTTGAGTTAACACTACAACACAGATGAATCAACACAACATATTTAAGCAGTCCTGCAAACAATGACAAAATAAAAAATAACTAATGAAAAAATAAAAAAAAAGAAGTTGGTAAAGGGGGTGGGCTTATTGCAAGTGGGGTGGAGCATAGGGGGTGGGGTTACCTTGGAGGTGAAGTCGTTAGGGTTAATATATAGGTCAGGTTGGCTAAACATCCCATAGTTGGCAAGATCTGTTGGATCCTATAAACATGAAATAACAAAACAGTGGATTTTGTTTAAAATTTTGTTGCATAAAACTGTAGTTAGACTGCTAACGGTCCTCAGCTGTACTGTGGAGTTCTATCTGCCTCTATTGTTTGGCTACATAACCTGGAATATACCAAATGGTTACTATCCCTAAACATGGAACAGTCAAACAATAAAATAACTTGAAGGAAAATCTTAAAAAATGTGGGATACTAAAGCTTAAATAAAAATTGGTTACAATCATTTTTTTTAGAACAATTGTCTAGTGGAACATTTCATTTCACATCTAATAAATGTGCACTTAACAGTTTTTACACTAATAAGTTAATATTGAACAATTTCTCGATCTTTTATACGACAACAATATGCAGTATTCACTGTAAAATCATGTCCTGAACATATAACATGAAGTGGTGTACTCTTCACACAGTAACTGGGTCAACATTTTCTGAATCAAACTTAACAAACTTTTGCTCTATTTAGGGAATAGATTTTGGTTTTCTGTTATACAATTGTCTTAAGCTACATAGATGACAAAGAACTGAAACAGCTTATCCAACAGGCTTAATCCAGCAATTACCATACACAGAAGACATCAGGTAAATGTCTGAATAGAATTACTGTTTCACCTCATACAAGCTGAACATTCTCCCCACATAAAAAATTTCGCCCTGACTGGGCCTATGTTAGAAAGGGCTAGGGCAACATGGCCACAACTGTCACCCTTCACCCCTTAATAACACCTGTAACATATAATAATACATGAAGGCAAAGTTATTAGCTTGTCGCTAAATTAACAGACATAAGTCTCATGTTTCAATTCCTTAAACATTAAATATTGTCTCATGTTTACAAATAAACTTTAATGTCTTGCAACCAACATATTTATAAATAGCATATTGAGTAAAGTAAAAGTATAGTGATGAGGAACATTAAATATTAGCTTCTCTTTAGTACTTACAATCTGAAAGAAATAAACAAATACAAAAAGGATGATTTAAAATGATCTGAAAAAAAATCATTAGGATAATTTCAAACCACTTATGCACAAAAATATGTAAAAATATATTAATGTATTGAATAGTAGTTGGAGGTTTCAAATATCACCTCTTTAAAAATATGACTTTTAATACCACCTCCTGAAAATCATGAGCTAAAGACTTCAACTTGATATAATCATAATTTGTAATCTCAGTAAGCTTTGGTTTATCTTTAAATAATCACTTAATCTATACACTCTGGTGAATTTTAAAAATCCCTTTAACTATACATTCTGGTGTATCATTATCCCTTGAACTATACAGTCTGGTGAATCTTAAAGAATCCCTTGAACTATACACTCTGGTGTATCTTCAAAAATCCCTTAAACTATACACTTTGGTGAATTTTAAAAATCCCTTTAACTATACATTCTGGTGTATCATTATCCCTTGAACTATACAGTCTGGTGAATCTTAAAGAATCCCATGAACTATACACTCTGGTGTATCTTTAAGAGTCCTTAAAAGAACATAATCTTAGCAAGTAAATAAAGTAAGTAACTAAGAAAACATACCACGCCTTCTCTTTCCACTACAGCATCATTAACAGCCTTCCTTAATTTCATCTTCTTATAAAGGGGATACCTCTCATAGTATGTTACAAGTTCTGTCAAACTCTCAAACTCTGCTGTGCCGATAGTGAACAACCGACCCTCTTGTCGGATACGACAGTGTTTGATCTTCCCCTCAGCTCTGTGGCAATTAAAACATTAAATACCAGTAAGTTTTAAGCAAACTTTCAATATTTGATTGGGAAAAAAAATTCTTTATGACAGTCTACTTTCTGGGTTATACCAGTACCTGGTTAGAAACTACAATGACAATGCAATATAAATCCAACAATTAATATTTTGTATTAGGTTTGGGGCTTGAACTGAAAATCCTTCAATGATATGACCAAAATTGCTAAACCACAGACTATGAGCAAATGTACTAATAAAGTTTGAAATAAAAAATAAAAAAAATATTTTAAAGAAACAAAGAATCCAATCTTTAAAAAGGCAAAATGACATGAGGAAAGGTTGAAGAGTGAAAGATTTTCAGAAAAAGGAACAAAATGTATCTCTTATTAAATAAGAAATTAAACTGTATGAAGGTTTGGCTAATCTGAAATGAGCAAGAGATACAAAAGCCTTATAGGGTGTGTATTTTATTGTCCTTACAGACAAACATCATGATAATCATAACTAGAGTTTACTTAGTTCATTATTACAAATATGCTCCAAAGCATACACAGTTTAAAAGAAAAACAACTGTTAGTTTTTTTGTTCTTTGTAACAAAACACCAACATAATAATGGTCATATTGGCCACATCCAGCATATTATTGGTGGTGGAATTCACTAGAGTGCAGAGCAGATCAGCTGGAAACCACCCTACATAAAGATCCCACCAAACAGGGACCTGAAACCCACGTAGCAAGGGGCTAAGGAGTTACAAGTCAGCGATTTTTACCACGTTGCATCAGGCACCTTGCTGGTTTGAAAGAAACAACAGGCACTGAGCATTACCAACCTAAATGATATTGCGTAGGCGAACTGGTCCGTCTCACTGCGTCTCACCAAGAAAGCACCATCGTATGGTATTCTCCTCAACATGTCTTCTGCTTGGTCTCTGTCTTTGTTCTCATGGTACCATCTGTATTGAAATCAATAATGGTCAAAAACATAAGACACACAATAAGTGAGATTATGGTAATACATTAAGACACCTGACCTGGCAGCGCAATTGGTAGAACATCGGCTCCAGGTAAGGGAGGACCCTGGTTCAATCCCGGGCCGTCAAAGTCGTTAAAAATGGTAGTGGTATAGCTCCCTTGTTAATGCTCAAACAAATAGAAGGGTAGCTCCATGACTGGTTGGCCCGGTGTCAGGATAATGTGACTGGGTGTGGTATCATGTCAGGTGTTCATGGCATGCTATACACAGTGATGGCAGCACTATATATGCTTCAAGTAGACACCATCTCCAGATAAAAGTAATACTGCTGATGGAACTATAAACCCAATAAACAAACATTAAGACATTTTGATACTTTAATATTCAGATGAATTCTCTTCATCTTCCCTTTGATTTCTGTTTATTGTTTTCATGGTGCAATCTGTTTAAGGGTAACCATACATAAAGTTTACACAAATATGCAAATTTCTTTTAAATAAAAAAGGTGAATCAAGACCTTTCCCCACCTTTTTAGAATGAATTAGAAGTAAATAAAAATAGTCCCCACCAACTTTGAGACTGATGAAAAGAAAACAAATAAAAAACTGAAACATTAGCTTACTCTTTGCCCTCATGGCTCTGGGGTTGAGGTACTGGTTCCCGTAGCGTCATCATGAAGTTGGTTCCCTTCAGAGGATGCGACCGGTAGTACATAATGAGGTCATACAGGCTGTTGAACATCTTGTTGTCAATGAGGTAATATTTAACCTGTGAACAGATAAGCACATGGCCAATGTGATCATATTTAACCTGCAAACAGATAAGCATATTACCTATGAGGTAATATCAACCTGTTAACAGATAAGCCTATGGACAATGAGATAACATTTAACCTGTGAACTGATAAACACAAGACCAATGTGGTATTATTTAACCTAGGAATTGATAAACAGAAGACAAATGAGGTATTATTTAGCCTCTATTCAAATAAGCACATGATCAATGAGATACTATTTAACCTGTGAACAGATAAACGCAAGACCAATGGGGTATTATTTAGCATCTATTCAGAATAAACACATGATCAATAAGATAATATTTAACCTGTGAACAGATAAATGCAAGACCAATGAGGTATTATTTAGCATCTATTCAAATAAGCACATGACCAATAAGATAATATTTAACCTGTGAACAGATAAATGCAAGACCAATGAGGTATTATTAAGCATTTATTCAGAATAAACACATGATCAATGAGACAATATTTGACCTGTGAATGGATAAGCACATGACCAATGAGGTATTTGTAACATAGTGATATTCATATTAATATTCTTGGTTTTTATTTATGTAAACTATTTATTCTGTTACAGGTTTCAATAGAACCTTTTCAATAAACATATATTGATCAACCTACATGTGTAAACTTTTATGGAAACCCCATTTACATATTATTTAACCTGTAAACAGATAAGAACGTGACCAACGAGGTATTATTCAACCTGTAAATGGATAAGCACATGACCAATGAGGCCATATTAAACTTGTGAACAGTTAAGCATATTACCAATGAGGTATTATTTAACCTGTAAATAATAAAACAAATTACCTTTAAAGTACAATTTTAACTGTTAACACATATCACACTATCAATGTTATAATATTTCACATATGAACAAATAAGCACATGATCAATGATGTAATTATATCACCTAAAACAGATAGCAAATGGTGACAGTATTTAACAATACCTGCATATATGGATGAGGTGCATGCATGCTTTTACAATGATTGAAACTAAAAAGATTCCTACCTGGCCCATCTCTTGCCTTGACCGTATTCGACAGTGATTATTTGTTTCTTGCCACCTAAAATGAAAACATGGATGTGACAAAGGACAGAATATATAACAAATACAGTTATTCGAAATCATCGGGACTGCCAATTTTCTTCGAACAATGGGTTGGAAAAATCCAAATTGCTTTCACTTGTCCGAAATTTTGAATTATATAATTATTTGCAGTAATGTGCAAGAAGCAATGTATTTACCAAAATACTTAACAGTGAAATATAAGAAAAGTTAATTGTTGGAAAAAAATGGAATAATAGAATAAGTGTCATATTTTATTTTTTCGTATTTTCAAGATCAAAATTTACGCACGTATGTATAAAAAATTGTTGAATAGACATGAACATGTTATCATCATCAACAAACAGCAATATACATCACATAATGGTTACAAGCACATAGTAACAAATCATACAGTATTTAATTGCAGCTGATGTAAGTATCGCCTAATTGTAATGTCCTTCTCATGATTGCTCAGTTGAGATTTCACCCACCATGCAAGCCATTTCTTAATTGAGATGATGGTGATATCTGTCAGCATTTATACCTACCCACCCTGAAAGTTTGCAATACCGCTGGGACACAAACAGAATACCAGTTAATCTTTAAATGGATTGTCACTGTGCTTAATTGATCAAATTTTTTAACTGATTGTCAAACTAATCAAGATGTCATATTCAATAACCAACCAATTAACGAAGCCAAACACTGATGTTACTAGAATAACCTCCCTTCAGAGGTAACAATACACAATGGTCAGCCAGTAGAGACAGCATTAAAACTGTACATTGGGGACTGATATTGACTTCATGAACACTTAGCAACAATAACTAAGGGCTTGGATAGGGGCATACACAGCAGGCAAGCCAGAAGACATCGTAACAGTATATTTACTTCTCAGCCTCTGACTGTTAAGATTTGTGACCAAGGTGGTTGAGCAGGATATGTACTTCTGCCTATACCTAATTAATATGTGCTATGCTGGTTGAGATTTTAATATTAATTAACTGTGTGCCCATTTGACAGCCCTACCTGAAGGACAATGAGAAGTCTCCGACGAAAGTATCACTGTCTCGGACTAGAAACGTTCCATCGCCAAGGTGGGCATAGTCTTGCAGCAAACTTTCTGCTTCCTTACGGCCTCCTGGCAACCGACCGTGGAACCATTTCTCGCCAAAATGTAATTCGTCATGTGGTTGACCCTTAACAAATTATATATTTACAGGTAAAGATTAAAGCAACTAAAACCAAATTATTTTTTGCTTCATTACAATGAAAACAAGAGGGCCATGATGTCCCTAAATCACTCACCTAAGGACATGGACTTTTAGTAGGCTCATATCTGGCATCAAGAAATTAAGAGTTACTTACTTTAGAAATCTTTGGGAAAGATTGGATCATCAGTGCGACCGCTGGGCTGACAACATTTCCTAGAATTTTACCCAGTGACCTACTAAATTCATGTGACCCATTTCAACACATATCTAAGATTTCATACTGGCAAACATTCTGGCTAAGTATGGTGAAGATTGGGTCATCAATGTGGCCTATAGGTGTTTTTACAAGGTTTTTCTAAAAATTTGACCTAGTGACCTAGTTTTTGATTCCATGTGACCTTGTTACAAAATCACCAAAGATTTTTCATGCAGGCAAACATTCTGGCCATGTTTAGCAAAGATTGGGCCATAAGGGTGGTCTCTAGTGCATTCACATGAGTTTTCTAAGACTTTACTTAGTTACCTACTTTTCGACCCCATGTGACCCAAAAGATGATCTTAGTCAAGATTTCATGCAGACAAACATGTTTGGTGAAGATTGGGCCATAAATGTGGTCTCTAGTGTGTTCACAATGTTTTTTCTAAGATTTAACCTAGAAACCTACTTTTTGATCCCCTGTGACCCAGTTATGAACTTATTCAAGATTTCATGAAGACAAACATACTGACCAAGTGTTAGTTAAGATTGGGCTATAAGTGTGGTCTCTAGCGTGTTCACAAGGTTTTCCTAAAAGTTTACCTTTTGTCCTAGTTTTTTATCCCATGTGACCTAATAATAAATTCATCCAAGATTTCAGGCAGACGAACATTATGACTAAGTCTGATGATGACTGGATAAAAACTGTAGTCTCTAGTGTGTTCACAAGCAAAAAATGTTGACGTCTCATGAAGAAGGCCGGACGACGGATGCCGGACAAAGGGGTATCAGAAAAGCTAACCTTGAGCATGTTTTGCTCAGGTTAGCTAAAATAAAAGGTAAAGTACTGCAGTAACTGCACCACTGCATAATAATTCAAAGGAGAGATTCACCATGTTTAAGATTCATAAATATGGACAAACCTTCATCAATATACATAGAGACCTATAGAGAGACATACAGATCAACATTAGTTCTGTCATGGTTACAATATGTCAAGTCTAGGGTTATTATTCAGGGTCTTTAAAATCCAATCTAGCAAAACCTAGTAGAGCAGAAGGTTGCATCAGCTCCTAGTACTGGAGGTCCCATGTTAGATTCCAGGCCAATACATACCAGTCATTATAAATTAGTAGTAGGATGTTTCCTTTCCTGATGCTCAAGCATTAAAAGTATAAAAGTAATTCCACAACTGGTAAGAATAATTTGACTGGATGTGGTATCATGCCAGGTGTTAAGAACATAAAATTTCTAATTAGTGAATACTGTCTCTGTTTTACTCAAAGATTGTTGGTTAGATGACAAACCCAATAAACAAATCTGGTAAAAGGTCTTAACCTCTACAAAGATAATTTTTAACCCCTACCTCTCCATTGGTGCTGACAGTGTCCTCCTCAGCCTCCTCCTCTTCTTCATTCCTCGTCTGTTCACTGTAGTACAACTTATTGGCTGTCAACACAAAGAAATGGGGCACCCAGCTCTGCAATAAAAAAGGAATGCATTGTGGATTGTTGCCATTTTAATGGACAGAAGAATGGCCATCAACAAAAAGAAATGGGGCACACAGCTCTGAATTGAAAAAGGCAATATGGATTGTAAACATTTTAATGGACAGATTGTTGGTCGTCACAACAAAACAATGGGGCACCTAGCTCTGCAATAAAAAAAGGAATGCATTGTGGATTGTTGCCATTTTAATGGACAGAAGAATGGCCATCAACAAAAAGAAATGGGGCACCCAGCTCTAAAACAAGAAGTTTCATGAACAGTTTGTTGGCATTTAAAGTAAATGGGACACCCTCTTGCAAACCATAAGGAAACATAGTATAGATGTAAAATTTTGCAGATGAAGTGAAAGAGCAAAAGAGAAATAACAGATTTGAATTGTAAGCACAACACTACTACTACGCTATGGGAACCACAATATTTTTGTGCGGACATATTTTTTAAGTGGTGTCCACCAGTTTGCCTATGTCAAATACATGTAACAATACCCTACCACTGTTTAGGGAATTAGGGCACAATTTCTTTATAAATTCATACTTTCATATACAATGCTTTGAACACCGACTTTATTGTTAGAGAGTACAAATAACAACAAAAACACTCTAAAAGTTCAATTATTCCAAATCTGTAAATAATCAGGTAGTGATCTCGGATAAAAATAGGTATCAACTTCAGAGCGAATTAACCGGATGATGATATAGCACAGTCTCAAAAGTAAGTTGCTGCCACATGTTTTTTTTAGTAAAAATAGCTATCTCTGCAGAGTGGCTCAGATAGGAAATACCTGTTTCCAGTGAGAAATGGAGATTTATATTTCACTGTTCAAGCTGATCTAGAGCATCAATGAGTGGCATTTTGCAGGATATCAGATAACAATGACTTATTTGGTTATTTGAGAAAAAATATTTTGGTCCAAACTGTCAGATACCACCTTTAAGCTAAATCCACCAACCAACAAGTCATAAACAATCTCAGTTTATTATCTGACTTAACCTAAAAAATGTTCTGAATTTGCAATTTTTTTCTTAGATGTACATAAAACTCTTAAATTTCATTATAAAACCACTTAATCTAAAACATTTCTTGGGATTTTTTCTGAATTGAAGGAAATTTCTTAGTTTACGTAAGGAAAAATAACTAAGATTCTTAATGAATACACCCCCAGCACTCTACTTTTTATCTCTAAATGAGGTTCAAAAATGTTTCCTGTTCTGTTTATAACATACCTGATCAATGGGATCTTCCAGATACAAGATTCCATTCTTCACTGAGTTACTCAGATCTCCTTCCCTTGCATCTGAAATTGTTAACAAAAATACATGTTACCTGTCAAAATGTGTCAGTACAAGCTATGCAAAAATATCCTGAGCCACCCATACCACCTACAGGTAAATTCTAGTAAGGTTTTGTCCACATGTCTGGTAGTGCCCTGACAGTTCTTCCAGATAGAAGTTTGGTATCTATTTGCCATCATAAGGTATTTACAAACACAAATTCAACACAAAAATATCATTGGAACTGATTTTCACACCGCCCTCCAAAAATAAAAATACAAGATGCATAGAAATCATCGCCTGATTAGCCATTTAAAGTGAAGGACATTAAACATGATCTTAACATTGGGAGTGGGATACACCCTTCAAATGTATGTCAGGCAGATGAGGAAACTTGATAAGATGCTTATAAAAAGTATCAATGATAAGATCAAAACACATACAGCATGATTGGCTTTTGATAAGAAATGACCTTAAATATTATTTTTTATAAAAGCTTAACTTTAATAGTTGCACTTAGAAATTATACGCATAACACACTACCAATTTTATGGCTGTAATAAGTTGAAGTTTGATGAAGTACTGCAAATTGTATGAAAGTTATGACTGAGACACACAGAAATGAGATTATTAGACATAAAGACAGACTAAACAGACTGTAAGTTTACTCTATGCCATCAGGGTCATAAAACAAATCCCTTACTGTCATCTATTGTACAGTCAACTGCATCAGCCTGTGAGCCGTCTGCTGGAAGCTTTTTGTGCTGCAATAGATGTAAATTAAGGGTTTTAAATTCATTTCTTTTGTACATTTACAGTACATTTACTATTTTGTTCTTTTCAGCATTGTTTGTGTGAGCTAGAAGAAACAACTTTCAGAAATTAGTCTTCCAATTCTGCTGTTTGGAGAAGCTTTGTCATTGGTTTCATTGGTTGATTTTTAACAAAATTCTGAAAAAAAAGATATCAACATCAGAGTAGACTGGGATGACAATATAACTCGATCTCAAGAGGAAGTTGTCACGTAGTTTTCTTAGTTTAATAATAGCTATGTATGCAGAGTGACTCAGATAGGAAATACCTGCTTGCAATGATGGGTGGGGATTTATGCTTAGCTGTTCAAAAAGATCTAGGACATCAATAAACAGTATATTGAAGGACCTTTTCAGGTCACAATGACTGATTTGGTTATTTGAGGAAAAAGATTTTTGGTATAAACTATCGGATACCACCTTTAAAATACCTTACATGGAATGATTCAAAACTTATCAAGAACTTCTTTGCAAAATGCATGTCTTTTTTTTATTTTTATTTTATGGCATTTTTACATTGTTTAACATACATGTGCTGACAAAAATTTGTTCAATGTGTGCATACATATATTTTTTTTAAGTTTAATAACAAATTATTTTTTATTATTCATTAAAAACACCTGTTAAAATTGTCAAAAATCAATACATTTCCATACTGGTACCACAAATCAACATATTTACAACCGTTTCATTGCAATGTAGTAAACAAGAAGTTTGTTTGTTTATTGGGTTTATCGTCCCACCAACAGTATTTCAGTTATCTGGAGACGGTGCCCACTTGAAGCAGATATAGTGCTGCCTTTACTGTGTATAGCATGTCGTGAACACATGGCATGATACCACACCCAGTCACATTATCCTGACACCGGGCCAACCAGTCGTGGAACTACCCTTATATTTGCTTGAGCGTTAGCAAGGGACCTATTCCACTTCCATTTTTAACGACTTTGGTATGTCGCGAAACAGGAAGTGACTATATGTTATTCCAGTCAATCATCTGTGCTTACCTTGAGTATAATTTTACACTTAAGTTGTTCAGGTGAAGGTAGATGTGTAGCATCTTTCTGAATTGGTTCCGTGAGCAACATGTCTGTAAACAAATGTGAACATGTTAAATGAAATTAAAGAAATACTAATCAAGTCAAAATATAAAATAAATAATTAGAACCTGTGTACCTGTGTACTTAAAGGAGTGAAGTTAACTTTCAATTTTATTACCTATTTTAGGTTCAAAATAGAAAGAATATTAAAACATGTAAGTTTGGTAATGTACAATTTTCTACCAATTTAAAAATTATAGAAAAAATAAATAAATTTAATAGCAGTACTGTCTTAGTTGAACAAGTATGCCAACAACATCTGGGGAAGTTAAGCTAACAAAACAACAACAATACTTTTCTGTTTCAAAATACTATTGATGAAAGGTGGAATAATTTAACTATTTAATAGTGTATTGTTTCCTACCTCCAAATATATCCTTAAAAGCGGAAGCCATGTTTCTCTGCTGTCCAAGACTACAATGGTTTTCAATGGACAAAATGAGAGGATAGCTGAAAATAAGACAAGAATGCAGTTACAATTTGTACTATGGATAATATTGATAACCTGGGGATAACTTTATAACACTTGGAGTTTCATGTCTTAGTCAAGGTTTAAGCATTTGGTTAAATTTGAATTAAAATTCAGACCAATCAAACAATTGAGAAAAATCTCTGACTATGACTCAATTTTTACAATCTTGGGCACAAAGCTCCAGATAGATATTAAAATAGGGAGCACCAACAGGCCAGTGGGTCTGGTAACACCTTGGACTCCAGGCCAATTACTGATGGGTTCAAGTCCAGGTCAGGGTGTATCGATGGACTGATGCAAGGTTAAATGCAAAGAACTATTTCATAAAATGGGTTAAACGATCTTACTTTTACAAATAAAAGACAGGTTAAGTAATAATCTTCCTTGTTGTTATGCTTTGAGAAAAAGGAAAAGCTCTTTTAATTATTACACAAAATTACACATTTTAAAGAGAGGCTACAATTTACCACATCAAAATATGTAAAATATTCTATCAACAATTAAAACCAAAAAAAGTAGAAAACAGCAAACTCTTAACAACACAAGCACACACAAGCAACAAAAGCAGAAACACACTTAGAGAATAGAGAATATAAAATGGCTATATATTTTTGTAAATGCCAAGTTGATTTGTAGAGGTCCAGAATACTTTGCTATGTTCTCCATGAAAATTCTAAGGCATAGCTTTTTGTATTTGGTATTTGTTGCTTATTAAAAAAATTAACTTAAAAAGGACCCAGGAATCTTTCATATTGTTGAACATCAGTTATATTGTACGCCAGTCATGGTAGCACAGTAAGTTATATGTGGGCATCAGTTACTTAAAGCCCTTGTAGAACAGTTAGTTGATTGTGGTAAAACAGTAAGCCTAGCATGGGCTCCAGTTTAATGGATGGCAATATGAGAGCAATAAGTAAACTGTGGGCTTCAGTTTTTACTAAAGGCTCTGGTCGCAAAGTTAAAAGAAGGAAGGCTTTACTAGAGAAGGCCCTTGTTGAGCAGAAAGTTGGTTATGGGCCTCAGTTAATGAAAGCTGAGTAGAGTGTGGGTTAAGTTACCGAAGGCCATGGTAGAGCGGTAAGTCAAGTGTGGGCTCCAGTTACTGAAGGCCATGGTAGAGCACTAAGTCTAGTGTGGGCTCTAGTTACTGAAGGCCCTGGTAGAACACAAAGTCAAGTGTGAGCTCCATTTACTGGAGGCCCTGGTAGAGAAGTAAGTCTAGTATGGGCTCCAGTTAGTGAAGGCCCTAATAGAGCAGTAAGTCAAGTGTGGGCTCCAGTTACTGAAGGCCCTGGTAGAGCAGTAAGTCTAGTATGGGCTCCAGTTAGTGAAGGCCCTAAAAGAGCAGTAAGTCTAGTGTGGGCTCAAGTTACTGAAGGCCCTGGTAGAGCACTAAGTCAAGTGTGGGCTCCAGTTAATGAAGGCCCTGGTAGAGCAGTAAGTCAAGTGTGGGCTACAGTTACTGAAGGCCCTGGTAGAGCAGTAAGTCTAGTATGGGCTCCAGTTAGTGAAGGCCCTAATAGAGCAGTAAGTCAAGTGTGGGCTCCAGTTACTGAAGGCCCTGGTAGAGCAGTAAGTCTAGTATGGGCTCCAATTAGTGAAGGCCCTAATAGAGCAGTAAGTCTAGTGTGGGCTCAAGTTACTGAAGGCCCTGGTAGAGCACTAAGTCAAGTGTGGGCTCCAGTTAGTGAAGGCCCTAATAGAGCAATAAGTCAAGTGTGGGCTCCAGTTAATGAAGGCCCTGGTAGAGCAGTAAGTCTGGTATGGGCTCCAGTTACTGAAGGCCCTGCTGGAGCAATAATCTAGTGCGGGCTCCAGTTACTGAAGGCCCTGGTAGAGCAGTAAGTCAAGTGTGGGCTCCAGTTAATGAAGGCCCTGGTAGAGCAGTAAGTCTAGTATGGGCTCCAGTTACTGAAGGCCCTGCTGGAGCAGTAAGTCTAGTGCGGGCTCCAGTTACTGAAGGCCCTGGTAGAGCAGTAAGTCAAGTGTGGGCTCCAGTTACTGAAGGCCCTGGTAGAGCAGTAAGTCTAGTATGGGCTCCAGTTACTGAAGGCCCTGCTGGAGCAGTAAGTCTAGTGCGGGCTCCAGTTACTGAAGGTCCTGGTAGAGCAGTAAGTCAAGTGTGGGCTCCAGTTACTGAAGGCCCTGGTAGAGCAATAAGTCGAGTGTGCACTTTAGTTACTGAAGGCCTGGGTAGAGAAGTGAGTTGAGTGTGGGTTCCAGTTACTGAAGGCCCTGGTAAAGCAATCAGTTAAGTATTGGCTTAAAAAAATGAAGGCCCTGTGCTGGGTCCCAGTTTGGACATACCAGAGCCATAAAAATAGTAGTTGTACAGATCCCTTGTTTATGTTCACCTACATTGAAGATTTTTATATGCACTTACTAACAGGCTGTAATTGAATGGTTTGCATTGGACCATTAAAAGCACATGCAAAGAGAAAGATGACGATACATGTTTTATATTATATAGAGAAGCTTAAAATATGATGACCATAAACCTGCCAGCATTGTTTCTTTGGTTTTCCTTCACTAATACTAATTGGACATTACTAAATTGATTGATGAGATGCATGTAAAAAAACCTGTCTCTCTCTTGCCATTATCATACAAAATCAAAGTCTTTTTGACAAAAGCAAATTAAAACCACATAAAAAGAGGAGATAAAACTTGCTTGGACCAGCAAAGACAAGACAAGCAAATAAAAACAAGGCAATGGTGACTTACTCAGAGCAAATTAAATTAACAAAACTGTCTCAATTTTCTGACCCCATCTTGGTCAATTTAAGATTATTGACTTATTCAACACAAAAAGGAATATCCCCATGACAATGACAAACTAACAACTTATAAAAAAACAACATAAAAACGAAGATGGCGGATGAGAACTTACTCAGAGCAACTCCAGGCATTTTCCTTTATCGTTTGAATCACGTCCAAAAAGCGAATTTTAGACGTTAAGGTGTGCCCATGAAACACGAGGGGGTGATTATCTGGGCCATCCCAGCAGTCCACTGGAGAAAAGGTTAAGGTCAATGAAAGAGGTCAAAGGTTAAGGTCAGTTTTTAGGTCAAACAAAGGTCAAAGGTGGTCAAAAGAGGGCAGGGTTGCACAAAACGATATAAAAAGGAAATCCAATCTGGGGGTCCAAGAGACAATACGATACAATGCTTTTGTCAAGCAAATACGTTTACATGTAAAATGCACCTTATTACCAATTGCACAATAAAGTTTGTAGTCAAAGGCTGATAAATGCAAGTTGCACAAAACAATGCATAGACGGGGCAAAGGGAACCAAAAGAGGAGGGAAATATGCCTTTCTTCAAGCTATGTCAGAGTATGTGAAAGATGCATATTTGAAACCAGTGGTACATAAGTTGACATGCAAAATAGATCATCAATGTCAAGTCAACAAACTCAGTGTTGGTCTTACCATAAAAATTCACTATCAAATGTGCAAAGAAATCATATGCACACAATCAGCACAAAGTCAGTTGATTAGAACATAAATGTACAAATGACATGCATGAAATACATGTTTTGTTGTTTTTACATGTAGGTGGTAAGTATCTCCACCTGTATGTCTTCCATCCATGCAAAGGTAAGATTTACTAAGATATACAGACATATAGTGCTGTCTTTACAATGATTACATGCCATTTGCATATCCTTTGGTTGTAAACTGTAGTACTTTGTTTCAGTAATTATTAAACACACTGGTTCTTTCCATTTAAACACTTGCCTATGTTGTTTGCCTTTCTAGAGATTGTTGTTGTTTTTATTTCTAAGAAATTAAATGAAATATAATTGATGATTAAAAGAAACATTGCAATTAACATGATCAGAAGTTCACCAACTTTTTTTTAGCAAGGTTTACTATTTTGGTAAGTACATGTACTTATTTGCTAACAGTTAACTGGAACATAATTTCTGCAATTAAAATTAACGCTTCTTGACTGTTCCATTTCTGGGTAAATCTAGCATTTAGGTAGTACATACCTGACAGCAATGTGTATAAACAAGAGGCCACAATGGCTCTATATTGCCCACCTGAGTGCCATAGACTTTCAGCCCCAGTGACTATGATTTTGACAGGTCTGAAATCTTTATACAAGGCCACCAAAGAAATATATCAACCTAATATCAAAGCTTTAGCTCTTGTAGTTTCTGACAAGAAGATTTCCTAAGTATTCCTATATAGCCATATAGGGAAAATGGCCTCACCCCTGGTGACATTTTTTTTTTATGGATCAAAAGTCTTTGAACAATCTTCATACAGGGCCACCCAAAGAACATGTATACCAAATATCAAAGCTATAGTTCTTGCAGTTTCTGCCAAGACGATTTTCTAAGTTTCATCCCTGCTGGACATGTTTTCTGACAGAACCAAATTATTTGAACAGCAGTTTCAGAGGACATGTTGTTTGAAAATATTGTGGAACACATGGCACTGGACAATCACAATAGCTCATCCTGAGCATAAGCCCAGGAAAGATTAAAAGAAAATTGATCTCTCAAGTATCTTGTCTGAAGCTTGAGTTTATGACCCACTGAAGCATTAACCTGAGAGCTCAAAACTCAAGATCCTCAGAACCAAAGTCTAAATCCTTAACTGCTTGACTAAAGGCACTTTCCATTGTTTTTTTTCATGGGGATATGTAAATTAACAAGGACAAAATATACAGGAAAAAATTAGAAATTCTAGAATAAATCTAATAGGCATAATGACATAATTACAATCACAAAATGTTATTTTTGTTAAATTTTTGTTAAATTTATCCATATTTTCTCTATAACGAATGACTTTGAAATCATGTTTACTCCTCTATTGTGGTTTTTCCACCAAGTGAAAAGAAGATTTCTTTTTTTTGCCTGCTATAAAATTCTGGAGAAATACTGATTCATTTCCAGTCAGTTACAAGAGGCTCTGGTTTCCAACCCACCCACTGCAAGTTTTATTTTAGACATAAAAAAAAGTTGTGACTTAGCTCACTTGTTTACAGCCATACAAATGTAATGGTATTCCATGAATATATTGACCTGGTATGAGGATAATATGACTGGATGTTGTATCTTGCACAATGTTGACAGTGCAATTCATGCGAAGGCAGCATTATATCTCCTGCTTTTACATTCCTGAAAAATTGTTGAATAATCAACATAACAAACATTATATGCTTTCTGATGCACTAAGGAATATATGCTTTTATTCTCTTCTAGACAAAACAAGAGGCATTGGTTAATCAATGTTATTAAGGGATGTAACTCAAATCAAAAACAGTAGTTTTGATTATATCCCTTTACTTTCAAAATTACCATATTCACCTTCAATGTCAGAATATTCTAACACTTTATTATTCTAAACCTAATTTATTGATGGCCCAGACTTTCCGGTCGACAATGTCAACATTATGTATATTTATAAGTCTGTCTGCAATTATAATCAGATCATTATTCATGCTATGAGTAAAGCAACCAGAGCTGTCACGGAACAGGCTTGTTATTATGATATAAACTTGATAGTATTTGGGAACCAATCTTAAACAGGCATGTATATGCCACCAAAGGCTCTTAGTGGAACCAGGGAGATTTTCTCACAAAAGCCAACCTAGAAGTATCAAACATGGTTATACAAGAGTCTGTCAATAGAAGACATATTTGAAATGTCATCTAAATCCATCATGGGCCATATTTATCACACAATTGAATTAGAAACAAGCAAACATGATTATACCAGTAGGTAGGATCTAAAGAAATTGTTTTTGTTTTTTTAATTCAAGGAAGCAATCAATTATGAACATTATAGGGATGTCCTGATATTTTGATGGAGAAATGTCTGAGAAGAACCACTAGGCAGAGCAGGTCATCCCACAGTAAGTCCTTTACCTGATATGGATTTGAACCCAGGAGGCCTGAGACAACATGTAAGCGGTCACAGGATTTCCAACTGAGTAACTCTACCACAACGACTTCAGCACCTCTCAAAATGAATGCATATGTACTACTTTCAATATATGCTCTGGTAATTGAATATATAAGCTTCAAAGTAGTTGCTTGCAAAACTTGACCTTGACATTACTTTGACACTGAAAGTTATGACTGAAAAAGTTCTTGTTATATAAGGAGTAGTTGAGCTAAATATGAATATGACCTTGTAGGTAATAAACAGACTGGCTGTTACATTATCATCAACGGGCTGTCTGGAATTAATTCAAGGCTTTAGGGATGGTATTACAGCTTCTGTGAATAGTTTTGTCAGACAAGAAACTACGTGTCATGTTTTGACTACCAAATATCTAACAAACACACACAGAATACACAGACAGAAACTTCTTGTTTACATAGAGAACATAGCTGAATGTAAAAGACAAATTATATTTGGCAAAGGAAACAGAACAACACTTAGCAAAAGAAATTAAAATACATATATAATTTTGTAAAAACAAAGAAAACAAACACAGCAAATTAGTGAAAATACACAAGGAAAGAAGTAGAAATAGACACAGTCACATCGCAAACCAACACAAATCACAAAAAAGAACAGTATACACAACAATCACTTAATGGAAAACAATACATACATAAAAGAAAAACTAACATGCAAAGCAAACAAACCAGCATTACGAACAAGTAAAGCAAAACAAAACAAGACAAGACTTACTCTGAAACCACCCATGCATGATCTTTGATTGCTTTTAGAACATCTAGAAAGCGTATGCGGGACGTGAGAGTGTGACCGTGGTATATCTGCGGGTATCCATCTGGGCCATCCCAGCAATCCACTACAGACAAGACAAGACCATTAGATAAGAACTCGTAAGAGAGTATATCATTTATCACAATTTCTTCTTGGCTCAGTGCATCCCATAATTCTCATCTAAACACTATAATTCCCATTTTACCTGAAGCTACAGATTAGAAATACATGAATATTATTGTTTACATACAAAATATATACATGTGCATAGCTATAATTATTGTGCAATATAATGACACACAAAAAATAAAATATATCTTATTTAAGAGTAATTTTGTTGTGTAATTATTTTAATGCACTGCACAAAAGACAACTAAGCAATCAACTAAAGATGACACCAAATGTCATATGCAAATATTATTACAAACATATAATGAAAAACATTGGAAAAAAACAACATGCTGACAACATTTTCTTCTATAAACATTACGATTTCAGGTTTAATGAACAGAATTTTAGAAATAATGCCATTCAGTAATAACTCAAAACATATGTACAATTTACAAAAAAAGACCAAAACAACTTGAAACAATATACATATTTCAATGATATGAAACGTACAAAACACTTTGACTTCTGCATATCCTCCACACCATACTTTAATAAAGGTGATAGTTTTAGTATAATTAAATTATTACTGTTTCCTGAAAACTTTTGTTTTTGTTTGAGAAAGGTACCACATAAATATACTGCACCAACGGTCAAGCAACCAACCATTGACAAGAAAGTTTAATAATATGCTATGAAAATAGTACACATTATGAAAATATTACATGGTTTAAAATGAGATCAGTACATGTTTGATGCTTTTTATATTACATTGAATGGTTCACACAAAAGTTTTAGTGCAAAAACAGTTCCAATGTCTGCCAGTGTGTTCTTGTAAAGGGACATGGTTAAAGCACCATATGTCAATAAGGCAATTTAGACAAAACAATCATAAAATGTTTACAATTAATTTTACTGATACAATGATATAATACACAATATAAAACATCTGTACAACATGCTACATGGGAATCTGTACAAGCATCTATAAATACTACAATACATAACGATTCCCTTTTTTGTTTCTAAAAGGGATGTTACTCTATATGCAATAACAATGTACTACCTCCCCTGTGAATAAGTATTTTGTATATAAGGAAATATTACTCTAAATAGCCAAATATAATTTTATGACACCTCCTTTGTGCAGACGTATTTAATAAATAATAACTACATGTACTGAAAAGTTAAGGTTTTACAACCCTTCTTTCATCTTCCGAGAATGTCTTGGCAACATAAAGACAAAACTGTTATTGAATGGGGGCAACAATAAGTGAAAGTGCTTGAAATTTTTGAGGAAATAAGCAAATTAAAAAAAATATATATATATATATATTTCTTTTAAAAAGTATAAAAAGGGGAAATAAGTAATAAAAAAAATAATTTGGACAAAAACAAGAATTGAATTTAAGACATCACACTAGAACAGTATTTACAGTCAAAATAACAAAAATCAAGAACTTGTAATTTATCAAAAAGAAAAAATAACCAAAAAAAAAGCAATAATAGTAAATATTGTCCTACGACTTTCATCACTCTAAAATACAAATTAGAAGGATTGATGAATGGATGATGGTAAAAATTAAATGATAAATGAATAAATGGAAGGATGGATGACCGATGTATGTGGATAGATCAGAAAAATACTGAATATATTATCCCTGTTTTTGTTGGTGACTGCATCACAGTTACCTCTGCCATTCAAAAGGAAAATCATCAATGGGCTTGACAAACAAAATTATAAAATTATGATACAGATTTGTTTATTTAAAGTATACCATTGCAATTTATTCTAGTAGTAAAGACAATTAAATTATTTTCAATTTATTACTTTTAAAAAATGTGGAACATTTTAACATTTGCAACTGATACTGATTTACACAAGCATGATCTCCACTATATTCACATGTTTTTAAAGACAGCAGTGGTTACTGCAGCACTGTGAAACCTTATCGGTGTAAGGAGTGTTTATACACATATTAAACTGGAACTTTTATGTATTCTTTTCTATGTTTGCCTTTCAAACAATATCATGTTTACCAATATATACTTTACTTAATTGGGAAAAAAAAAAAGATTTGTTCTCGCCTGTTCAGTATGGCTGAATGGATTGCTGAATGTGTGGATAGATGGCTGAATAGCTGGACGGATTGCTGAATGTGTGGATAGATGGCCGAATAGCTGGATGGATTGCTGAATGTGTGGACAGATGGCCGAATAGCTGGATGGATTGCTGAATGTGTGGATGGATGGCCGAATAGCTGGATGGATTGCTGAATGTGTGGATAGATGGCCGAATAGCTGGATGGATTGCTGAATGTGTGGATAGATGGCCGTATAGCTGGATGGATTGCTGAATGTGTGGATAGATGGCTGAATAGCTGGATGGATTGCTGAATGTGTGGATAGATGGCCGAATAGCTGGATGGATTGCTGAATGTGTGGATAGATGGCTGAATAGCTGGATGGATTGCTGAATGTGTGGATAGATGGCTGAATAGCTGGATGGATTGCTGAATGTGTGGATAGATGGCCGAATAGCTGGATGGATTGCTGAATGTGTGGATAGATGGCAGAATAGCTGGATGGATTGCTGAATGTGTGGATAGATGGCTTAATAGCTGGATGGATTGCTGAATGTGTGGATAGATGGCTTAATAGCTGGATGGATTGCTGAATGTGTGGATAGATGGCTGAATAGCTGGATGGATTGCTGAATGTGTGGATAGATGGCCGAATAGCTGGACAGCTAAATTGTTGTATGTATGGCTGAACAGTTGGACAGTTGACTGATGGGAAAATGGATGAATGGATGACAGAATAGATTAATGGATAATTTAATAGGTGGATGGAAGGCTGAATGATTGGGTGGATTGCTGAATAGTTAGATGATGGCTTATTGGAAGGTTTATTGGTTAGGTGGATGGTGGATAGTTAGACAGATGAAAGAAAATTTGGATGAATGGATAGCTGAATGAATGGATGAATGTGTAAATGGATGGTTAAATGGTTAGATGGATGGCCAAATGGTTAGGTAGATTGTTGAATAGGTGGTTGGAAAGACAGACATGCAGATGGATAGAGGAATTAATTGGTAGTTTGCTCAGACCTGGCCATACTAATGATTTGATCAATGAACTGAATTAACAGATTAGTGTGGGGACATTTTACACCTTTCTGTTGTATAGTAATCATTCGTTATTCTTTTCCTTATAATAATCTGAAAAAGTTTCCACTCCTAACTACCACTGACTGACATCCATCAGAATAAACTGGCTCTAACTATAATAACGTAGAGGACTTTTTTATCAACACATAAGGAAAAATAGTTCTTCCCTTGACACCTATTTTTCAGCTTAGTATGTCTCCTTTCTAGTTTGTAGCTGATCCGATTAATTATTTTGTTAACCTTAGACTGTGTTTCTTATTTAAAACCCATACTGCGATGATAATTAACATAATAACATGTACTTTTATTACAGTTACTTAAATATAACACATTAAATATCACATATTAATATTTAATTACTCAATTAAACAATAATAAACTGAACTATTTCTTATTTATTATAATAACCCTCTATCTATCATAAATGAAAGAGCTGCAAGCACTGTGGTATTCACTGCTTCAGGAAAAGTAGTCCCATTGTGAAGATAATTAAAATTGGTACAGATTAGCTGCCATATATTTTTTTAGCATAAGATAATGGTCCCTGTTCATAATTTTGTGTTCATGTTGCAGACATAAGCAGACAGTTAAAGATCAGGTCATGGTAACACAGCAAAATTTACCGGTAACTGGTATGGCAAGAAAGGTGGTCACTGGTTACATCACGCATACCATGTTTCATTGGATGTTGTATTTCTACACTCTCTAGGTGGTGATTCATTAATTCGATGTCCATAAAGTGTTGCATTTCATAATCACTTTTGCATCTAAGTTTAAACAGGCTGGGCATACTAATGTAAACATTTGAAAGTGTTGCTATAGGAATTAAACTGTGTGATTCTTCCATTTGTTTCAAATCCTATCATGGTTATATGTACAGCCACATTTATTTTGTGCTAGAAATGTTTTACTTTGTTAAGGCGTCTGCATTAGCATGAAGTAAAATCCCTGTATTTACTGTGTTAGGAGTAGTTGCCCAAAATTGCCTTTTCTGTAAAAAAAATATTCCTGTATCCAGCATATGTTGTTTCTTTTTTTATCTCTATCTCATTCTAGTTTTAACGGTCATTTTTTATTATTTTAATTTCAAATGAGGTTTAAATATTTCTTCTTTAACCTTTTATCAATATTTGATTGTTTTCATTGGCATTTATTCTACACAATTGGCAGCAAGAAAACATTTTAAGTAACAGTAAATATGACTTACTGATCCACAGCATTGTAAGTTTAACATAAAAACCTCTTCTTAAAGTTGGTCAACAGGTCCTGGTTCTTGACTTATAACCTTCTGCTTTTCAACTGCATTGAAAGTGGAATAATAATAATAGTTTGAGATGGGACAGCTCATAAAATAAAAAAAAAATATGAATGGCAGTTTAACTACTGGAACACCTGTTCTCATTGACACAATGGGACTACTTTTCTAAAGCAGTGAATACCACAGAGATTGTGGCGCTTTCATTTATGTTTGTTTCTATCCAACAACAACACTGCTAAAAGATCCATAAATAACCAAATATATAAACAATATTTACAATGTCTGCAATGGAGTTTGATACCAAGTAGATATAAAAATAGTTTAAGAATTAGAATATTCATCAAAATCATAAGAATAACATTAACAAATATAAATATTATTTTTTTTAAAGAATTTCAGACAAAAAGAGATCTAATATGGCCAGAAAATATCAATGTAACATGGCCTGCTGCATAAAGTTTAACATTTTTCTTTTGCCTTACATTTATATAATATCAGTTTTACCCATTTTTTTCTTATCAACATAATTTCATATAAAAAATATGCATCTTAACCTTTATTCAGCACAATCACATACTCTGGCAAGAGATTTGGTAGCAAAAGAAAACTTCTGATTCTACAAGTCAGAGATTGCTGATCTGGAGCTACACTTTTCTGCATCAACCAAACTAAATCTTAGGCCAGTATTCACCAACCATTCTAAACTAAGAATTGCTCCAGTTATGGATTTCAATCCATGATATTTTCATTGTGTATATAGCTCCTTGTCTAGATTTTTGCATAACTCTTTAACTTTGCTCAGTTGAGCTTAAAATCACACTGGAAACTCATAAATAAGCTTAGTTTTGTTGGTATGAAAATTATGACTTGGCTCATGATTTAAGCTTAAGAATGGTTGGTGAATACGAACCCTAGTCTGCCAAGAACAAGGTTTCAGTCCGATGCAAATTGTGTAGTTGCAGATCAGCTTAATTATCTACTGGGCAAGTCATATGATCAGAATTTCTGCTATTTGCTGCTAGGTTTTAACGTAATATGTCATGTCATGCATATTTTATTAGAACATGACTAAGAATTTCTATGAGATAATAAATGTACCAGAATAAGACACTAACTATGATTATCTATACAGACTTGAATATGAAACATTTTCATTAGATATTCTAACTTGTTTTCTTTGCAGGAGGTCTTTTTGAAAACATAAACTTCAGCCCCCTTACAGAGACAAACCATCCCTCTCCTACATGTGTGCTTATATAATTTTCAATTAGTAAACATGATAAGGGTCTAAATTTGTACTCACCTAATAAATGAATAGAGAATATTTATAAATAAACACAGTTAATTATGCGTAATTGCATATGCTATTTGCCAGACAGGTATATGTGATGTATAGAATAATTTATTGAAATAACCCAGAATTACTTAGCCTAGAAAAATTGAAAGATTTGTTCAGCTGGCTTGTTTGGATGCATTAGATATGTTATATACTCTTATAGTCTAAATAAAACTTAACAAAAACCTGATTTAAGGATTGTGTTGTTTATTCTTGGAATGGCATTATTTCAAATTGGTTAGAAATTTGTGAACAAGATATTAACATAGCTGGATATATTTAGTTATTTGAGGAATGTTCATGAGCATTTTGTCTGTAAACACAAAGAAAATTGCCAGCATTTATATTATATAGTGTTTTGTTCAGATGGTGTGTAATTAATTACTCAACCATTTCCATTACATCTATTTGCAACACATTGCATTTTAATGCTTAAAGTCACACAAAACAAAAATATATTTCCTTGGTTTAAACATTTTTTTATCTATTGAAACAGTCAGGGACGTTTGTCCCATAGCTTGAGTGATCTAGTTTATATTTGTTTATATAATCAAATGTTTGGTTTAGTGACATTAAAAGTGATCATAGCTTACAAGTGTTTAAAAATGAAGATGATGATAGTGGTAGTAGTGTTGATGATGAATATGACTGATGTTGATGATAAAGGTGGATATGGTGGCAATAAAAATGTTGATAATATCTCTTTTTTGTTTTTAAGATAAACTGCAACAACAAATTATGGTAGTGACAGCCATGTCCAATTATTTTGGTGAAGGAAGACGCCTGACAAATGTCCGGGTTGAACCACAGCCGCATCGCAGGTCAGCTGGAAGACCTTCCCATATTTATTCCTTGTCCCAAGAACTCGAACCCACATAGTGAGAAGCTAAGCAGTCAGAGGAGTCAGCAACTTTACCACAATGTTGGATTCTCTTACTGCTATGCCAGGGGCACCCTGGTTAATGATGATGATGATGATGATGATGATGATGATGATGTTGTTTAGTAATTGAGGCATTAGTGAGGATTAAGAGGATGGTTGGTGGAGGTAGAAAATACTGATGAGGATGATAATGGTAGCTGTGATGGTGGTAACGATGATGATGATGCTGGTGGTTAGGAGGATTTCCTGGCATTACAAATTAAAATTATCATTGAATGATAATAATAGTAAAATGATAATTATATAAACAAAGTTATCTTCATTCCAAAATCAGATAAAAACAGTAACTGTACATGTAAAGAGCTTCTATATCATTCTGTTCCTTATAAAACAACAAATGATATCTCCTGAAATGAAATTAATGCACTATTAAGAACTTAAATTTGTTAAATCTAATAGTTATTTCAAAACAGAAGTCAGTTACTTAAAAATTATCAATCAGTTAAATTTAATAAAAACTAACATTTTAAAAAAAATATTAACAACATGTAATATAATAATGAAAAAAAATTCAGTTAATACAAATAAAATCTATGGTTTTAAAATAAATACAAACGACCTAAGATATTAGTGCAATGCTTAAATTTTTATTATTGTCAATAAAATGATTGGATATGTAATGAGAAAAACACACACTCCTCTAGAACCAAGGAGATTTTTTGTAGTTGTTATTGTTGTCTTCCTTCCTTTACATGTTATATTTTATGAACAAAAAAACAAAGAAAAAAAACACACAGTAAAATGGTTTCAATTGTCAATTTATAACCCCTCAGTTTGTCATTTTTATTTTAGCTCAAAACCCTTTCAGGTCAAAGCTTTATAATGAAGAGGTTTATTACCTTTCCCTACAGTGTGACAAAAGTTATAAGCTGAACACTTGTTGTGACCTTCCACTAAACTGAAGATTTACAATTGAGATCTTACAACTTACTGATCAAACAAGTAAAACAAAGTATACCGTAAAGTCTAATTGATAATACGCACACAAAGATAAGGCGCACCAAGCCAGCCGCCATTTAAGCATTTCCTGCGTCGTCGAATCACTTGATTTGACTCGAAGGTTCATGTTCCAATTGTTCCATAAATCGTTTTTTGTGCCAAGTGCTTACTTTTCTCTAAGTGGCTTGAATAATACATTGCGACTGTTTGCCTAATAAGACCACGTGAATTGTGTTAAGTTATGTCACTCTGCCCCAGTATATCGTTTACACACCAGACAGGATGTTCTCACGGCTATCTCAGCCCTACACAATTGAGAGATGAGAGAACATCCTGTTTCACACGGCAGCCAGTAAAAAAAACAGTTAACTTCTCGGCCTACAATTAAGTTTTCGACACTTGGGACAAACACACAAATGACAATTAAAATAAGAACCAACGACTTTATAATGTAGTTATTTCATTTTCACACCAGAGTATTGAAGTTACCGCTTACAAACAATTAGTTCTCTGCACCTGTGTAGTTACTTACCAGATGATCAACATATATTAACATCAAAAAGGTGTGAAAACTCGGTTCTCTCTGCGGTCAGTTTAGTTTAACGGTCAATTTTGGTCTGGGAAAAAAGGGGAAAACTTTACTTCGCATGGATAAGACGCACCACCTACTTTTTTTATCATAATTTGGGGCAAAAAAAAATGCATCTTATCAATACAACTTTACAGTAACCAATAGCTGGCAGCTGCACTTTCCTCAATGCTGGATGAAATTAAATGATGTTGTCTGTTACTTACCATAACAAACATCTTAAACAACACAGAAAATTAAAATTCTTAAAAGGGGAATTATTGTGGAAAATTGATTTTAGAGTCAAATGCCATACCAAAATGGTTTTTACTTTGACAGTGAGCAAGTGTTTCAAGTATGAATTTAATACCTTTCACAATCTTTGAGAAATGGATCTCAACAACAAAAAATGTCAACCAATATTATTGCCAAGCCCAACACAGACAAAGGGATTCTGACAATTGCTCCATATTTTTTTCAACACACATTTTTTTCAACAAAAAGTTGAGCAAAGTACATCTTTTCCTACCTTTAAAAATAATATAATTACAATATATTTATATTCAATAATAATAATAGTTTTCTCGACTTACATCTTAGTTAATTAAAAAATACGTACCTTTAAAGATGAAAAACAATGTCGTGCTACAAATTATAAGAGTGATGTCTAGTGGAAAAGACTACAGAGAAATGCCTGGAAGAACCACTTGAACATCTTTTAAAATAAAAAAATAATATTAACTGACAATACAACAAGGACTTACATTCAAGACATTTGCACCCCATCTTGAGACAACGGGCATAGGCCTCCACTGATGAATCACTGGCCATCTGATCCCCAGTCAAGTATCTACAACAAAAATGTTATTAACTCTCATGAAACAGTGTTTCTTGATTCCTTCTTTGAACAGGTTCATTTAAGGACCCGTTCACAGCTCGTAACAGACCTTTCCATATCTTGACTGGACCCTTCACAGTTACAAATTTTCAACGAATTTGTCTTTTAAGACTGTTCTTTAATTTTGTCATTTTAGTTTTCATGTCCCCCTGCAGAGCAATGTAAATGGATGCAATTAACTGTCTGGTTGAAAATTTAAGCATTCTAAGAAGCTTACACAGGCTACTGAAATATCCCATTTTTATTCGGTAAAGTAACAGATAAGCTGTACACTAGGTCCATGGGAATGCTTAAGCGTTTAACCCTACTAATCATGTCAAAGAAGTATTTATTAGTTGTCAGATAAAAAAATAAATTTACTGTTGCAAATTGAAATTTAAAAATTTCACGGAAATCTGCGTTTCCGTGAAAAAATCACACCCCTGCCATTAGTGGCCACTAGGTTGATAACATTTTTTAGAATTTCACCAAGTAATCTATAGAATCAACATGACCCACTTTAAAACATGTAAGATTTCATACTGGCAAACATTCTGGCCAAGATTGGTGAAGATTTGGCTATAAATGTGGCCTCTAGTGTGTTCACAAGTTTTTTGCTAAGATTTGACCTAGTGACCTACTTTTTGACCCCACGTGACCCAATTACTAACTCATTCAAGATTTCATGCAGGCAAACATTCTGACCAAGTTTGGTAAAGATTGAGCTATAAATGTGGTCTCTAGTTTGTTCACAAGTTTTTCCTAAAATTTGACCTAGTGACCTACTTATTGACCCCAGGTGACCCAATAATGAACTTATCCAAGATTTCATGCAGAGAAACATTCTGACCATGTTTGATGAAGATAAAATAAAAGATGGATAAAAACTGTAGCCTCTTGCGTGTTCACAAGGTAAAATGTTGATGTCACACAACGGACGTCAGAGGACGGATGAAGCGGTATCACCAAAGCTCACCATGAGCACGTTGTGCTCTGATGAGCTAATAAAAAAACAAATCAGGTTTTCCAATAAGATAAAACAAACAAAAATTATTTAAAGGAAATGTAACATCAGTCTGTATGGATGATTTGTTATGAGCTCAGAATCTCCCATAACCAAGTTAACCATAACCAAACAAATTAAATTCTTCATCTTTACTCTCAACATCTTCTTTACTTAGTCAATATACCTATGGATCTCAATGTTTTGAAAAATACCTTCTATAGAGTGAGAAAGGTGCCTGTGGCCAAGCGGTTAGTTACCAACTTGTAACTCCTCAGCCCCAAAGCATGTGTGTTCGATTCCCATTTATGTGGTGAGGTCTTTCAACTGACCTGGAGTGTGCCAATAGTTCTACCCAGACTGGGGTCTTCCTCTAGTTCCTCTCATCATATATTGGCTTAGGAATACCATCACCCTCAAGTTCTAGTGTATACATAGTGTGTCATTATTTGGAGGTGACATGTACATAGTGTGTCATTATATGGAGGTGATGTGTATAGAGTGTGTCATTTTTTGGAAGTGATTTGTATAGAGTGTGTCACTATTTGGACGCGAGTTGTACATAGTGTGTACATATATGCATGTTTGCAATAATATGAAATTACCATCAGGACATTTATACAGGATTCAAAGAAAAATGACTAAAATCTTTTTGTTGACTTACTTGAAAAGATAATATTTGTTTGTTGGATTTATCATCCAATCAACAGTATTTCAGTTATCTGGAGACGGCGTCCTAATAAAGCAGATATAGTGCTGCCTTCACTGTGTATAGCATGCCATAAACCCCTGGCATGATACCACACCCAGTCACATTATCCTGACATCGGTCCAACCAGTCGTGGAACTACCCTTATATTTGCTTGAGCATTAGAAGGGAGCTATACCACTACCATTTTTAGCAACTTTGGTATGTCGCTGCCCGAGATCAAACCTGGGACCTACCATGCCAGGGTATTAATTATATTTATATCTATGGACAAATAGACATTATTAATGTTATAATATATATTTGACACCTTATTTGCACAACTTTTGATAATAAAGAATACAATCCATATAAAACCCCAATACCTTTTCACAACATATACTAAATATATTATATTCAATTGATCCAGTTAACTGAAATATATAACTGCTGATTATATCTGTTTTATTAATTTGTATATTTAAGTCCATTAGAAGATCATTTTTTACAGTATGCTTACGACTGTTTTTTTCTTCAATTAAATTCTCATGTTTTGATTCAAATTAAAAGTAACATGGACACAGATTGCCAAGCATGCATTCCTAAAATGTTGCTAAAAATGGAAAACTTTGTAAGATCGCAATAAATAATGGATTTAAATATGACTATTTTAGCTATATCAAGCTAAACAACCTAGTTTAAGTATAGCTCTAAACTATGCATGTGGGGAAAAAATACACCATGTGTTTAAGTCAGATTGAAACAGAACATCAGTCATGAAGTGACGCACAAATCTAAATAAAAAATAATACATATGTTGGGTCCTATGAGTTAGAAAGAGTGTCAAGGCTACTTTACAATATTTATAAACTTTTAAATGCATAAAGAATTGACCTTTAAGAAACCCACTAATTAATATGAAATTTAACAAGAGGGCCATGATGGCCATATATCACTCACCTGAGTGCCGTAGACATTTAGCCCTTGTGGCTTTGCTTTTAGACAGATCAAAATTCTTTGAACAATCTTCATACAAAGCCACCAAAGGAATATATTAACAATTGTTATATTATCAAAGCTCTAGCTTTTGTGGTTTCTTACAAGTTTCTTTCAGACATATAGGGAAAATAACCATGCCCCTGGTGGCCAATGTCTTTTGAAAGATTGGAATTCTTTGAACATTCTTGATACAGGGCCACCCAAAGAATATTTATACCAAATATCAAGGCTCTAGCTATTGTAGATTCTGACAAGACGATGTTCTAAGTTTTCCTATATAGCCATATAAAAAAAAATGGCCACACCTCTGGCAGCCAATTTGGACGGATCAGAATCATTTGTACAATCTTCATACAGGGCCACCCAAAGAACATGTGTACTAAATATCAAGGCTCTAGCTATTGAAGTTTCTGACAAGATGTTCTGGCAGCCATGTTTGTTGACGGATTAGAATTAGTTGAACAATCTTGATAGAAGGCCACACAAACAACATGTATACCAAATATCAAGGCGCTAGCTCTTGCAGTTTCTGACAAGAAGATTTTCTAAGTTTTCCTATATAGTCATATATTGAAAATGACAACGCCTCTGGCAGCCATGTTTTTTGAAAGATCAAAATTATTTGAACAACTTTTTGTTCTCCCTGCCAACTTAAACTTCTGAGAAAGTTTGGCTGATTTGGCTCAGTGGTTTCAGAGGAGATGATGTTAGACAATGCTGACGTACGTGTGATGCCGAGCGATCACAATAGCTCACCCTGATCATACGGTCAGGTAAGCTAAAAAAATGCACAATCATGCCCTAAAAAGATCCCAAGACTTAGACAGTTATCCTGTACATGTCAATGCCAAAAGTAAATTGAATTGTAAATAAGTTAAATATCTAATTACCCTTATATGCAAATAAATGTCAAAAAATATAAACATTGATAATAAACTCGCATAAATCTATTTTTAACATAGAATTTACACAAGTCTAAGTTAATAGTACCTATTTTAAGTACATCCAATTAAGTTTCAATTAAAATCAGCCCCAATATTTGACAAAGTACTTAGATTAATATTATGCTCAGCTCAAGGGTATTACAAATTGAAATTTTAAAAATTAATAGAAAATTCAATCTAATTCAATAACAACAGTTAAATCCAAGAGGTCTGTCTAATTGCTTAAATCAATTGGAATCAAACATTTACTTTCTAATGTCTGCATTTAATGATTTTGCCAGAGCTGCCTAACATTCAAATTAAACTCAATTAGTCTTGTTAACTTCAGAAAAATAATATGATTTAAAATGAGTTGGAAAATAAATTAAAAAAACAAATTTAGATAACGAGACATAATGTCACCTTGTACACATGACTCCTAGGGATTGAATGTCATTAAAGCAGATGAAGTCTGAGTGCAAAACAGATCGTAATGTTCTTCAGATACTTTTCCTTTCTGTGCAACCTTGTGTACCTTTTTTGGTTGCTTTTTGTGAGGGGGGGGGGAGGGGGGGGAGTTCTGGGGTGTTTTTGGTGGTTCTTATTTTGGTGTGTGGTGTAAAGGTGGGGTGTTATGCCCTATTTATGAATTTTCAGTCCTATTGACATACTGTTAATTACACAAGGTAGATGGCAGTGTTTCTTTCACTGTGTTGAATACATGTAACAACATCTTAGCCCTGTTCTGGAGAAGGTTTGCAATATTGCTGCATAAACATGTACCTTAGTTTAAGTAAAGGCTGTTTATAACATTAGCTTAATTGCAAGACAGTACAACTTGTGAAATATATTGGTTGCTTAAAATGTCCATTATTTCCAAATCTATTAATAAGTATCATAGGGTTTTTAGCTAAAAATAGATATCGACATCAGAGCTGATTACCCGGATGTTCATGTAAAATAATATCAAAAGTAAATGGTCACATGGTTTTCTTAGTTTAAAAATAGCTAACTGTGGAGCATGGCTCGAATAGAAAATGCCTGTTTGCAATGACGAGTGAGGATTTATGCTTCGCTGTTCACACAGACTTATGGCACCAATAAACCGCAATTTGCAGGACCTTGTCAAGTGACAATTACTTATTTCATTATTTGAGAAAAAAAATATTGGTCCAAACTGCCGGAAACCACCTTTAAAAAAATAATAACAATTTGTTCAGTGGATCCCATTACATTTATTTGATTCTTGTCTCAGCAGACTTGTCTACTCAAAAATCACTTTAAACAAACATAAATACAATAAAAATTGAATTAACATTTGTAGATGTTTCCACATATATTCTTAAGAGAGTACAGTTTCATCTTGAAAAACAAATTTAAAGACATTTTACCCTAGTGTGGGAGTTGCTGACTTCATACTGCTCAGCCTCTCAACGCAAACAACATAACGTGCTAAGATCTTCTATCTGACCTTTAGTGCATCAGTGGCTCTACCTGGACAATCGTCTAGTTTTTTATTATAGACAATTAGCTTGGCATTGGTTTAATGTTGTTTATTGTTTATTGGGTTTATCGTCCCACCACAAAACACAAAAAATAACAAAATGACAGTCTAAATAAGGCCAGATTCAGAATATAAAACCACTTCTTAAAGTTGGAACCTTTGTTTTTTAGCATGATTTTTATAACAATTAATTTGTCAAAATCATTCATCTAAAGTTCGGATTATTGTTTGTTTACTAGGTTTACTTCCCACCAACAGTATTTCAGTTATCTGGAGACAGTGTCCAATTGAAGCAGATATAGTGCTGCCTTCACTGTATATAGCATGCTGTGAACACCTGGCATGATACCACACCCAGTTACATTATCCAGACACCAGGACAACTAGTCGTGGAACTACCCTTATATTTGATTGAGCATCAGCAAGGGACCTATTCCACTTCCATTTTAAATGACTTTGGTATGTCGTGGCCCGGGATCGAACCCGGGGCTTCCCGTACCTGGAGCTGATGCTCTACCGATTGAGCTACCAGGTCCCGTTTGTTTTTATGACTTGTGTCAATGTGATGTATTTAAAGAAAACACAAAAAACACACGAACGAACCTCTGACCCTTCAGTACCTAGGTCCAGCAATCTAAATACCTTATCACTATAAAGGTTATGACATTTCAATCTTTAACAGGATTAAATTGATCACAAATTGTACACATAGTAGTGTTTGCCACAAACATACCCCTAGAAACCTGTCTACAAAACAACTTATAAAGTCACATGCAACAATGCGTGAGCTGAGACAATTGGCTTGTTGTTTTTAAACTCAATTTGACAACAAACTGTCCATAATGACTCATCAATCAATTAACTGAATTTACAGTTTACAAAACAAACAACCCCTGCAATTCCTTTTAAGCTAGATAACAGGAAAGAAAATTAAATAAAACAATAATTAGAAAATAATTGTCAGTTATGGTTGCAAAATTCTGAAGTTAAAAATGTTTATATGTATTTGTAAAGGTCAGGTAATTAAATATGAAACAACAAAAAACAAAGTGAACATCCTGAAACAAACTGATAATAGATTTTAAGTGGCTTTTAATGAATAAGATATTCTTCAAGATATCTTTTCTGTCCAGAAATTGAATTACAGCTAGTGCAAAGTACGGCATTATGACAGAAATAAAATAACTTATTTTTAAAGGTTAAGTTCACAAGATAAAAAGATAAATTATATATATTATTAAGAGTATAACTTTGAAGTATCCTTCACCTTCCTTTCAATATCCTTAGGATATCTTGTCCCATCTGCTTTAGTTTGGTTTATTAAGAATATCACAGCCACCTATTATGGTCATTAAAGTGATGTCCAGCTAGGGGATAACACCAGACAAATGTTTGGATAGAACCACCAGTGCATCTGAAGTCTGCTTGAAGGACCTACCAAATAAAATTCCCTGCACAGAACTTGATTTGCTGCCATGCAGTGAGAGGCTAGACTGTCAGAGTAGTGAAGAGTTTGCTTTAACAATTAGCATGGTGAAATTTTTCACAACAAACATAAATGTCTGAGTTATCTACTCATAACCTCATGCAACGGTTACAAGATGTTGTTTTTCTCACATCACACTGTCATAATTATGGTCATATTGACATTGTCCAGCTAGCTATTGTGGCAGAAGATCCTAAACTTATATCAGGGTAAAACCATTTGCTAGATATCCTCCCAACATGACAGTTCTTGTCCTGACCAGGACTTGAACCTATAACGTTAGGGGCTGAGGAGTTACAAGTCAGCAACTCTAATTGCTCAGCCATGATTAGGCTTGTGCCAGTCAAGATGTTCTGATAAACACAAAAAAAAGCAAAAAGAGTGGAACCTGATCAGACAGCTCCCAGCATGGATGGCTGATCAGATTCTATCCTATCTATGCCTGGTTAATGTGTGCTTAGAATGCTAAATGTTAATGTTCAATTAACAAGAGGAAAATAATGTATTTATAACTGCATTTTTATTATTTGCCTGCACAACACTGTCATTAAAAATCTGAAATCATAGAACATAAATCGCTTATCGCTTATTTTTATGGGCTTTACAAATGAGCAACAATTGTTTTTGAGAAACATAATCAGTCTGTTGAAGAAATTCTCATTAACAGGTTAAAAGCTTTCAGTGGTACATTGCATGGAGATTCAAACAGTGAATCCAGTATGAAGCAATGTTTCAAGTGTCCAGAAACAGCGTTCACTTTTAAGGTCTTGTCCCTCTGGTTTTCTACATTTTTTTACCAGGTTTCAAAATTCGCAAACTCAATAGATTATCTTAATTTTTATATATGGGATGGTAACATTTTCTAGAATTTTACCAAGTAACCTACTGAATCCACATGACCCACATAGGTAAGATTTCATACTGGCAAACATTCTGGCCAAGTTTGGTGAAGATTGGGCCATCAATGTGGCCTCTAAGTGTTTTCACAAGGTTTTTCTAAAATGTGACCTAGTGACCTACTTTTTGACCCCACATGACCCAATAATATACTCATCCAAGATTTCATGCAGACAATCTGATCAAGTTTGGTGAAGATAGGGCTATGAATGTGGCCTCTATTTGTTCACAAGCTTTTTTTAAGTTTTTACCTAGTGACCTCTTTTTTGACCCCACGTGACCCAATAGCACACTTATCCAAGATTTCATGCAGGAAAACATTCTGATCAAGTTTGGTGAAGATTGGGCCATAAATGAGGCCTCTAGTGTGTTCACAAGCTTTTGCTAAGATTTGACCTAGTCACCTACTTTTTTGACCCCACGTGACCCAATAATGAACTCATCTAAAATTTCAAGCAGGCAAACTTTCTGGCTAAGTTTGGTGAAGATTGGGCCATAAAAGTGGTCTCTAGTGTGTTCACAAGCTTTTTCTAAGATTTGACCTAGTGACCTTTTTATTGGTCCAAATAGACCCAGTTATGAACTCATCCAAGATTTTTCATGCAGGCAAACACTATGATCAAGTTTGGTGAAGATTGTGACATAAATGGGGCTTCTAGTGTGTCCACAAGCTTAAATTTTGACGAAGGACAGAGCGGTTTTACAAAAAATCCCCTTGAGCATGTTGTGCTCAAGTGAGCTAAAAATTATATGTAAATGCTTAATAATGTTTTTCCTTGTGTTTTTTTTTCTTCTAATTAATAAACAAATACTTTAATATCGACAGCTGGATTTTAGTATAGTATTGGTCAAGTTTACATAAAGGAGGCTGTTTTCTTAAACATTAAAATATCATGGTATATTCAGTATATATATTTAGTCAATATATATTGTGCCCTAGTCTTAAAACATGTCAAGGTGCTAGTGATGAGGTCAGACCATTCAGATATTCTTCTTCTTTCAAGAATAAACAAGGAGAACTGTAATGAAGTCATGTCATCATAATTTCATATTTCCCAAGATTTTATTTTGATCATCACCCAGGAAATTTCCAGAAAGGTCTTGGTTTTATTATTTTATATCAGAAAGTTTAGAAATAAGAATAATGCATTTATATTTCATTTAATTTCAAAATGTATAATATTTTAATATCCCCCTCCAAAAATAACAATATATTAACTCTTTCTTCTGAAATAACAGCTTACAAATGCCTAAAAGAAAAATAGTAAGGTGAAATATATTCTTTTAGAAAAAATAAAAATAGACCATATAACTAAATGCTCATTTTGCTGATTATTTGTCACAACTTTGCAATCTCATAATGGTGGCTATGCAATTGAGTAGCCAAAGTCTCAATAGTCAATAGCTGTCAATCATCAGGTAATAGTTCACTTCTGAAAATATGTCTCTGCCAAAATCTATGATGGATATCACTTTTAACGATGAAGAAATGTGAGAGTACATCATTAACCTTACTTCCGTCTATCTTGAATTACATAAACTGCAGGTGAAGAAGTCTTTTTCAAGAAAACACATTTAATCGCTACGTCAATAGTTTACCAGTTAATTAAATCACAATTAAACTGTCTTCAAATAAACATAAAATAATTGTCCCCTAATTGTTTTTTAAATGAGCCTGGCAATGGTTCGAATAGCATAGTCCTTCAGAAAGGACAAATAAATAAAATATATCCTGGAGAGAATGCATTAATGTGCTGAAAGTAAATTCCTGCTACCATAATTATTATCCCAGACTCAAGACTTCAAAATTTGCTGACAATATCATGTATTTATAGGTGAACATCTCTGATAATTATAATTTACCATGAATAAACCATGAAAAAATATGTAGAGCGTGATCAAACGGCTTCTGGCTGGTCTGGATCTATGTTATACACCTGAGGATGATCAATTTGTGCTTTGCAAGATGACAGTTAAGAGAAACTTGGTTAAAAGAATGGTTATTTAGTTGTCTGTAAGATTAAATGCCCCCAAGATAATCTATCTGTGACAGCTGTTGACATGTTTCTGTTGGTAACACCAGTGTTGGATATAGTAAAAACACTGAACTTGAATTTGATTGGGACAAAAGGTGTTGTTGGGGAGCAGGACAAAGTCCGTACCGAAAAAAAATTGCTATCAAGGTAGACAGAAATCTGTACCAGAGTTGGATAAAACAATATATATATGCACGCATGCACGCACACACGCACACACACACATATAAAACAGTCTGTGTAATTATGACCATAATTATGAGACCTAACTATACAAACCAATTAAAAAAATGCTGCAAAATGTGAAAATGAAATGGGAATGAAAAGATTTCTGTCTGGTAGAGATTTTGTCTGTCCCCCTTTAGGTGGGCAAGATGTAACATACTGTTGCAGGTGGTTATTAAGCACCAGGTACAGATTTATAAAACTGTGAGCTGGAGTCTGAGGTCATCTTTAAGCCATAAGATTGGCTAGATATCAAAATTTCTCTTGAACACTATTCAGATACTGACTTCACCTTAATGTTTAATAACCTCAAGCCCTGGTTCTGCCCAGGTACTGCCTACAAGTGTAATAAATAGTCTTCGGTTTTGTTTATGTACTAACCTCTCCTGGTTGGTCTGGGGATCATACAGAGAACTGTCTGATGCTAAAACCAATGTCTTGAGCAATCCAATAAAATCTGATTCAGGGATTTCGTTCTTGTTTTCTTTTTTTGTTAAATTAAATTAACTGCACAAACTTACGTATTATGTGATGATGCTATCCAGTAATGTGGCAATGGATGAGTCATATCTTGTGTGACCACATCAAACTTTGAGTTCCATATTGAGTTGTGCTTTGAGTAGAGGTAGTCAAGGAACTGAAAAAAAACAAAACATTTTTTAAATTATTTTACATTGCAGCAACCAATTATGGCCATTATAGCAACATCAGGTTGTTTTGGTAGAGGAAGACACCACATAAATGTCTGGCTAGAACCACCGGTGCACCGCATATCAGCCGGATTACCTTCCCAACAGGACTTGAACCCACACAAAGAGAATCTGAGGGGTTACAAGTCGGTGACTCTACCTTAAATTTAGTCAGATTTAGCTTATCCCAAATTTACAACCAACTTAAATAATGTTGGCCAAGTACAGGAGGCCCCAGGTTTGATACAGACTGTGTCATACCAAAGTCATAAAAAATGGTAGTATTGTGGCTCTATTGCTAACGTTCAAGCAAATATAAGGGTAGTTCCATGACTGGTTGGCCCTGTGACTGGATAATGAGACTGGGTCTGGTATCATGCCAGGTGTTCATTGCATGCTATACACAGTGAAGGCAGCACTATATCTGCTTCAAGTGGACACCATCTACAGATAACTGAAATACTGTTGGTGGGATGATAAACCCAACAAACAAAACAAATCAAGTTCGCTTTGACTTACCTCTTGTTCTGTGAAAAACAATTTGTCTTGTATTTCCCTCCCTACTGGGTCTTGAAGAAATGACTTCATGATCTCCTTGCCTTCTGTGTGAGATATCTCAGACTGAAATATATCATGAACAGAAAGTAACAACCATTATCAGATAATATACCTCAACATTAAAAAAATTATCTACCAAAATCCTCGTGTTAACTGTCAACTACCTAAAGGTTATGGCACCCTTACAGTAGTATAACTGCCAAATATGAGGAGGGCATGGCACACATGACGTAGCTAATAATAGCCAACTACCTGGAGGGGTAAGGCGCCTTTGGCCTCGCTGGTTATTGCCAACTACATGGTAGGGAAACCTTGGCCTAGATCATAAATGCCACCTCCATGGAGCAGTAAGACTTCCATAGCCAAGATGCTAATTGGAATCTACAAGGAAGGGTAGGGCACCAGAGGCAAAGCCGGGAATTGCCAACTACGAGGAGGTGTAGGACAGCCTTGACCTAGATAGTAAGTGCCATCTACGTACAGGGATAGAGCACCAATGGCCATGACGATAATTGCCAACTACAGTCCAACTTCAGTTCATGGCTTGGAATAATCCTAAAAATATCTGATTAGGAGTTTGCCATTTTGAATTGTGAAATTCTCTGCGGTAATGTGCAAAAAGCAACGGATATACAATTTATATTTTTCATAGTGAAGGATAAGAAAATTTAATAGTAGGGAAAGAAATATATAATGAAATAAGCATCATGTTTTATATTTTACTCATTGCAAAGAAAAATTAAAATTTATACATGTATGCATAAAGAATTGTTGAAAAGGCATGAACATGTTATCATCATAACAAACTGCAACATACAATACATAGTGGATACAAGCCCATATTAAATCACACAGTTTTAAATTGTAGCTGATTTGGGTATCTCCTTTTTGCTGGATTGTTCCGCAGAGATTTCACCCACTATGCTAGCCATTTCTCAATTAAGTTGATGGTGATACTGGCAGCATTTATACCTACCCACCCTGACAGTTTGCTGTGACACAAACAGAATACAAGTTAATCTTTAAATGAATTGTCACTCAGCTAAATTGATCAAACTTTCTAACTGATTGTCAAACTTATCAACATGCTTATCCAAAAAACAACTTTAATCAGCCAATTAACAAAGCCAAACACCTAATGTTATATGAGTAACCTCATTTCGCAGTGTGACAGGTGGCAATGGCCGACCGGTGATGTGATCAGGCTTTTGATAAGATATGTAAAGAAAGCATTAAAACGGAATGTTGGTGACCAAATTTGACTGTGAATAATGCCAAAACTTTGGTTAATCCAAATGAATAGTCAGGTAATTTCCAACCATGTAGAGAAGTAGAGCACCAGTGGCCTAGATGGTAATTTCCAACCATGTAGAGAAGTAGAGCACCAGTGGCCTAGATGGTAATTTCCAACCATGTAGAGAAGTAGAGCACCAGTGGCCTAGATGGTAATTTCCAACCATGTAGAGAAGTAGAGCACCAGTGGCCTAGATGGTAATTTCCAACCATGTAGAGAAGTAGAGCACCAGTGGCCTAGATGGTAATTTCCAACCATGTAGAGAAGTAGAGCACCAGTGGCCTAGATGGTAATTTCCAACCATGTAGATGGGTAGAGCACCAGTGGCCTAGATGGTAATTTCCAACCATGTAGAGAAGTAGAGCACCAGTGGCCTAGATGGTAATTTCCAACCATGTGGAGAGGTAGAGCACCAGTGGCCAAGATTGTAATTTCCATCCATGTGGAGGGGTAGAGCACCAGTGGCCTAGATGGTAATTTCCATCCATGTGGAGGGGTAGAGCACCAGTGGCCTAGATGGTAATTTCCATCCATGTGGAGAGGTAGAGCACCAGTGGCCAAGATTGTAATTTCCATCCATGTGGAGGGGTAGAGCACCAGTGGCCAAGATTGTAATTTCCATCCATGTGGAGGGGTAGAGCACCAGTGGCAGAGATGGTAATTTCCAACCATGTGGTGGGATTAAGCACCAGTGGCCTAGATGGTAGCTTCTAACCATGTGGAGGGATTAAGCACCAGTGGCCTAGATGAAAATTTTCAACCATGTGAAGAGGTAGAGCACCAGTGGCCAAGATGGTAATTTCCAACCATGTAGAGGAGTAGGGCACTAGTGGCCAACACTAGTGGCCAAGACGGTAATTTCCAACAATGTGGAGAGGTAGAGCACCAGTGGCATAGATGGTAATTTCCAACCATGTGGTGGGATTAAGCACCAGTGGCCTAGATGGTAGCTTCTAACCATGTGGAGGGATTAAGCACCAGTGGCCTAGATGGTAGCTTCTAACCATGTGGAGGGATTAAGCACCAGTGGCCTAGATGGTAGCTTCTAACCATGTGGAGGGATTATTAGCACCAGTGGCCTAGATGGTAGCTTCTAACCATGTGGAGGGATTAAGCACCAGTGGCCTAGATGGTAGCTTCTAACCATGTGGAGGGATTAAGCACCAGTGGCCTAGATGGTAGCTTCTAACCATGTGGAGGGATTAAGCACCAGTGGCCTAGATGAAAATTTTCAACCATGTGAAGAGGTAGAGCACCAGTGGCCAAGATGGTAATTTCCAACCATGTAGTGGAGTAGAGAACCAGTGGCTTAGATGGTAATTTCCAACCATGTGGAGAGGTAGAGAACCAGTGGCATAGATGGTAATTTCCAACCATGTGGTGGGATTAAGCACCAGTGGCCAAGATGGTAGCTTCTAACCATGTAGAGGAGTAGAGCACCAGTGGCCTAGATGGTAGCTTCTAACCATGTGGAGGGATTAAGCAACAGTGGCCTAGATGGTAATTTCCAACCATGAAGAGAAGTAGAGCACCAATGGCCTAGATAATAATTCCAACTATGTGGAGGAGTAGGGCTTCAGTGGCCTAGATGGTAATTTCCAACCATGTGGAGGGATTAAGCACCAGTGGCCTAGATGATAATTTCCAACCATGTAGAGGGGAAGGAAACCAGTGGCCAAGATGGTTATTTCCAACAATGTGGAGAAGAAGACCATCAGTTGTCTAGATGGTAATTTCTAACCATGTGAAGGGATTAAGCACCAGTGGCCAAGATGGTAATTTCTAACCATGTGGAGAAGTAGAACACCAGTGGCCTAGTTGGTAATTTCTAACCATGTGGAGGGATTGAGCACCAGTGGCCTAGGTGGTAATTTCCAACCATGTGGAGAGGTAGAGCACCAATGGCATAGATGGTAATTTCTAACCATGTGGAGGGATTAAGCACCAGAGGCCAAGATGGTAATTTCTAACCATGTGAAGGAGTAGGGCATCAGTGGCCTAGACGGTAATTTTTAACCATTCGGAGGGGTTGAGGGCCAGTGTCCTAGATGGTAATTTCTAACCATGTGGAGAGGTAGAGCACCAGTGGCCAAGATGGTTATTTCCAACCATGTAGATGGGTAGAGCACTAGTGGCCTAGATGGAAAATCCAACCATGTAGAGGAGTAGGGCACCAATGGCCAAGATGGTAATTTCCAACCATGTGGAGAGGTAGAGCACCAGTGGCCTAGATGGTAATTTCCAACCATGTGGAGGGATTAAGCACCAGTGTTCTAGATGGTAATTTCCAACCATGTAGATGGGTAGAGCAACAGTGGCCAAGACTGTAATTTCCAACAATGTGGAGGGATTAAGCACCAGTGGCATAGATGGTAATTTCCAACCATGTGGATGGGTAGAGCAACAGTGGCCAAGACTGTAATTTCCAACAATGTGGAGGGATTAAGCACCAGTGGCATAGATGGTAATTTCCAACCATGTGGATGGGTAGAGCAACAGTGGCCAAGACTGTAATTTCCAACCATGTGGAGGGATTAAGCACCAGTGGCCTAGATGGTAATTTCCAACCATGTAGATGGGTAGAGCAACAGTGGCCAAGACTGTAATTTCCAACAATGTGGAGGGATTAAGCACCAGTGGCATAGATGGTAATTTCCAACCATGTGGATGGGTAAAGCACCAGTGGCCTAGACAGTAATTTCCAACAATGTGGAGGAGTAGGGCACCAGTGGCCAAGATGGTATTTACCCCTCTTTGGGGGGTTTAGGCACCCATAACTTAGATAGTAATTGCTTACTATGTGGAGGGGTTGGGCACTAGTGGAATAGATGGCTTCTGCCTTTATTGTGGAGGAGTAGGGTATCATTTGACTTGATGGTAATTGCCAACTTTGTGGATGTAAGGGTCACCATTGGATATGATGGTATTCACCAAATATGTAAAGGGGTAAGGCCCCTTGGTCTAGATGGTACTTGCCAATTAAATGAAAGGGTTGGACATAAATGAATGGGTTGGACAATAGTGAACTTAGAGGTAACTGCCAACAATGTGGAAGGGGAGGGCACCCATGGCCTAAATGGTGATTGCTGGCTATGTGGAGGGGTGGAACACCATTGGATTGCAAGCTATGTGGATTGGTAGAGTTCCAGTGGCCTAGATGGTAGCCAATAACTGATTACAATTAATTACCAAAAATGGAATGATAATACAGGAAGATAATGATTTTTATTTATACTGATGTGGTGATGTTGATGATGATGTTGTTGCTGCTGCTGCTTACCATAAATAATGATAATAATGATGGTAATAATAATGTTAAGATAATGATGATGAAAATGAAGGTAATGATGATGATGGTGATGATGAGAAGGAGGAGGATGAAATGGAGGAGAGAAGGACTGTTTTGGTCACACATTTATCAAATAAGCAGACAAAGAAAGTCTGGTAGGTCAAAAACATGTTTACTTAAAAAAATTATTTCATTTGTACGAAGTCACCCGAGTTCTAATGCATTACTCTTCAACAGGAAGTCTCCTGAGAAAATGTTTAAAAATTACAGTTCAAAAAAGGTGTTTTTTTCCTGTTCCTCAATGTTTTGTGATTAAATGAAGACAAGAAGAAAGAAAATACAGAAAGGTTAATACACAGTTGTCTGCAGTAATACTCTTTACATAGAAAGTACATTTTCTATGAAAAAAAAAACTTTTTCCGTTGTCTGTGTCTCAAATGGATTCAAAGTGTTTTAGGGAAGAGCTATTCATAATAACAAAATAAGCAAAGCCATAATACAAGTCTGTGAAAATAACAAATTATGCATACTAACTCACCTCCAGCCATATTACTGTTTTTTCAACTTGCATAAAATGAGTAAACAGCTTTTAGAGAATCCTTTTTTTCTATGCCATTAACACCTCTATTTGAAAACATTTTTCAAGCTTTGCTATAGGCAAGTTTCAGCAAATATCAAAGCACTAGCCATAATTTTGTGTCATATTAAAGATAAGTTATCTGGCTTCCTGTCAACTTTCTCGTCAAAATTGTAGGCAATTTTCAATACATTATCCGCTCCGAAATGAAAAGCTTCTAAAAGCTTCTGCGAGTTGAATAAAGCAAGGAAACCTCACAAAGAATGATTACATGTCTCGTGACATTTAAACACATGTAAGTCATCAGCTAAGTTGGTTTGTAAGGAAGCAACAGAAAAGCTAAAAAAAAAAATGACAAGAAAACGTGACTTGATTTTTGAAGCGTGATGTTATTCATATATTAAATATCACTCCATTAACCATCTTGAAATCTTTATGTAAATTATCCCTTATTGATAGTTTGACAGATCTATTCATACTAAGGTAATAAACACTATCACAACCAAACTGTATGCACTCCAGTAAAAAAGTAGGTCATCGGTTGCCATGTGGCCTATACTTGCACTGATTGGATCAACCAGTTTATATTAACAGTTACAATTGACTGTTTGGAATCACCCCAAAACAGATATCAAGGTACATGCAACACTTAATATGCTTCAAGTTACAATCTTTGTGACAATTGAAATATTTTTGTGACAATTAAATATTTTTGTGACAATTGAAATATTTTCGTGACAGATAAAAGGTTTACGTACTGCTTAAAGGTTATATTTTAGTTGCTCTACCAGAGCCATGATACATAATTGCATATGTAGTTGTGACAGAAAGTTAGGCTATATCGCAGACGATAAAAAGAAACATTGGCTGTAGTTTCAAAAAATAACACTTATATCGTAGTAATGTGCTTAAGTCAATGTACTACTTTTGCAAGAAATTTGATTTCCAACTTCCATTCTATTAATACTGTAATCTCCGACTTAACAATTGTCTCAAATGTACAGTTCACACTTTTTTTAATGCTACAAGCTGTTCTGATATAGATAATGAAACATGCCACCATCATCATACCCAAGTTGTTTTTTGTACTAAACACAAAGTTGAGAATAAATTTAAATTGCATAGTTTCTTGAAACTAGGGCTTGAATACAGTTATGCCCCATTAGAAGTGTTGATTTGTTAAGTCAGTATAAAGTAAAGTTCAGGCAAACAAACAATTGTCTGACATTAAACAAAAGCTTCATCATATGCTTCATTATCTACAACTAAAGCATGCCTTTGCCTTTAGAAAATCAAAGATTTCAAGTACAGGATAGAATCATTTTGACCTTTACTAAATTTGTCTTACTTACTCTAGGCAAAGTCTAAAGGTCAATTATCACCCATTAAAATTGTTTTAAATCACCCTCTAAAATTTTTGTAAATAAAGATCTTTTCTGGTAAGGATATGAACAACATTAAAAGTATGTCCATCAGCTTATGGTCTCACCTTTTGTTCTTGAAACATAAACTGAGCAAATTTCTCCACTGTGACAACCCTGGAAGAAAAAACAAAAAATCATTCCCATAAAACTCATTAATGACAGCAAATTAAGAACAGACATTAAAATAAATTAAGTTAAAAAAAAAATTACTTAAGTATCAATATTAAGTATCACTTTCTGGATCAGCTCCAGGCAGAGCTTTGACCGCAAGATCAAGTTTGACTGTATATATTATACCTTTAAAGGAAATAACACAATGTCTTTCAAATAGATGAAGTAACATCCCTTTACAGAATATACAAACTCGCAAGGGAGATAACAAATGCCATTCAAAAAGATAGAGTAACATCCCTTTAAAGAAAATACCTACCTGCAAGAGAAATAAAACAATGTCATTCAAACAGATTGAATAACATCACTTATTAAAATGTTCCTACTCACCAGGATGATAATATAATGTTATTCAATAAATGGAGTAACATCCCCTAATAGAAAATACCTACCATCAAGTGTGGTATCACCACGTCATTCAAATAGATGGAGTAACATCCACTATAAGAAGAAACCTACCCTCAAGGGACACAACAGAATGTCATTCAAATAGATGAAGTAACATCCATTTATAGAATATACCTACATTCAAGGGAGATAACAAAATGGCACTTAAACAGACAGAGTAACATCCATTTATAGAAGATACCTACCCACAAGGAAGATAACAAAATGTCATTCAAATACATAAAGTAACATACCTTTTTAGAATAGACAAACCCTCAAGGGAGATAACACAATGTCATTTAAATAGAGGAACGTCCCTTCATAAACAGAGGGACTATATTTTGTTCAGAAATGACTGACTGATTGACTGACCGACCGACAACTGACTGAATGACTGACTCACGGACTGACTGACTCATGGACTGAATGACCGATCAATGTACACCAACCTGTCACTATGCAGCTTGGCCATGTAGTTGCAAAAATGCTCTTCTATAACCTGGAAAAAAAAAGAGAAACATCTGACAATAAGACCAGATCAATCAAGTTTTTGAAATTGATGTTAATCAATAATCAGTTACTTTACCTGTGTTAATTGGTAAACTTGTTAATCTTAGATTTACTAAACTATTAAATTTAGTATCAGATAATCATTAAATTCAAACCAATGCAGCAACACAAGCATGAATAAAAACTGCATGAGCAAAACTTAACATAGTCTGCCAAAAATTAAAAAAGCTGGAGACATCCCAAAACAGCATCAAATTTTTGATCAAGCTTTCTATTAACATTACTCAGAGCCCTAGATAAGAGTATAGCTCCTTTCTTTTCTTCTGTGCCAAACTCTTAATACCTGGCACTCATTAGAATCTTTTCAATTAGAACAATTTCAATAAGTACCAGTAATATAGGGTTTAGTCAAGAAGTATGGGATAAAATTAGACTGACTCCTCTTATCCGAAGCTCTGAGCATACTTGACAGTTTGTGAATAAGTGTCAACCACCACAAAAGAAGGAAAATCTAAAGAGACTAATTTGATGGATGCAGACATACTAACAGAATTTGGCTAGAAAATTGGGGCTTTTAAGTTTTAAAATTAATTTCTTTCATATTATACCTGAAGCAAGCAATAATGTCAGATAGCAGACTATGACATAAAATAAATTGGGACATAAAATGAAATATAACATATAATGAAATAGGACATAAAATATAACATAAAATACAAAAGGACATAAAATGAACTTACAGAAAATGAAATAGAACATAAAATGAAAAAGGAAATAATATTAAATATAACATTAAATAGTACATGAAATAAAATAGAATGGGATATAACATGAAATAGTAAATAAAATTAAATATGACTTGAGTGATAACGAAGTTTAAAATCACTTGCAAATGCAGTGTATGTAATGTTGTTTTTATAAAATAGGCTTATATCTTATTTCATGAAAGTCAAATGTTGGTTCAAACATTCTATGTTTTAAAACTTTAAGTTTAATAGTAAAATGTTCAATCATTTTCTTCAATGTAAGAATCCAAATACAACTTCAATGAACATTTAACAGCAACATACAATAGGTTTTCTTGAAGCCTTCAAATTTATACAATCTACATGTGTTACATTTTGTGTTTTATATTAAGAAATGTTTCAAGCATTAATGACTAAAGCATGTATAACTTATGAAGCTTGGCAAATGTACTTCTCTGTGTTAATTCTGACAAATACTGTACATGTTTTAATTGAATTATTCTACATTTTGTTTTATCAGCACACATATTTAAATTTGATTGCCATGTCAGTTGAAATCAAACTCCTAAAAAAGCACATTTAAAAAAAAAAATACTTTTGGTTAATGCCAACAATAATGTTTCTAAGTTTTGACGCTAGTAACATTATACAAAATACACAAAAGATTTGTATCAAACTTATATGCAAAGTCTAAAGTTTAGCTTAATAAGTCTAAAAAGTAGGTTTAATAAATTGAGGGAGAACAATTGTAAATCAAAGTGCTGAAAATCCTGCTTTGGCCATTGCTGTAAATACAGATTCAAGATACACCATTTGTCAACATGTTGGCCAAAACATACAAGATGGTGAAACTTAACTAGACATATGCAGATTTTAAAATAATAAACTGTACATAATATAAATATCCTTATCCATATACAAGGGTGATACATCAGAATATTTACTGGGAATGGCTGCATATACTGAGGCATTAGTTCACAACAAGATATGCTTTTGTTTAAGAAACATCAAACTGACACAATTATTTCTGTAATGGCGATGCCTAGCTATAATTGGTGGAGGAATACTCTAGACTAATGTTTGGATAGAACCACCGGTGTACTGCAGGTCAGTGGGTTGACCTCCAACCCATGCCATGAGGGGATGAGAAGTATTGAAGGATGTACATACAGGAATGTTTACATGGGATGGTCACATAAGGTATAATAATGGTTTGAAAAAAATAATTATATATGTAGGAAATTATATTGGTAGGTACACAGCTCAGTTAATCTATCTGATTTCAAAATGTAATTATATTTCATATTTTTTTTTGCAAAAGTATTCATCATAAATTTCTCATAAAATTATCTCCTTGAGAATTTTTAATTATAAATAAACATGCTGTATGTGATTTTAACTGTCATAAGCAAATAGAGAAGATCAAGATCAGACAACTCCCTTCAGAATATCTGATTATGGTCTACAGTGTTTACTGCTAATGTCACATGGCTTAGTCATACCAACAGAAATTCTTAGCAAAATAAATTTAAAATGATTTTTTTATCATTTTTTTACAATATGGTTTTTAAGAGTTAATTTAACAAGAAAAGTGACTCATTTAATGTGGCATTTTAAGGTACAAAATACATTGAAAATATACATATGTTATACATATATAAACATATAAGCTGTTAATACATGTACATTTAGTAGTGTAAAAAATTCTTGCGCAGAACAGTTTGTTGTATTACATATGCTGTAGTAGCAGAATAAGTGTTCTGCAGCAGGTTTCAATTGTAACTTTGATGGTCCATGTAGTTTCTTATTTCTTATTTCTCAAAAGTCTATTGGAAAACAATTTCTTTTGGCCTAAACCCTTTCAGACTATCCACTTCTTTGGTAGAACCAGTACTCAAATCAAATCAGTGCATTTCTAACTTGACAAAATAGAGCTGATTAGACAAATTATAACTAAATACCAGAAGTGTAAAGGATACAAAGATAAGCAATGGAAAAAAATATATCTTTAAAATAAAAAAATAAAAAATGTTTACTTGATTTCAGCCAAGTATGAAACCTAAAGCATTGTTGCTTGGGAACATTTCTTTTCATGCATCCTGGTATATCAAGCAATATTTTCACAAAGACAGTGACAAATAAAGAATATAGCATAAAAGCTTTATTACTTTGTTTTCAAAAGAAAACAAAAGCCATGTCACATAATCAGCTATCAGAAAGCATACATTCTGAATGAAGGTTATCTCAAGAACATGATTGTGGGACATAATAGATATAGTCATAGATATAATTCAAACATTCTGATCAATAAGAAATAATACATTGCATATTGTCACAAGTGAACCTTAGACAAATCCTGATGTAAGCCTCAAAGCTTGGACTGGAATTGAGATTTAAGAAGTTAAAGGCTACTGGCTTAAGTCTGATAAATTAAACTAGACCACTGTGTCATGTTGCCAAAGAAAGAGTATAAAATTATATAAATAAGCTCCATTTTGATCACATATTTATGGCAAAATTGATGAAAGTTCAATGCTTATTTACACGTGATTAACTGGGTGGAAAAGATCAATGTACACGTGTACACAAGGCAACAGGTTAAAGGGCACATTTCAAGGTTAAGGTCATATTAGGCTAAATAAAGAAGGGGTCAAATAGATAGGAAAACAACATTTTTTATACATAATTTTTTTTATGCCAAAATAAAAAATATGTTTAAAAATTCATTAAGCCCATCACCTCTTTCTAATAACATACAGAATGAGCACTATGACTAAATATGTTTCATCTAGGATTTATGTTAAGACTAATTAAATACCCAACTATCTGTACAGACGAAAGTCTGACTAATCATTAGAGCTCCAGATTCATGGAAGGTTTTTAAGGAGACTTGCTCACAACTTTCATGAAGTACATGACATATAGAACAACACAATCCAAATATTATATATGTATTTAATTTTTGAATCACTACTAAGCAAATCAATTTCAATCAAGAGAATGATGGTCCTGCTGTATTGGTGGAAGTAGACCCCGGTCATATGTCTGGGTAGAGCACACCAAATGTTAGCTGAAAGACTTTTTTCCTAGACTGGGACATGAACCATGCAAAGCAGGTTACAACTCCTATAACTCCATTCCTTGACCATAAGCACCAAACAAATCTAGTAAAACACAGAGGATAAAAAATGGAAATCATACAATGACAGTGCTCACCAAAAAAAAAAGATAAGAAATTAACCCCCATTTACTGGAGCTTTGATCTTGTAAAATTTAATTATCAATTATATAATCAATTACAAAAATTCAATTTTATAGGTTAGTTTTTTTTTCAGGTTCAATTTAAGAACAATTAATAATACACAGACATTAACAAAAGGAAAAAAGGTTCAATAAGCATACAAGGAGCAAAAATGGGTTGATTTAGCACTAGGTTATATGAGTACAAAGGAAGCATGGATTTTTTATTTTTTTATACATACCGTCTGTTGAAATGTAACAATACAAAATTTAATCAAATAAAATGAAAATATTGTTCAATGGTATATGTGTGAATAAATGGTTGCCAATATAAAATATAACCAATGTAGAGTTTTGGTGTGTAAAAAAAACCCCATAAAATAAGGAAAATTTACAACCATACCAAAAATATGGTTTTACTAATTATTTAAAGCCAGGGAACTAAAGAAACAAAATACAGCAATTAACAAAATCCAAATTCCCTGTGACAAAAATTTTAAAATAAAATAATTTAAAACCAAACAGTGCAGGTCAGTTTACTTACATACTTACTTTGAACTACAGTAATTCCCTCTAAAAAAGGACCACATCGCTAAACAGGGCAACCTCTGTTTCAAAACCATTTTCTGTTTTCATTTGTTTTTATACCTACCTTAGTCCTGGGCCAGTTATTTCAGAACTATTTAACAAATTCACACCTTGTTTAATTACCTCTTCTCAGGCCATGATCAGGTGGTCCAATTACCGGCATACAAGTGTTTCTGTTGTTGTTTTGTTGTTGTGTTATTTTGTGGTTACATTGCACCAACCAAGTATGGTCATACATTCAGCTAATTATGTGGGAGGAAGACCACATACAGATGTCTGCCGAAAAAAACATCCCCACATTTAAGTTTTCAGGAACATCCAGGACTCAGTGAGGGGCTGAAGACTAACAAGTCTGCAACTCTTAAAGGCATCTCAAAACCCTTATATAAGTGACCCCCCCACCCCCCATTTATTCACCCACAGCATGTGTGGGCATCTGTTTTCTGATAAGCCAGGCTGCCACAGTCTGTCACGATGTGTCTGTCACACAGGTATTGTTCAAGATCCAAGTGTATGTATGTTATATTTGGAGGTTGAACATAGTCATTCACAGTTTGTAAAAGAAATAGTTGTGAATATACCAATTATGCAATCCTATATACCCGAAATTATTCTATCAGTTCTTTTTTATTCCTTTTATATATATAAATCTTTATCTGTTTTCTTTCTTACTTTGTTGGTTGATTTTGTTATTTCTTATACATTTTGTTATTTCTTTCTTTCATTCTTTTAGTTCTCATATATATTTTAATTTATATTTTATTTTGATTTGTAAAATGTACAGAAATGTTTCTAACAAAAGCAATTTAAAAAGTCATTCATTGTCAGAATAATGTCCTTCAGACTCATTTTAAGTCATTTTGAATACTAAAACTTGTATCTATCATGTATTTTCAAAATCAAATATTTAACTATGAAATAAATACATAATCATGCAGTTACAAAATTGACACCTAGTAATTAATGCAATAAAGAATATGTAAGGGATCATACAGTAAACAATCCACATTATCACTAACATTAATGTTTATGGCTTTGTGTAAAACTAGCCTACTGTCTCAATTCCATACTAGCAGGTAATTTAGTTTTGATTTAACCATCAGAGGTTTTACTGTGACAGATTAGTACTATGTTGGCTAAAGACTCCCTGCAGTGATGACCAGCAATTAGCAGGTCTGGTCACAGCAGGTCGGGGCCTTGCTCAGTGGGATACCACATTCCTTTCGAGATGCCTTTAACTGCTCAGCTACAGGTGCCCTTATATGATTGTCAATTAACCCAATAAATAAAGCTCAGGCTTTCTCTCGATATCAATCGGATAAGTCAATCAACCAACTTACAGGTAGAAAAAATATGCGCCCTTGCCTTCAAAGGGAAACATAACCAAGCCTAAGATTATAACCTTTATACCTCCAATGCCCAAAATGTCAATATGGTAAGTAAAACAGTTTTCTGAAGTTGATGTTAACATACAACAAAGGGTGGAAAAGCACTGGAATTACAGCATCTTACTTACATTTGGCACATGAACTAGATAATGGTACAGCTGGGTAAACTCATGTAGAGTGATCTCCCCTTTCCTCTCTATATCCACATTCTGAATGAAGAAAACAAATGTAACTTAGAAGGTCACTCTTTTTACATATTTTTCTGTCATTGTTTATTTTTTAAATACACTTTCAAAAGATAAAAACATTATAAGGTTAGTCTTTAGATAACTTTAAGGTTTAATTTTCTATGTATAGGCGACTAATGCCAGAGTACTGTTTGGGAGTCTTCTCTTTATTGCATTGTTTACTCTATTGGTTTGTCACTCTGTTGGTTCTATTCATATCTTGCTCGACTCTGACAATTTATTAAGCTATGCTTTGTGTCACCATCTGTTGTAAGACCACATTTAAGTAGACTTAAAAAGCTTATTAAGTAACAAAGAGTAAAATAATAACCTGATGAAAAGAATAATTAATAAATGAATATTTAAATTGGTATTGAATGAAAGGAAGTATCTAAATTGAGGACTCAAACTGACCTCCAGATAAGGGAGTAAAAAGCACCACTAAATCCTATAATTCTCTGCCAAACCCTATAAACATGTGGAACCATTCTTATATTTGCTTGATTGTTAGCAAGGGAGCTTTTTAATGACTTTGGTATGTGGCGGCCCAGGATCGAACCTGGGGCCTCCTGTACCTGGAGCGATGCTCTACTGATAACTCTACCAGACAATTTTAATGAGTACCAACAATATAGCGTTTGATTGAGAAGTAGAGGATATATTAATGCTTAATCCTCTATTTCTCCACCAAACTCTATGTACACTGTACACATTAGAATCCTCTTACGAGAATCAGCAATACAAATTTTGGTTGATAATTACGGGTAATATGGCCAAAATAAAAAAGCTTTTTTTTTCTTCTATCTGGAGCTCTTGTATCAGATGATTATTCTATATTTAAAACATCTCAGAACGTACCTGAAAGAGATCTCTCAACCTATTTGTAGATATTTTACAGTTTATTCTTTTGGTCCAGTTTTTCAGATTGTTCATGTTGAGGCGTTCTGTTCGCTCAAGGCGAAGACGATTGACCATTCCATAGAACTCTCTGGCAAGCCATCTAAAATTACATTTTTATTTGATAAATAAATCTATAACAATAAAGGTAATACAAGAAGAAAAATGTGCAGCGCACCTGGAAATTTAACCCAGGACCCTAACAAGTCGAATTCTCTACGGACAGAGCTGAGTGAACTACATTCTCTGCCTCTGTCTACATGCACTCGGGCTTGCCTGTAATTTGCCTTGACTCCTTTTACAGACAACTTGCTCAGCAAGCAAATCACAAGCACTAACACCTTAACATTGCAGGCCATTGGGCACCAATGTAACATACGAGACAAATGTGCAGCCAGTCCTGGACTCAAAGCTGGGACCCATCACTTACTTGGCAAATGCTCTATTAATATAGTTAATTGGAGTGCTTACACATTTTACACATTTTCTCCCTATCACTTGGCTACATAAATGGCAGTGTGTAGTTGCTACATGAGCCTAAGTCTGAGAAGAACCACAGACACACTGCAGGTCAGCTGAAAAAAATACCAGTAAAATGATACTTGTATGGGGGCTGAGAAGGAAAGAGCTGACAACTTCCAACCATGCCTGTCTACTTAAAAACAATACAATTGTGTTTCTAAGGTAATGAAAGAAGTACAGCCCACCTCTCCAGCAAGTTTATATGGGACACCTTCCTGGCATCGTCTATCATGATGTCCAAGCCCTTGAACCACTTCTCACGTTCATCGGCACTACCCGCTGGAAATAGATTTGTTTATAAATTTCATATCTTCATAGGTAACACAATAAAAAGCAAGACCATCCATGCAAGTTTGCAAGACTCTTGACTTAAGTATCTTATTGGACAAGTTTACTGTTTAGCACCAACATCTCCAGATCAGAGGGATGATTGGACCCCCTGACAGATATGTAATGTTAGTCCTTGGGCAAAGCTACAGTATTTCCCTAGACACTGACAAATGTAAACACTTTCTGAAAACTGGTTTTACCCAGAAAGTGGACAAGCAGGATTACTTTTTAATTTTATGCTAATATAACTTATAATTCAACTATAAAACAAATATGAGTAGATTTATGCTAAAAACTGGTGTCTGACACAAGAAATAACATCAACAAAACTGCAGATAACATATGGTTAATTTGAAGGGTCTTGCTTACAGCTGCCTATTGGTTCAAACATTTGATTGGGATTTACCAAGCAACACTGCAAATATGAGTTCAGTATGATTGTGCAGCTACAAAACTAACTATTTTTAAAACCAGCCACCAGGAGTTTTGAAGCACTTGGCCACAAACCCATGGGTAAAATAACAATAGTATCCTGTTGTTGTTTTTCTGGTCTTCACCAACATTCAACAACAATAATACAGTCCCAAAATACTATCATGCATGTATTAAGTTTTTCAGAAAGGAAGTCTACATTAAATGTATCCCTTAGTGCATCTGAAAAGATTAAAAAAGGAAGAAAAGTCAGTTTTGGCATTACATGACTTTTACTCTATTATCATTAAAGTTGTAAAAACATAATCTGACCAACAAGAATGACCATACCTACCATCTTTAATAAATCTCAAATAGCCAAAGACAATTTGATTTGGTATATAGTTACTGCAAAGAATTTATATATTTTGTATTTTTTGTATTTTGGGTTTTATGGCACACCGATACTTAACAGGTCATATGGCGTTGAATACAATGAAGTTTAATGTCAACTGAATAAACCAGGTTAAAATTTAAATACGTCATTAGAAATAAAAAATCTATAAGGTTTAAATAATGTGAAATATAAACAAAAACAGCTAAGTATAATAAACAGTTTAAAAGATAATAACGTTAGCATAATAAATAGTTTAATAATTTATAACTTATTAAGAATACGAATCTTTTTCAATCTCTTTGCAAACAAGTTTAGAATGGACACTGTCTTAAACAGTTCATACATGTTATTGGCATTAAAATACTGAGACAGAATATGTTATGTGTGGATACATTGTAATAAAATATGATTAACTGTCAGTGGTATTTTCTTTTTGCTACCGACGTTAGGTTTAATAATGTGTAATTTGTTAAAAAAAGAATTTCCCAACTTGTCTGCCATTTGGTTGAAATATATATCAATTGATAATATGTTTAAAATCAGTGTGTGGGATGCAAAAGTCTCAATTGATAATATGTTTAAAATCAGTGTGTGGGATGCAAAAGTCTGTCTCAGTAAGGGCAGAAGTAGATTTTGCACTTTTATCTGTATCCTTGTTTCCTTGGATGCCTACATGACTTGGTAGCCAACTATTTAAACTTCTGAAAAACACTTAATACTGAAGCGTATGCATAAATTGGTATCTTATAATATTGGAATAAGAATTTATTTTTATTGAAAAGGTTGAGCACTTTTCAAAAAAATAAACAAATTAAAAATAAAATTTATTAAAATTTATTATATTTTTTATATATATATATAAATCTCCATAAATAAAACATGGTCTTGTGGGCAATATGCAAGTTTACGGACTGGTTGGTCATACTGAGGAAGGTATATGGCCCAAAGTGCAGCCAAAGCCCATGTTTTATTTGTTATATTATACTGAATCTAAATTCTTTCATCCCTTTTGTTGCTGTCATTTTTACTATAATTTGCTTTCAAATAATAATTTTATTTGATCAGTGAGTGAAATATCTCATACCCTAGTCAGATTTTTTTATTATTTTCAAGCAATGCAGTAAAAAATCATGCTTTTTATTTTTAATATTCCATTTTTGTTATCAAATCAAATATTAAATGTTACTAGGCAAAAGACCCCGACTTTAAGAATTTCATTCGTGTAGATTTCAAAGGAATAATCATGGCCTTTTTCTGCTAGAAATGTTCGGAAGAGCTTCAGCTGAGTGTTTTGTCGCAGCTTTGGTGTTTTTTGAATCCGGAGAAGTCGCTGAGTTTTACTAAATCTGTCTCCGACAAAGAGGCGAATCGCTAAGTCATTTTGACAAGATCGTCTGTTTGTGTTGTCATAAAGTTTGTGCGTCGTGAAAGTCATGATTAAACAGTCAAACAAACTGGATGTTGTCATCAACAGTCTGTATAAGAATTATGGACTAGGTAGCCGGTCTGTAAGCGATTTATGGACTGGATGATGCCATATTAAATACAGAAGGGCACAAGGGAGATAACTACAACATTTCTTACATTTTGAAAATTCTTACATCCACATACAAAGTGCCAAAACATACTGACTGAGACAAGGCAACAAATAGTATAATTCCTCCTATGACATCTCTCAGCAGAGGGCTGGCAGATCTGGATCTACACTATTTACCTAAGCCTTAGCGAAACATGCTTAGCAGTTTTAGAGTTAAGAGTGTTATAAAACATAAAAACCCTTAGAGAGATGTAAATTTAGTAACTCAACATAAATTTGTTGTTTGTTGTTTAAGCAAAAATATAAAAATGTTGAAAATGTATACTTTGCCCAAGTGGCTTTATGAGCTGATATCGGAGCCCTTGCTCCAGGTCGCCCCTGGCTGACTTTTGGTTCTACCCAGGCAGTTAAATGAATGAAATAATACAAATTATTAGAACTTGATACCTTATAAACAATAAACTATTGATTTTACATGGAGCTGAAGTGGTCAGTGTAGTAATGAGTTGAGACTTTCTTCTGTCTTGGCTGGAACTTGAACCAATTACCTTTCGCACCTTAGTCAAGCTAAATATAAAATTTCATCAAAGGCTGCTTATAGAATATCCTAACATTAAAATCTGTCCGTACGTTCTGACCCTTGGGAACGACATGTACTTACATAACTCATTCCAGCTTACTTAATACTAAATAGAAAACAAGAAACTTGTTATTTATTGGCTAAAGCTTTTAGTATTTTTCTTCCATTATATGACTACCTTTCTCTCTCTTTCTACAACCAGTCTTTTGTGTAAGTAATGTTATGACAGTTTCTTTATTACCAACATTTGTCATATAAAGGAACATTAGCAGCTGTATGCTGTTATATATGGTGATCTTGGCATTACTATATTGTACTGTAAATCTCAAGTGATCATAAACTCAATGTAAAAATGACAATGCTAATGTAATGTTGTAATTTACTGGATATGGTATTTTGAAAAATATATTAATTTTGTAGTGGGTTTTAAGTAGAGTTACATAACAGTGTTTAAGGTGAAACTTCTTTGCAAGTTCTGTTGTTTTTTTATTTCTATAGTGTACTAGTTTGTCGATCTTGATCAATAATTATTCAATGGTTTTTGAAATCTGTAGACGAGAAAATGAATTCCAAGGTTATGCTTTACAGATTGCCTTAAAAAATGTTTATTATAATAGTTCTCATTTTCTAGATATAATGCAAGTATAAGGATTGGTCCAGATTTGTTACATAATTTATCTGACAAACTTATATGAATGCAGGGCCTAAGTCTGAGATCTCTCAAGCTTCTGATTGGTCAGATTTTAAACTAGAGTCAAATATTGACCAATGACATGCTCAAGAATGATCTCACACTCATGCTCAACTCCTGGAGTTATGAAAAGTCACTTACCAACCACCGACAGTGTGTGAAGTTTGAAATCTGTGCCATAGTAAACAACAAAACACAGCTTCTGGTCTACACGTCTGGCATCCTCTGACCATCGATCAAAGTCCTTCGAACTCTTGCCTCTACGAACATCCTTTACATCTGTGAAATTGACTGAAATAGAGAATTGTATCACTGATAAGTGTGACTGTTGACTTCATGTTTTGGTTTGCATGCTGATACATCACAGCCCTACAATTATGGTCATACATCACAGCCCAACAATTATGGTCATACATCACAGCCCAACAATTATGGTCATACATCACAGCCCAACAATTATGGTCATACATCATACCTCTACAAGTATGGTCATACATCACAGCCCAACAATTATGGTCATACATCACAGCCCTACAGGTATGGTCATACATCACAGCCCTACAAGTATGGTCATACATCATACCTTTACAAGTATGGTCATACATCACACCCCTACAAGTATGGTCATACATCACAGCCCAACAATTATGGTCATACATCACAGCCCTACAGGTATGGTCATACATCACAGCCCAACAATTATGGTCATACATCACACCCCTACAATTATGGTCATACATCACAGCCCTACAGGTATGGTCATACATCACACCTCTACAATTATGGTCATACATCACAGCCCTACAAGTATGGTCATACATCACACCCCTACAATTATGGTCATACATCACACCCCTACAATTATGGTCATACATCACAGCCCTACAAGTATGGTCATACATCATACCTTTACAAGTATGGTCATACATCACACCCCTACAAGTATGGTCATACATCACAGCCCAACAATTATGGTCATACATCACAGCCCTACAGGTATGGTCATACATCACAGCCCAACAATTATGGTCATACATCACACCCCTACAATTATGGTCATACATCACAGCCCTACAGGTATGGTCATACATCACACCTCTACAATTATGGTCATACATCACAGCCCTACAAGTATGGTCATACATCACACCCCTACAATTATGGTCATACATCACACCCCTACAATTATGGTCATACATCACAGCCCTACAGGTATGGTCATACATCACAGCTCAACAATTATGGTCATACATCACACCCCTACAATTATGGTCATACATCACACCCCTACAATTATGGTCATACATCACACCCCTACAATTATGGTCATACATCACACCTCTACAAGTATGGTCATACATCACAGCCCAACAATTATGGTCATACATCACACCTCTACAATTATGGTCATACATCACAGCCCAACAATTATGGTCATACATCACACCCCTACAATTATGGTCATACATCACACCCCTACAATTATGGTCATACATCACAGCCCAACAATTATGGTCATACATCACACCTCTACAATTATGGTCATACATCACACCCCTACAATTATGGTCATACATCACAGCCCAACAATTATGGTCATACATCACACCCCTACAATTATGGTCATACATCACACCTCTACAATTATGGTCATACATCACACCCCTACAATTATGGTCATACATCACAGCCCAACAATTATGGTCATACATCACAGCCCAACAATTATGGTCATACATCACACCCCTACAATTATGGTCATACATCACACCCCTACAATTATGGTCATACATCACAGCCCAACAATTATGGTCATACATCACAGCCCAACAATTATGGTCATACATCACACCTCTACAATTATGGTCATACATCACAGCCCAACAATTATGGTCATACATCACACCTCTACAATTATGGTCATACATCACACCCCTACAATTATGGTCATACATCACAGCCCAACAATTATGGTCATACATCACACCCCTACAATTATGGTCATACATCACAGCCCAACAAGTATGGTCATACATCACACCCCTACAATTATGGTCATACATCACACCTCTACAATTATGGTCATACATCACAGCCCAACAATTATGGTCATACATCACACCCCTACAATTATGGTCATACATCACAGCCCAACAATTATGGTCATACATCACACCTCTACAATTATGGTCATACATCACAGCCCAACAATTATGGTCATACATCACACCCCTACAATTATGGTCATACATCACACCCCTACAATTATGGTCATACATCACAGCCCTACAGGTATGGTCATACATCACAGCCCTACAGGTATGGTCATACATCACAGCCCTACAGGTATGGTCATACATCACACCCCTACAATTATGGTCATACATCACAGCTCAACAATTATGGTCATACATCACACCCCTACAATTATGGTCATACATCACACCCCTACAATTATGGTCATACATCACACCCCTACAATTATGGTCATACATCACAGCCCTACAATTATGGTCATACATCACAGCTCTACAAGTATGGTCATACATCACAGCCCTACAATTATGGTCATACATCACACCCCTACAATTATGGTCATACATCACACCCCTACAATTATGGTCATACATCACACCCCTACAATTATGGTCATACATCACACCCCTACAATTATGGTCATACATCACACCCCTACAATTATGGTCATACATCACAGCCCTACAATTATGGTCATACATCACAGCTCTACAAGTATGGTCATACATCACAGCCCTACAAGTATGGTCATACATCACACCCCTACAATTATGGTCATACATCACACCCCTACAATTATGGTCATACATCACAGCCCAACAAGTATGGTCATACATCACACCTCTACAATTATGGTCATACATCACACCCCTACAATTATGGTCATACATCACACCCCTACAATTATGGTCATACATCACACCTCTACAATTATGGTCATACATCACACCCCTACAATTATGGTCATACATCACACCCCTACAATTATGGTCATACATCACACCTCTACAATTATGGTCATACATCACAGCCCAACAATTATGGTCATACATCACACCCCTACAATTATGGTCATACATCACACCCCTACAATTATGGTCATACATCACACCCCTACAATTATGGTCATACATCACACCCCTACAATTATGGTCATACATCACACCTCTACAATTATGGTCATACATCACACCTCTACAATTATGGTCATACATCACACCTCTACAATTATGGTCATACATCACACCCCTACAATTATGGTCATACATCACACCTCTACAATTATGGTCATACATCACACCCCTACAATTATGGTCATACATCACACCCCAACAATTATGGTCATACATCACACCCCTACAATTATGGTCATACATCACAGCCCTACAGGTATGGTCATACATCACAGCCCTACAAGTATGGTCATACATCACACCCCTACAATTATGGTCATACATCACAGCCCTACAATTATGGTCATACATCACACCCCTACAATTATGGTCATACATCACAGCCCTACAAGTATGGTCATACATCACAGCCCTACAGGTATGGTCATACATCACAGCCCTACAGGTATGGTCATACATCACAGCCCTACAGGTATGGTCATACATCACAGCCCTACAATTATGGTCATACATCACACCTCTACAATTATGGTCATACATCACACCCCTACAATTATGGTCATACATCAAACCCCTACAATTATGGTCATACATCAAACCCCTACAATTATGGTCATACATCACAGCCCTACAGGTATGGTCATACATCACACCTCTACAAGTATGGTCATACATCACAGCTCTACAGGTATGGTCATACATCACAGCTCTACAAGTATGGTCATACATCACAGCTCTACAGGTATGGTCATACATCACACCCATACAATTATGGTCATACATCACACCCATACAATTATGGTCATACATCACACCTCTACAATTACGGTCATACATCACACCCATACAATTATGGTCATATGAGAAATTTGTGTTGGGTAGAACTATTGGAGCACCACAGGTAAGCTGGAAGAGGTCCTGACATATAAGTTCTCGACCTGACCAGGAGTCGCACACATGCAATGACGGGCTCTGGAGTAACAGGTCAAGGACTAATAATCCAGACAGGAGGCCTGTACATCAAAATACTAAAAAGAATATATTATCAGTTCATTAACTGGAGACAATAGTCAAATGTTAGTGCAAAAAGTGCAGCCTCTTACAAAATTATGGGACATAGAAAATTTGTTGTTAATCAAAGAATTTTAAAGTACATCTAGGTAGGCTCAGCTTTAGTTTCTAATAAGAGTATTGTAAAGGTAAAAACTGAACTTTACAGTAGGCATTACAGACACACACACAAAAATGACAGAAATGTCTACTACTTCTACTTCCACAACTACTACTACTTCTACTACCACTACTACTGCTACTACTACCACTACCAGTGTTCAATCTAGAGGGTGCCTTTGGCATATCCCAAAAAGCATCGTTTGAGTCCTTTGAGCACCTCACATCAACAAGCAATTTCCGCTTCTATTGTCCCATTCCATCACATAATTTGTGTAGTTACTAATGCCAACAGCCCTTCGCTTGTAAAATACTGTTGAACCATTCACTGTAATATTGCACAGTTGTAATACTGTTTGTGGAGTTCTGATGCAGGGAATAAATGAAGCACATCTCAGATTATTTTGCACTGCAATTAGTAAAAAAATCATTGCAAAATGCAAATTAATAAAAGCTCATATCAATTCCAGAGGTAGTGGGGTCCTCCTCAAACCCTTAGCCAGTAGAAGTGGGAATTATAATGCAGATGGCTGAAGGATGAGCATTACAAACTCTGGTTAATTTTTCACACAATAAAAAATTGCTGTGACATGTAAAACATGTATTTTAAGCAGTAAGATCAACTTTTTTGTACATTCTACCATACATTTTCTCTTGAACATTTTGTTTTTGTTTTGTTTTTTAAAAATACATCACAGTGACCAATTATGATCATAATCTACAGTTGTCTGGGTAGAATGATTGGCACAGGTCAGCTGGAAGAACGGGACTCTAACCCATGCGTTGGGAGGCTAAGCAGTCAGTGGAGTTACAATTTCTCTTAAATGTCTCATGTCATTGGCAGATTGTGTTCACTTAATGATGGATACAAGAAAAGCATTGATGCGTCGCAGGAATGAAAATTAATAATTATTAGAAATTTAGAGATGACTGATTTTAATTATTCAGTAAACATTTAAATCACTGGAATAATTTAATTCTGGTATATACTGCTATTTATATGTACAATCCTAAAAAAGGAACAAAAATATCTTCAGTAACAAGCAAAGAATAAATACAAATATAAAATGAACACCATTTACCGAATTAGGACCTGTATTTTGACAAATTGTTAATCGCGAAACTTCCAAAATTCAAAAACTCCTTGGCCATTTTTCGCTCGCCTATTCTCTAGCGAGTACGAGATTGGTCGATCAATAATAAAAATAATTAACATTGGTTACTGATCAATATTTTTTGTCTGTTTTAATGTTTCGTTTGTTATATTTATTGTAAGAAACAAAGAAGAAAAAGGTCACAGAAAAAAATGTTTATGACCGCGACGGGATTTGATCTCTGGAGACCGTCATCATCAAAACGAGTTTATAACCACTGCGCTATTCCACGATTGTCATTTATAAGTGAGTAAAATTGATATTTGTATAACGTGCCACTACAGATGCTATTGATCTATTTTTAGAAATAGAGAAAATAGTAAATTTTAAACAAAAAACCAATAGCTTTTATAATATTTCTAAACATATTAATACAAAGAACAACTTTACATATAATTATACTGCATACTCGCTATAGAATGTCATTTACTGAAATAGGACCCGTACGTTGAGAATGTGTAAATCGTGAAACATTCTCTAGCTAGAACGAGAATATCCGAGGACATCTGCTCACATGTGCAAACTTTTTTCATCATTCCATATATAGGCGGCGCGCTCCAGCGCGTCACCAATAAACTGGAATAGTCCAACTTGCCCACGGTCATGCGGTCAGTTTTAACAAAAATAAAACAAGCAATAATTTGTGTTATGCGATCTATGTATTGAATGTATAAGATGTAAGATAGAAACACTAAAGTATGATTTGCATCTAAACCTATTGAAGCTGCAGAAATGCCATAAAGCATAATACCAGTTAGAGAGGGCTGCTGAGGAAATGCTGGATGTAATTTGTGATGTGACTGAGAAAGATTTGAAGCAGAAACTTGCTCCTGCTTAACAAGAGCAGCCAGTGTTATTTTTAAAGATCATGTATGACACAAAATGTTTTATATTTTAAGGTAAATGTTTTTTGTGGATTTTTCTGTAGGGTCCCCTTTTTCAGACTCTGTGGGCTCAAAGGGCCCTTTTGGAGCAAAGCTTGATTGAACACTGTACTACTACTCCTACTACTTCTACTTCGACTACTTCTACTATTACCACTACTTCTTAGTATGACAGCTATTAATACTTCTACTTCTTTTACCTCTTCAACTACTACTGCTACAACATCTACTACAACTATAACTACAAATATACTTCTACCTGAGGGTGCCCATGGCAGGCTGTTAGTCTCCCAAAGTTTGGGTTCAAGTCCTGGTAGGGGCATACTGTAGGTGATTCTACCCAGACATTTGTCTAGGGTCTTCCTCCACCAAAAAAAAGCAAACACTACTACTACTTCTTCTACAACTAGTACTACTTCTAAACATATTTTTTCATACAGGCCTTTAGCCAACTCTACAACTTCTACAAAAGTAAGTATAAAAAACAACCTTTAATCTTAACAACCTGTTCTCAAAAACAGACTTTGATTCAAGTAAATTGCTTCTAAAAAAAAAGTGCAATCCACATCTTTTAATGAGGGCTGTCACGTTCCGACTGATAGAGCAGACTTTTATATTCCTCTTGCTATTAACTTTCTGAACCCTGCTGCAAAGGCTTCCCCATGAAGTAAATGAACCCCCATCTTACCACATTTAAAATCATCAATTCCTAATTTTAAGTCACATGCTGCCAATTTCATGCAAAGGTAATTACAAGACCTTTTTCCAGATCTTTGCAAGCAAATAGTGTAGATCCTGAACAGGCAGCTCCCATCTGGCTGATCTGTAACTATACTGCTTGCCTAAGCTTGTATTTGTTGTGTTTAGCAGGCTAAGTTCCCATACCATGTGGTTATAATTGACAGCCTTTCAAAGACCTAGTGCATCTAATGCATCACACATAGATGTTGGGATGATACAGGATGATATTTTATAATGAAAGATGCCTCTCATCCCAGTGTTGCAATGAACTCTGATAAGAAAGGAATACACAGAAAATTGGGCTCCAATTTTGATGCAAGTACATTTATGACTCAAGACAGTTATATCATTATGTGATAACTTCAGGTCCAGACTTCAAGGGTTCAGGAAGACCACAAACAAATGTCTGGGTAGAACAGCTAAAACACCATTAGTTAGCTGAAAGACTTTCCTACATAAATTTACAGCCTAGACCAGGACACAAACCTAGGACATGAAGGGCCAGAGTATGCCAAGAGGAATTACAAGATGGAACCTCTACCCCTCCACAATGGGGGACATGTTATCTTTTTATATATATTCTGAAGTATATAAAATCATACAAAAATATAACTCTTGTCTGTATGGCTGCATTAAAGCCAAAAACAACTACAAGGCTCACAATCTACATGGAAGTAAATAGCCTAAGTGAGTCGAATCTGCCACTCCATGCCCTCAGCCCCACAAAACAAAAGCAAGAATCAATAAGCTCAAAACATGAGTACATAACTTTGCATTAAGTAACAAATAAATTAGTCAAATGCTTCAGACGTAATGGTAAACCTTACATTATGTCAAAAGCAATAATAATGTAAGTTTCCCCAAAGCGACTGTTTACTGCCCTCTCTTCCAAAGTCTAATACCAATCTACAGCCTGTGAAATTGGTGGCAACAACATTCCAACATTTATCAATCATCCCATCAATTGGCCGCTCAGAAAAGCAATCTTTTTGATGCAATTAACTAATTGTATAGATGAAGATGAAGATGAGAAGACCACAAAGGGCCCAGTGGTAGAGACATAACACAAAGGTCAAGGTTAGGAAGATTTTCAGTTATGTATACAGTACAACCTCATGATTTTCTTCTGGATTGAAGGAAATGTCCAGTTCAAAGGGTGTATCTGATTGCTGAAGATGTAAACATATGACACACTTTTGAGTAGTTGATACTGTTAACAAAGAGGGACATGAAATCCCTATGTCTGTCATTGAAGAGCTGCAGACCTGATATCAGCAATGTTAAAGAGACCACAATAACTGTAACATTGTCGATGCATAAGTACATAAGAATAATTTGGCCAATCAGTTTTACTAAATTACTAAGTTTTACTAAATAGCCAGTCAAGGACATAAGCCTGGGGCCCCTGGTGGCCATGTTATTTGACTGAGCAATTCATTTAACAAACCTGACCAACTAAGAAATATGTATACCATTTATGAAAGATCTTAGTTGTGGAGTTTTTAAGAAGATTTTCTGGATTGTATAACAAAGCCATTTATAGAAAAAGGCCACACCTCTGGTGACAATGATTTTTGAAATTTCTTTTTACTTATTTTTATGAAGGGCCAAGCAAGTGCTAATGCATACCAACATCAAAGCTCTTAAAGTTTCTGACCATAAACTTTTATACAATTTACTATTTATTGTATATGGAAAATGGACACACCCCTGGTGGCCATGTTTTTGACTAAGCGAACATTCTGATGCCACTGCCTACTGATGCTTTTAATGAAGTTTGTTGGAGAAGATTTTGCTTAAAGAGTGTTAACAAGCACAGGACATGAAACTCCCTGCAATTAGTGTTTGAAAAATTGTGTCCGATAGTTCTAATTGTTCAGTGCCATGAATCATCAAGTAGCGTGATCACCACATGAGCTCAGAAGGATGAGGAAATTCTTCTTATGATTACACAGAATCTTGGTAACTGCACAAGTGTCTCAGAACTTGGAAGATTGCTCTTCTAGAGAGGCTTGTCATGTTTAAATAGAAATGTCACAGGCCTAGATAATGGACACTGCTATTGTGCTAGTTTTTTGCTTTTTTTTGTTTAACAGCCATAATTGAAAAAATGTTTAAATTTTAAATGATAATATTTGGAAAATAATAATAATAAAATAATATTTTCTAAACTGATTCTCTGCTTGCAAGTTGCTACCAAACTGGTATAATACTAATACTAACTACCATTACCTTCATCATCATCATCATCACCATCATCATCATCATCATCATCATCATCATCATCATCATCATCATCATCACCATCATCATCATCATCGTCGTCGTTGTAGTCGTCATCATCATCATCATCATCATCATCATCATCATCATCATCATCATAATACAATGCACCCTCTCTGAATTCACCTCTCTTATAGACAATAACCTTAAGGAAATGTTCATTTGTTTATTGTGTTGATCATCCCCCCAACAGTATTTCAGTTATCTGGAGACAGCGCCCACTTGAAGCAAATATAATGTCGCTTCACTGTGTATAGAATGCCATGAACACCTGGCATGATACCACACACATTATCCTGAAATCAGACCAACCAGTCATGGAACTACCCTTATATTTGCTTCAGCGTTAGCAAGGGAGCTATACGACTATCACTTTTAAAAAGTAACAGCTTGGACTCAAACCAGGGGCCTCCTTTAACTTGAGCATATGCTCTACCAATTGCACTACCAAGTCCAGTTAAAGGCAATGTTATTCACTTGAGCAACTGCCGACAGAAATAAGACGTTGCCATATCATATTACCAGAATATGACTATCCAGGCATATGATTATAATAAAATTGTTTTATCATAACATTAATGATAAATATAATCAAAATTATCATATAACAAAGACTTGGTGGTAATTATATTACCTTATAGCTGTTGTTTGAGGTTAATTACTGACAATCAGCAAAAAGAAAAATGAATTTGAGCAATCATTATAATATCTTTTTAGAAAAAACAACACCCTAAATGATTGAAAAAACATTAAATTTTAAAACAATTACACATAACAACATGTTGCGTCCATACTGTGATTGCATATATAGCATGCACCTCTTACATTAAATTTGCACCAGACAACCTATGACTGTAAGTGTGTCAGCCTCTGTTATGAAAGCATGGAAACTGAACTGGTTGAATCAAACAAGAAGTGTGTAAGTGAATGCTGTTAAGTCTTACGTGTAGTATCCGACATTTTTGTCTACATCTTATACATGTAACAATGTCAGTAAATAGGAATGATTGGGATTTCTGCTAAAAATAGACATCACCATCACAGCAGGTGCATGTCATCAATAAACAGCATTTTACAAGATCTGTTCATATAACAAAGGTTTACAAAGATGTATAATGAAAATATTTTTGGTCCAAAATGTCGGATACAACCTTTAAGGAACTAGTCCATCATCTTGTAGAAAAATAAATGACTAAAAATAATCAAGGGTTATGAACATAATAAGGCATGATAAGGGTTATGATAGTGCTGAACACTTTGTAAAAAAAAAGATCAGGAGAAATCTAATATGGGTTTACACCTTGCAACAAGGAAGTTTTCCTCTTTGAGTTGCCCCATAATGAAGATCGCTGTTACGCTTTTATTTCCGAATCAGACATTCATATCTGCCCTACCATGCATACACAGCACAAATAAGCTTAATGTAGTCCATAAATTCATTATTTGTTAATAATCCATACATCTTTGTTACAGACTCTATAGGGAATAACACAGATCCTGATAAGACAGCAGGCTATAGAAGTGATAAAACTGAAGTCTTTGAAAGCCCATTTATTACAACTTCAAGCTTACAAATTAGAATTAAATTAGTTATTATCCCTGCAAATAGTTTTCTATGTGTTCTGGGCTTACTTTTAGAGTAATGGCAGCACAACATCTAACTCATGGTTTTTAACAAAAGCGTGACAGAACAACCAGGTTTTTCATACCAAAAAACTATTTTCAGACAGTAAACTTACCCTATTGAACTTAAAAAACAACAACAACAATCTACATCATCACATAAGGTTTTATCCTCATGAACCTCAATCCTTATAAAAATGATGAAGATGAGAAATCTATGTTTAGTAACAGTGACCTTGACCTTATCCAAAAATCCTGCAAAATATGCGCTAAATTACTTATTTTTCTTTCATAACAACTAGGGCTTGAAATAGTTAATAAATGGATAAAAACCTTACGTTTTATGAAATGTAATAGATGATAAATCAAGACATTTATACCCTGCTTATTTTTTTCTGTTTCTGTTAAACATATGAGATCTTTTAAAATCCTAAAAGATTTTTCAAATTTGGCCATAACCACTTTCTTCAGAGAATTATACTTATACCATAGGTGACCCATCTTGCATAGTAGCTCCATTCTACAGATATATGATTTCCTTGAACAATGCTTACCTGCCACTGGCAGACAATGTCAGCCATAACAAATGCTTTGGACAATTCTTAGCCAATAAACTCTTGCATGGACAAATTAAGAATTTCGAGAATATCATCCCAGTAATTCATCAGGAAAAAGGTCAGACCTGTCATCATCAAGCTAGAGAAGGGCTGACTTATTGCCACTCATTAGATGGCTTCACAAGCAGAAATTGTTGGTGAAAATCTAATCCATAATGTACTACGCACAAGTGACAGACCACAATGACAGGTCAGCATAATATAGCAGGCTTCTATATAGGGTATGTTTTCATCAACAGTTTTGTGCGTATCTTTAGCAGTACATGTATAAGTCAATGGGTCTATTTTATGCTTTTGGAAAAGGAAACATGGTGCTTTAGGAGAGAAAAATTGCATTGTTTAAAAAACATTCTGGTTAAATTCAGTATACTTTTTATATACTCATGGACAATGTGTTGTAAGTCTAATGCTCCTATGGATAGTGTATCTACATTTCAGTGTTTTCTATTTTGTTCAAACTGAATACATTATCAATTTTATATTTAACATATAAAACGTTCTAAACTGTTTTGTTCATTTTATCCAAATTTAAAAAAAATGATTTCCGGTACTTTAAAGAGGTATATACTTTCTCAGATAGGTCTTGACTCCAAATGGTCCTTAAAAAATCACTGCCAGTGCTATGCATTAACAGAGTTATGCTCCCTGCTTCAGATTAACTTTAAACCTGCTAGACATGAGATAATCTGGCCTAGGCAAATTGTGAAGTACCAGATTAGCCAGCTTCTAATCAGAAATGTCTGATCAGTGTCTGTACTACCTGCTGCCGATTCTTAATGTATATGTATGAATATTTGTAAATGCACTTTTATGCATTATCTACAAATAAATATGAAATACTTGTAAACACATAGAGTTGATAGGTGGGAAGAGGTACATGTAATGATGTATTGCATTTTTTTTCCTTCTCTTATGCTGATTTTGTTGCTAATAATATAAGCAAAGGTTGTCTAAAATGATTTAAAAGAAATGAGATGGAAAGAACTAATTTGCCCTGGCTATTGTGTATTTCCACAACAGGTTAGCTGGAAAACCTCCTCACATGAAAGTTGTCACCCCGACTGGGACATGAACCCATGAGGTGAGGGGCTGAGGAGTTTGGAGTCATAATTAACTAAGAATATATTTGTTGTTATAATGGTGCATGATTAGGGTTAAGAACTAAGGAAAACCAGATTATTAAATAAACCCCTTTCCCTCAACCAATCTCTGTATTATTAAGGGTGTGTGTGGTTTACTTGAGACACCTCAGCCCCTCAACACACAGGTTCGAGTCCCAGTGGGGTTATAATAGTCATATGGGAGCAGAAGGTCTTCCTGTTGATCTGCAGTACATTGATGGTTCATGCCAGACATCTGTATAGTGTCTACACTCTGTCAATAATAGCTAAGTCAGGGTTTTTTTGTTTTGCTAGTTTTGAAGACCAATACTGGGTCATGCTCCCAACAGCTAAAAGATGGGGTGCACATGGCCAAGTGGTTAGAGTCACTGACATAAAACTCCACAGCCCTTCACCGCGTGGGTTTGATTCCCAGTCGCAGAGAGAACTTTCATGTGGGGAGGTTTTCCAGCTTACCTGTAGTGTGCTGGTGGTTCTACCCAGATGTAAGTCTGGGATCTTCTTCCCTAAACAATTAGTTAGTCATTGCCAATATGACCATAACTGTGTCAGTACCATGCAACAAAAAACAAACCATACAATTGCTTAAAGTATGTCATTTTTCCAATTTTAATAAGAAAATTCCCAATTCAAAAAATGAAAAAAATGTTATTCTCACCCCTTGTGAAATAAATGACATAACTGACTACTTAAGTAACGTGAGAAATAGATATTGCTTTGTAAGTGAGTAAAATATAAAAGGAGTTAAATGAACCTGAGAAATAGATATTGCTTTGTGAGTAAAATATAAAAGGAGTTAAATGAACCTGAGAAATAGATATTGCTTTGTGAGTAAAATATAAAAGGAGTTAAATGAACCTGAGAAATAGATATTGCTTTGTGAGTAAAATATAAAAGGAGTTAAATGAACCAAGGACTTATTTGTTGTTGTTTTTTTGTTTTATTTGATGCATATAATACAGTTTGATTTTTTTTCCAATTATGTCTAAAATGAGGCCAAAAAATCTCAATTCTGGAAGTAAGGTCATGTTCCAAAAATAGAGATAAAAAAAAACTGTAAGCAATGTCAAAACAACCCTGTAAGCAATGTCAAAACAACCCTGTAAGCAATGTCCATCCAACAGCTTTGAAAGATGGTTTATTATATCTTACATAAATTCTATAAATCAAAGAAAGTTAAACTTTTCTGTACTTAATTCTCCATCTAAGGTATTTTTCCATTATGGTTGATGTTTACCCATGTGAACCTTTATTTACACCTTCCAACAATTTTTATTTAAAAACATAATAATGGCATACTGTAATATAAATAAAGGGATGAGATGAGATGGCTAGTCAATTCTTAACCTACTTAGCAGATACTGATAAAGTTGTGGCAAACAAATATAGATCCAGATCAGGTAGCTCCCAGCCAGAAGGTGTCTGATCAGGATGTACACTTTTTGCTGTTGAGTCACTATCAACTTGTCAAGGCGCCTTAGCATATTGACGCAAGAATTTGCCTTATCAATAGTCTGAGTTATTTACAAAATGTAGCATTATAGGGCTTAATAGAGCAATTAAGCGACATAATGACCTGGTATATTATTGAAAGTATGCCTTAGGTAGATCATTAACAATGCTGACATTTACTTCTTGCCATAAATACAGCTTTGAAATTAGGTCATATTGTACGAGAATAAAGGAATAATAAACTAACCTCAATTTGACCATAAATAGAGGTACAAAATTATACATTTACGTTTCCAGAAATACACCATAGCCAGGGCTAATTAGTTCTTTCCATCTAACAGCTTTGAAAGATAGTGTTTTTTTTTAAAAAGTCCTCAGCACTATGAGCCTAGTTAAAAAAATATAATAAATATAAAAATGAATATGAATTGTGACTTTTCCTACTCATTTCTTTTTGTTCATTTCTGACAAAGTTGCTAATATTATAACCTTTGATAACCATTATAATGCTTTTAATTCTCCAAAACAAAAAACCAACAAAATTTATAAAAAAAAAAACACAAGTTTGTTTACATATTTTAACATGTTAGCAAAGATAACCTTAATCAATATTTATTAAATATTGTCTCTCTTAGGTGAAAAGGTTACTGTAAACAAGATCCACTACATTCAACAGTTCTTTTCACTTTAAATATTGTTAGTTTATTGGGTTTATCGTCCCACCAACAGTTTTTCAGTTATCCGGAGACGGTGTCCACTTAAAGTAGATATAGTGCTGCTTTCACTGTGTATAGCATGTCGTGAACAACTGACATGATACCACACCCAGTCACATTATCTTGACACCGAGACAACCAGTCGTGTAACTACCCTTACATCTGCTTGAGTGTTAGCAAGGGTGCTATACCACTTCCATTTTTAACAACTTTGGATCAAACCCGGTCCTCCTGTACCTGGAGCCGATGCTCTACAGATTGAGCTACACGGTCAAGTCTTTAAAATTTAAAGTTTATATTTTGCAAAGTGGTTTTGACATTAATGGACATATTATTTTTGAACATTTATTTCATGGGAAAGGAAGAGAAAAATCTTCATTGCGAGATTTATTTTAAGGTAAGATAGGGAACTTCAGAAAACCAAACACACGTTTATAGATAAGAAGTACCAATAAATCAATAGATCAAAGTATGTCAGTTCATTTGAAACAGGTGAGGAAAGATATCAATAAATTATGTAGTCAAAAAAATTCCAATTGTTAGTGCAGTTACATGTATAAAAATAGTGAAAAAATATTAACAGTCTTGGATTGGTATGAATATGAAAAAAAATATACTCAAAATGAAATAAAATGTATATAACTATAATTATTAAATTTAACATATTTTCTAAATCCTTTCTCAAGGTTTTAGTTGTTTTTTGTTGCTGTTGGTTTTGTTTATCGAGCACAAAGCAGCTACAAAATATGTATGTCCAGCTATTCAAACTGCAGATAAATGTCTGGGTAGAACCACCCATTCACAGTAGCTTGTCGACCTCCCGACCAGAAAGTTTGTGCCCAGTGTTCGACGTTAACTTTTTTGAGAGCCGGACCAGTGGTCTAGTAACTAAGAAAACTTACCAGACCTGACCTAAACTGGACTAGACCAAAACGTAAAACGCATAATACATATACAAGTCATACTTAAATCAAATTGTTATATGAGTTCCAACATTGTGTTGCAATAACATATCAATATAACTAAGTATGAGACATTTATGACTAGAAAATTAGTATGAAACTTAATATTCTATTAATGCAACTTAGGTATGATTATACTTAATTTTCTAATATAGGTTTCATACATTGGTACATGTACTTATATGACTAGAAAGTTAAGTATGGCCATGCCTATATGACTAGACGTTTTCACACAACTGAACAGGTTAGACTCACATGACTGATTGTCAACCTGCTTTATTTCCCCAGTATAGGATGCAACAAAAGTAGTAAGCAGTGAGCTGTACTTAAGATCATATTTTCGTTGGTGAGGTATATGGGAATCAGATTCATAATGCTCCTTTATATTATAGATTCTGAAATTTTCCGTACCAACAACAAATCCTCCATACTGTTCATACTCTCTGCATGTCTTACAAAACATAACAGTGCTCTTCAAAATCAAGCCAACTAAACTCATCTGTTCATTTTGAACAAAACGATTTTATCTGCTTTGTTTTGTCATACAGTTTTTTTAAGCATTCTTCTTTGTTTTGTATTGTCGTGTTTGTTTTTTTTGTCGGACGAAAACCCGAACTTAAATAAATTGCTTGACATTTTTGTTTCGTCTGCGCATAGTGCGTTATGAACAAACTGCATAATAGTCTGTTATTGTAATACTTGGGATCCCAATATTACAGAAAGTATTTGTGCTTTTGTATCCCTCGTATTTTTATTTAAATAGTATAAAAAATAATAGGACAGTTCCGTAAACATTAGAAAATAAGAAGTTAAATGAAGAAATAAGCATTCGTATCCTGCTTAACAATAAGTATTACTACATTGGATATTTGACAAGTGCGTGGGGACAAAGCATCGTTCTGAAAACACCAGCCAATGAGTAAATGCATGTCAAGGTTGTTGCTAAATATACCGCAAAATATAGCACACACGGGTTTCCCAAGAAATTGTATCGATAAGCGTCAATAATTTGACCGAGTTTAACCACTATAAATATTATTTTAACTTTTGATTCATTCATAGGCGGACTTTCGGCGAACTTTGTCCGATTTAGAACACGACCAGTTGGTCCAGCTAGCCTAGGACTTAGCTAGAACGGACCGCCGATCTACTAGTGAATGTCGTTCGGTCGGGCCTTAATGTCGAACCCTGGTGCCTCAACTGAAGATTGAACAACAAGAGGGCCATGATGCCCCCTACTCACTCACCTGATGACACTGACTTTTAGTAGACTCTAATTTGGCATCAAGTAATTAAGAGTTATTTACTGTAGAAATCTTTAGTGAAGATTGGACCATTAGTGTGGCCACTGGGTTGATAACATTTTCTAGAATTTTACCAAGTAACCTACTGAATCCACATGACTCATTTCAATCATATATAAGATTTCATATCGGCAAACATGCTGGCCAAGTTTGGTTAAGATTGGGCCATCAATGTGGCCTCCTAAGTGTTTTCACAAGGTTTTTCTAAATGTGACCTAGTAAACTACTTTTTGTCCCCACGTGACCCAATAATATATTCATCCAAGATTGATGCAGACAAACAATCTGATCAAGTTTGGTGAAGATTAGCTACGAATGCGGCCTCTAGTGTGTTCACAAGCTTTTTCTAAGATTTGACCTAGTGACCTACTTTTTGACTCCTCATGAAGGCAGACATTCTGATCAAGTTTGGTGAAGATTGGGCCACAAATGGGGCCTCCAGTGTTTTCACAAGCTTTTGCTAAGATTTGACATAGTGACCTACTTTTTGACCCCATGTGACCCAATAACAAACTCATGCAAGACTTCATGCAGACAAACATTCTGATCATGTTTGGTAAAGATTAGGCTATAAATGTGGTCTCTAGTGTGTTTTTACTAAGATTTGACCTACTGAACTACTTATTGACCCCAAGTGACCCAGTTATAAACTCATCCAAGATTTCATGCAGGCAAACATTCTGGTCAAGTTTGGTGATGATTGGGCAAAAAATGGGGGATCTATTGTGTTCACAAGCTTTTTCTAAGATTGAGCCAACACCATGAAGATCAGCATGGAGATTGAGCCAACACCATGAGGGTCAGCATGGAGTCTGAACTAACACCATGAGGGTCAGCATGGGGTCAGCATGGAGATTGAGCCAACACCATGAGGGTCAGCATGGAGATTGAGCCAACACCATGAGGGTCAGCATAAAGATTGAGCCAACACCATGAGGGTATGAGCCAACACCATGAGGGTCAGCATGGAGTCTGAACCAACACCATGAGGGTCAGCAGCCAACACCATGAGGGTTAGCATGGAGATTGAGCCAACACCATGAGGGTCAGCATGGAGTCTGAACCAACACCATGAGGGACAGCATGTAGATTAAACCAACAACATGAGAGTCAGCATGGAGATTGAGCCAACACCATGAGGGTCAGCATGGAGTCTGAACCAACACCATGAGGGTCAGCATGTAAATTGAACCAACACCATGAGAGTCAGCATAGAGATTGAGCCAACACCATGAGGGTCAGCATGGAGATTGAGCTAACACCATGAGGGTCAGCAGACTCAGATAGGCACAGATCCCTGATAAATAAGCTCCCAGCAGGAACTGGCTGGTCTGGAACTTGACTAGCTGCCTAAACCTGATCATTTCTTGCTTTGCAGGGTAAAAGTTACACATCATTTCACACATTCTTACATGCACCATTTATATCCATTTATAAGAAAAGAAATTCAAAATAATGGACCAAAAAATCTACATAACTGGGCCTTTAAAAGCTGCTAAAGAACTTGACTTATGGAGCTTTTCACTGTTACCATAGAGACCAATAACCTGTTCACGCACAGGCTTCCCGATAAGGGGCTTAACAGAATTCTGTAAATTGCACCATTCAAGAGCTAAGAATACATCACTAAACTAAAATAGTCAGCTTCCCAATCAGAAATAGTCTGTCAGCTAATCAGAATAACTGATAAGAAAAGACAATCTTGATTTAATGCAAGAACAAATTCAAGAGTTCCATCATTCTCAATCATATGATTGGTAGCAATCATTAAGTTGGTGTCATCAAGATGATTCTAATGACTACCAGGTGTGTAAGGTTAAGCGCAAAAATGAAATAAAGGTGTAAACGAAATATGGTTAAACCCTGGTTGCTCGAACACACTCAAGATGGCCTTCCAGTTCGAGTGAGCCACGAGTTCAAGGGAAAAAGAAATTCCTTTATAAGCCAGTGTGTCAACTGTTTTTATGAATAAATTGCAATATGTATGTATACAAATGTGTTATCAGCTAAGTTTCTGTAGAAGGAAGTTCATTTTTATGCAAGTCCTTATGTTTATTGATATTTCCTATAGACATGTTTCATTTACGATTTTGTGATGACAATTTGAGTATTAAATCAGAAACTCTATTAGGGTTTTTTCTTACATGTAACTGTTTTGACAATAAAAAAGAAGAACATGGGTATGTGTTTTTTTAAATCATATAAATCTATTAAGCTGAAAAGACTTACAAACAAGTTTTTCAAATTACGATTTTTAAAAACGATTTTTAAAAACGATAAAGAAATTCACAATCAGACACTTACAAATCCATCCCATTTTTGAAAAAACACAGAAGTCTAGAGGAACTTCCCTCTATACAGTTGACAATCATATGACAAAAATCAATACTGATACATTATTGTGACATATGTGATGTTATTTTTACTGAATATTTTAAAATGATGAAATTCTGGGATTGATTTACAAGAGCGGTTAGAACCGGGATGATCTAGAGTTTGAGGAAAAAAAAGGTAGACTTGAGCTGCAACGATTTCAAATGCAACCATATAGTATCCAATTATTTTTTGGCTGTAAATGGTCTTCTTGTCAGATCAAAAACAAAAATCAACAAGATAATTAAAAGAAAAACTAACAAATTAATATAACACCATCAAATACTGAATTTAATCAGTTAAAACTAACACTGACTGTTAATAAGTACATGTTGACACCAACACACTTATTGTCGCACTTTGTGGTGGTATGAAAAACACAATCATAATACTTTGACAGAAATGACAAACAGTCTGAATTAATGAGCAGAGATTGCAATGCAACCAGTATGATGTGAAAATACAGGTAAAAGGGTGTAGGGACCAGAAACCTGTGTGACTATTCGAACTACTGGTTGAGCGAGCGACACCAAGATAATTTATATAGAACGAAGAAGGCAAACTCAGGCACCATCAGTTCAGTTCATCCGATCCTGTAATCCAGTGTTTAAGTGACCAAGGTTTGACTGTATATGATATATTACAATAACATCCCCCTTATGGCCTTTGACTTGTAGTACCAGCTTATCCCTAGGTTCTGCATTAACTTTGCTGTTTTTAGAAAGATCTTGCTCAGATCCAGGTTTGGGTTAGAAACTTCAACACTGTGAGTTCTTCCATTGGATCTGTAGAGTGTCTGTGGTACTTTTGAAGCATAAACAGTCATGCAGATCATAACTTAGCATGATTATATATCTAATGAGAGCACTGCACACACTGTGGTATTTATTTTTATTTTCAGACAATTAGAACCGGTGTAGATAAACTGCTGAATATTATTTTGTGTACGATAACCGTCTCAAAATAACAAATCCGGGATTAATGATGTGGATAAGCAGATGGTTCAGGGGCTAATCACAGTGGCACAGTGAAAGATAACTGATGTGAAGATGGTGGGGGTTGTGTCACAACTGGTTACATCACATGTTCCACATTTCATTAGAAGTTGTATTTCTAAAAATTGTATTTTTTAAGCTCTAGAAGGTAGTTCATAAATTTGATGTCCATTTAGTGTAATTACATTTGCATCATGTTTAAAAAGGCTGGGCAAAGTAATGAGAACATTTGATGGTTCTGCTTTAGTTAAACTGTATGATCATGCCTTTTGCTTCATATCCTATTAGGGGAGTACAAAGAACTGCTTTTTGATATGCTAGAAATAGTTGTAACTTCGGATGCCTGCATGATCGTGAAGGTGTTACACTGTATTCACTGCTAACACAATTAATTAAAAAAAAATCATGCCCCTTTAAGTTGAGGATTTAAAAAGGTTTGAACAGGTAGAAATGTCATAATTCTGTGCCAGAAAGCAGACTTGCTCATATCAAACCATATGCTAACCTTTTACCAGAGCAAACAATATCACCAAGGTCAAGTGCTGCAGCCACGTGAGAATGGGTGACATTAGCCATCAATGTACATGTTAGAATTGTTTTCTCATTAGCTTTTAGCTATCTGCAAATGGGATTCCATTTAACCAGATGTAGTACAGCCTCCACATTGAATGAACAGCATGAAATAAACACCTGGCATGATACCACAATATACAGTCATATTAACCAACCTGATAGGGCATTCACATTCATACAAAACTTGCTTTAGGTGCATGAGGCCCAGATTTGATCCCACAAACTGTCCAGGCCCAGATTTAATCCCACAAACAAACTGTCTAGGCCCAGATTTGATCCCACAAACTGTTGAGGCCCAGATTTGATCCCACAAACAAACTGTCGAGGCCCAGATTTGATCCAACAAACAAACTGTCGAGGCCAAGATTTGATCTGACAAACAAACTGTCGAGGCCCAGATTTGATCCCACAAACAAACTGTCAAGGCCCAGATGTGATCTGACAAACAAACTGTCGAGGCCCAGATTTGATTCCACAAACAAACTGTCGAGGCCCAGATTTGATTCCACAAACAAACTGTCGAGGCCCAGATTTGATCTGACAAACAAACTGTCGAGGCCCAGATTTGATCTGACAAACAAACTGTCGAGGCCCAGATGTGATCTGACAAACAAACTGTCGAGGCCCAGATTTGATCTGACAAACAAACTGTCGAGGCCCAGATTTGATTCCACAAACAAACTGTCGAGGCTCAGATTTGATCCCACAAACAAACTGTCAAGGCCCAGATTTGATCCCACAAACAAACTGTCAAGGCCCAGATTTGATCTGACAAACAAACTGTCGAGACCCAGATTTGATCTGACAAACTGTCGAGGCCCAGATTTGAACCCACAAACAAACTGTCGAGGCCCAGATTTGATCCCACAAACTGTTGAGGCCCAGATTTGATCTGACAAACAAAAGGCCCAGATTTGATCTGACAAACAAACTGTCAAGGCCAAGATTTGATCTGACAAACAAACTGTCGAGGCCCAGATTTGACTTGGCAAACAAACTGTCGAGGCCCAGATTTGATCCCACAAACAAACTGTCGAGGCCCAGAATTGATCCCACAAACAAACAGTCGAGGCCCAGATTTGATCCCACAAACAAACTGTCGAGGCCCAGATTTAATCACACAAACAAACTGTCGAGGCCCAGATGTGATCTGACAAACAAACTGTCGAGGCCCAGATTTGATCCCGCAAACAAACTGTCAAGGCCCAGATTTGATCCCACAAACAAACTGTCGAGGCCAAGATTTGATCTGACAAACAAACTGTCGAGGCCCAGATTTGATCTGACAAACAATCTGTCGGGGCCCAGATTTGATCCCACAAACTGCCGAGGCCCAGATTTGATCCCACAAACAAACTGTCCAGGTCCAGATTTGATCCCACAAACAAACTGTCCAGGCCTATATTTGATCCGATAAACAAACTGTCCAGGTCCAGATTTGATCCCACAAACAAACTGTCCAGGCCTATATTTGATCCGATAAACAAACTGTCGAGGCCCAGATTGAATCCCACAAAGTGTCGAGGCCCAGATTTGATCCCACAAACTATTGAGGCCCAGATTTGAATCCACAAACAAACAGATTTGATCTGACAAACAATCTGTCGAGGCCCAGATTTGATCCCACAAACTGCCGAGGCCCAGATTTGATCCCACAAACTGCCGAGGCCCAGATTTGATCCCACAAACAAACTGTCCAGGTCCAGATTTGATCCCACAAACAAACTGTCCAGGCCCAGATTTGATCCCACAAACTGTCAATCATAACAGAATTATGCTCTAATGGCTAATGATGATGGGAATAAAGTTGTCATTAAGTAGCAATATAGACTTATTAATCAGTTTAAATACTTGCCCCATTTGCTTGTAAACTTGCTTAACCTTATAAACACCTCACCACTAACAAGATGTGTTTAAAGCAACTTCTCAGTTAATCAAATTGGATTTTTTTATTTTGTTAAAAAAGTTCAATCTTTGCTGAACTGCAAGAAATAAATGGAAAACAACTAGTGCAACAAATCACTAACTTATATGTTAACGTGAAATCTCTAAAAATATTCCTTATTATAATACCCACTGGTTACTATGGTTATCTACTTGTTAGTTTTGAGTCAAATCATGAAGTCGTGTATTCTTACAAAAACAACAATAAAAAAAAGATTTTAAGAGGAACTGTGTGAATCATGTAACTTATCTCATTTTTTATTCCCAAAATATTCAACAAGCACTCATATCTGCTATTAAACAATTAAGAACCTCTCTACTTGGGATTTAACATGCAACCTTAGGTATATGTATCTGAAGGATGCATGTTATATGAACATAATAATTTGAAATGTAATGAAACATACATAAAAACAATATATTCTGAAAAGAAATAAGGAAGTTAAGAATGTTTTTTTATTAAAATCTATAGATAAAACTCAAATCATTTAGTTTTAATAAAACTTCATCCAAAATTTCTGTTTCACAAGTGTTTATAAGTCTAAGATAATTTTACTTCCTGTGTACATTAACTTTGCTAACATTTTCTAAACACAAAAGCTTGAAAAAGGCAAGGTAGAATCATGTAGATCCAGAACAGACAGCTGCAACTAGAGCCATTTTATCAGGGTCTGCACTTTCTACTTCTTATTCTTTAACAATATGCCGAGACTCTATCACATGTTCCTGTGCTAATGACAACAAAACTATAGGTAAGGTACTAAATGCAGAATGATAAGGGTTATGTATGAACCTCATTTCCTTTGAATTTATGGCTTCTCATTTATCCATTTAATCCTCTTTAAATAAAGATTGCAGTATAGATGTTGACAAATGATAAACTGTTTATTTCATCTACCAAATCTTAATATATTGCTGACACATTTATCACTACTTCCCATTTATAGAAGTTGGTTAGATAAGAAAAGAAAGTGACCAAATTGAGTGTGTTGTTTTTTCAGCATGTTTGCCAATTAAAGAAATATTATATACTTATGCGATTGCTTATTTGAAAGAATATGTCTCTGAATCAGCAATTAATAAATAGGTTTAAAACCTTTATATTTATTTTATAATATTTTGACACAACATGTCTATATATTTATGTTGTTGCTCACTTATCGAATAGTAGGTATTTTTGCTAACAAATAACAGAATACATACCCTTATACCCTTAAAGGTGCAATCAAATAGTTTGTCTATATTAAATGCATGAAACAATATTTTCCAACTGTTTTGGGAAATTTATGCACAATTTCTGCATAAACTCATACTTAAATAAGATTTGAACACTACCTCAACTGTTAGTATAAATCGTTAAAATAAGTCACTCTAAAAGTTGATTTCTACCTAATCTATCAATGACCACAATGGAAAGTTATGCTAAAAATAGATTTCAACGTCAGAGCAGATTACCCAGATGATGGTAAAACATGATCTCAAATATAACTGGCTTTCCTAAGTTTATAAATAGCTAACTACATTAATAACAAGTCTATGTTGGTATTCATTTTTCACATAGATGTAAGATATCAATAAATAGCATTATGTGGGATCTGTTCAAGGTAACAAAGGGGAAAAACTTGGTCCAAACTTTTGGATACCTCCTTTAACTCTTGTTAGTAAATAATGTTTGCAATTGTTGCTGAGGTACTCTTGCCAACTATATGCCTGCTAAATGGTTCAATAATCCATACCAAATAATTGGTAACTTTTAATTAACAACTTCATGGCAGGGTCAAAAGTCCTTTTACAGGAGATCCATACCAAATTCTTCAGTTTTTAACTAGCAACTTCATGGCAGGGTCATAAGTCCTTTTGTTGGAGATCCAAAGCAAATTCTCTGGTTATGAACTAAGAACTTCATTACAGGATCTAAAGCTCTGTTGCAGGAGATCCATTCCAAATTTTTCAGTTTTTAACTAACAACTTTATAATGACAAGGTCAAAAGCCTTTTGCTGGAGATCCAAAGCAAATTCTTCAGTTATGAACTAAGACCTTTAATGATAGTAGTAGTAGTAGTCATAGTAGCAGTAGTAGTTTTAGTTGTTGCGGTTGTATTGCTTTTATAGTTGTTACTTCCTTTATCTGTTTTTTGTTCTATTTCTTTCAACCTATTTTGTTGTTAACAGATGGGCTTATTTCACATTATTGTTGGTCAGAATCTATAGCCTTTTAAACATTATACTGTAACCTTTATTGGATTGGGATGGGACTTGCCGGCATTTCTGCTGACACTGTGCAGCGACATTTCTATCATTATAGCATAGGGGCACTTATGAGATGCCCAGGGACTGAACCCGGCCAGTCGATTATACTGACACCGACAAGTCAGGCATAATGCTGTCCCCTTAGCCCCGAGCATTAGGAGGGAAGCCACTACTACCAACTTTAATTTTGATTTTGTTTGACCCTGTCGGGGTTTGATCCGCAAGCCGACACTTTACCCCATTAGCTATTGCGGCCGGTTGGACTGTTCCCATATGGAAATATTTTACTTTATAATGTCTTCAATTAATGTTGTCATTAGAGCTTAACATAATTATTTGGTACAGGAGAATATGAAATGAAGTATAAGCAGTGAATCTTGATGTATTTTCAATGTTTTACAAGTTTTTTTGTTGTTTTCCTAACAACATAATGAATAGTAATTATCTAACCTACAGAAGGATATAAAAATAATATAACCATTCAATCTAACCTTCCAATGTTTCAAATTTCAATGTTTTATGAGTTTTTTCACAATTCAAACAATTAAATTCTAAAAAAAACTTGTATTCTTGACAAAGTCATGATGACCCCCATCTTCACTGACTTCATTTACAAATAGATGCTGAGAGACAATTTCTTGGCAGTCTGCCCTCAGGTCCATTTACCAAGGGAATTTATGATCAACCCACTGTTTCCAAAGATGTCAAACAATCCAAGTCCCAAACCATAAAATCACCGCTGCTTTTAGCATTTTGACATCTTTCCACAAAGAAGACAAATTAGGATATCTTAACCTTGTCAAGATAACAGGACTTCAAAATCTTAAAAGCACAGCTGTAAGTTTGTTTGTTTTTTGTTACATCACACTGACACATATTGGCAACATCTAGCACATTATTTGTGGAGGAAGACTCCAGATTTAGAGCCACTGGCATAATGCAGGTTAGCTTGAAAACCTCCCTACATTGAGCCCACATGATGAGGAGTTACAAGTCAGCAACTCTAACAGTTCAGCCAAGTTAAGTATGTTTAAAAAGTATCGTAATGCTCCAGAAATAATTGGAATGCACTGATTTATCGGTACATTGTGAGTCTTGTCTTACCCAATACATATTGGTACGTTATTCCGGCCATACCAATATTTTTACTCAGTTGTCATTTCAAAAGGAAACATTGATTTATGTTCTCCTTGAGATTTTTCAAACTTTAACCCTATTTAATAGTATACAAGTATCTTTATGATCAACGATTTATCTGTATTGTACCAAATACATGGAAGATCAGATCTATAATCAACATTTATCAGCAAGCTGTTTCGGTAGCTACATCACATTTCATCTTTTACAGATTTCCGAAGTCTCTATTTTTAACTGAAGACCAGTCTAATTCAAGACAAAATTTTAGTTTACAGTATTGGTGCAATAATACTGCCAGTGTAGCAATAAACACCTAATTTACATAAATAAGGTTAAATTTAAGGCATCCGCTACAATGAAATATAATTTCAGAATATTTATAATCTAATAACTGCAAAATATACAACTTTGAAAGTTGTGCGACACTGGATTTGGCAGTCAGCATTTTAGACTCACTGCAGTACATTCGGGCTATGTATAAACACAGCCATAGATGAGTTCGTCACAGTGGAAAATAGCAAAGCCAAGTCAAGTGTCTAGAAGCATTTCAGCCTGAAAAAAAGAAGTCATTATTGTTTTCATTAATGGGTAACGAGTATTTAACTGCAGACTGCTTTTATAACAAAATCTTGAATATCTTCATTTTATTAGGTTTAGAAATGCTATAATATTGTCACTAAAATATCGCTAAATGTATTCTGATATGCCCCAAGCTTATCACAGTAAATTCCGATATGAAATTTCTGGTGATACCAATCCCTAAGAAATAAAAGTAAAATTATCTTAGGTGTGTTTCAATTATATTCCTAAAATACTGTCTACTCATCTCAAGAATAAATTAAAGACTCTAAGCCTTTTGATGAAATGGCCCTTGAGCTCTTGATAAATAAAAGGATCTGGTCTGACATGTGTTCACTGAACCTAAATATTAAATCAGTTGAAAGAAACAATACAAAATGTGGTCCGCCATACATTTGGCTGTTGAAAACTTATCTTGGATTCTTTTATCACTAAAACAGTTAACAAGTTGTTTTTGAAAAATAAAACTTTAAATTGAAATTTACAAAATAGGAATATCAATATGAGAAGAGACATCATAACAAGAAATGATTTAATGTCAACAATCATGTGCAACTTGCTAAATAACTGCCAAGTTATTGAAAAAATTCAACTATATTACTTAGTAAATACACATCCTATGAAAAAGAGTGTTAACTTGCCAATAATGCTAAGTATGTTGACCGCAAGTTCCATGTACAAAATGAGTTCCTATATGGTGGCCTTTCCGAGTCAAAAAGAGGTCGACCTGCATCAAAAAGCCAGTTTATCAGATATTTTTTTACGAATCACAGAGGCATTTTTCAGGTAGTCAGCCTTGAGAAATGGCCCAATGATCGTCAGGATTCAGAAGCCAGTTCAATCCTCTATCAGATGTGGTTCTACATTGTCTTTTGCCATGCTCCACCAATATTGGACTGCTCCAAACTTTTAACCAATCAGAAAGCTGCAGTTTGTGTGCCTAAAAAAGTATATTTGCATCTTGTTTTTTGTTGTTTTTTGTTGATGTTTTTTTAAGAATTCATCTCAGTGACAGAATTATGGTCATTTAAAATATATATATGGACTCCGGATGGTTGATTATATTATTTTAGTCATACAAACTTACATAACTGAAATAAATATTGTATTCTGCAGAAAAATATTGTACACACAGTACCTGGCAGAGGTGTAAACCAGTAGTTTGCAATTAAGCATCTCTGAGCATTCAGCAACTGTATCTAAGGATGTTGAACAGTGCAAAGCCAATGTCCATGTAAGATACCACAAAGCCAATGTCCATGTAAGATGTCACATACAAAGCCAATGTCCATGTAAGATACCACAAAGCCAATGTCCATGTAAGATGTCACATACAAAGCCAATGTCCATGTAAGATACCACAAAGCCAATGTCCATGGAAGATACCACAAAGCCAATGTCCATGTAAGATGTCACATACAAAGCCAATGTCCATGTAAGATGTCACATACAAAGCCAATGTCCATGTAAGATTTCACATACAAAGCCAATGTCCATGAAAGATTTCACATACAAAGCCAATGTCCATGTAAGATTTCACATACAAAGCCAATGTCCATGTAAGATGTCACATACAAAGCCAATGTCCATGAAAGATGTCACAAAGCTAATGTCCTTTAAGATTTCACATACAAAGCCAATGTCCATGTAAGATGTCACAAAGCCAATGTCCATGTAAGATGTCACATACAGAGCCAATGTCCATGTAAGATGTCACAAAGCTAATGTCCTTTAAGATTTCACATACAAAGCCAATGTCCATGTAAGATGTCACATACAAAGCCAATGTCCATGCCAGATGTCACAAAGCCTGTGTCCATGTAAAATGTCACAATGCCAATGACCATGTAAGATGCCACAAAGCCAATGTCCCTGTAAGATGTCACAAAGCCAAGGTCCATATAAGATGTCACATAGCCAATGTCCATGTAAGGCATCATATACAAAGCCATTGTTATGTTAGATGTCACATGCAAAGCCAATGTCCATGGAAGATGTCACAAAGCCAATGTCCAAGTAAGATGTCACAAAGCCAATGTCCATGTAAGATGTCGCATACAAAGCCAATGTCCATGTAAGATGTCACAAAGCCAATGTCCATATAAGATGTCACAAAGCCAATGTCCATGTAAGATGTCGCATACAAAGCCAATGTCCATGTAAGATGTCACAAAGCCCGTGTCCATGTAAAATGTCACAATGCCAATGTCCATGTAAGATGCCGCAAAGCCAATGTCCCTGTAAGATGTCACAAAGCCAAGGTCCATATAAGATGTCACAAAGCCAATGTCCATGTAAGGCATCATATACAAAGCCAATGTTCATGTTAGATGTCACATGCAAAGCCAATGTCCATGTAAGATGTCACAAAGCCAATGTTCATGGAAGATGTCAAAAAGCCAATGTCCAAGTAAGATGTCACAAAGCCAATGACCATGTAAGTTGTCGCATACAAAGCCAATGTCCATGTAAGATGTCACAAAGCCAATGTCCATATAAGATGTCACAAAGCCAATGTCCATGTAAGATGTCGCATACAAAGCCAATGTCCAAGTAAGATGTCACAAAGCCAATGTCCATATAAGATGTCACAAAGCCAATGTCCATGTAAGATGTCACATACAAAGCCAATGTCCATATAAGATGTCACAAAGCCAATGTCCATGTAAGATGTCGCATACAAAGCCAATGTCCATATAAGATGTCACAAAGCCAATGTCTATATAAGATGTCACAAAGCCAATGTCCATTTAAGATGTCACATACAAAGCCAATGTCCATGTAAGATGTCATATACAAAGCCATCATGCATGTAAGATGTCACAAAGCCAATGTCCATGTAAGATGTCACAAAGCCAATGTCCATGTAAGATGTCACAAAGATAATGTCCATTTAAGATGTCACATACAAAGCTAACATTCATGTAAGATGTCACAAAGCCTATGTCCATGTTTGGCATCATATACAAAGCTAATGTCCATGTAAGATGTCACAAAGCCAATGTACATGTAAGATGTCACAAAGCCAATGTACATGTAAGATGTCACAAAGCCAATGTACATGTAAGATGTCAAAAAGCCAATGTACATGTAAGATGTCACAAAGCAAGTGTCCATGTAAGATGTCACAAAGCCAATGTACATGTAAGATGTCCCATGAACTTCAGATCACAATACTATCTGCCACCAAAAAAGTAAATCATGAATGGGCTTTATTAAGAAGATTTGAACGATTACATTATTTTGAAGTACACATGTAGTTTTTAAAAAAAATAGTATTACATTATAGTGATTTTTTCTAACAATTAGGATGTTGACATTTAAAAAAATAAATTATTTTGATTGTATTATATTTAAATCATATGGAACATTTTTACCCTGACACCGATATATATTAATACAAGCATGAACTCCACTATGGTCACCTGCTTGTCAAGATGACAATGGTTACTCTAGCACAGAGAAACATAAGCGGTGTGGAGAATATGGTACATAACTTGACAAGGCCTTAATGGCAATAACTGAGATCTCATGTATCAACATCAATTCAAATTCAATATATATAGATAACTACAACTACCGCTTCTGGTGACCTTTTTGAACATGACTGTTTTAATTGTTTCACTTTTGTTGTCAATCATTGTTATTCAGCATGCATCCTGTATTATCACCTTGTCTGGTATTTGTGCATGAGTAAACAGCAATTATTCTAGCCTCTGGGGACAAACGGAACAAGGCAATTAGCATTCAATTAGCAATGATTTCCCAGAGGGTGCCTAGCGGCATACCAACACTTTCTTTAAACTATTTTTAAATGATAAAATCAGATATTATAAGGCCATAAAATGCGGTATCCTACAGTTTACCTATATTTAATATAAGTAACAATATCTGACCTCTGTTTGGGATATTTGTACATAATTTCTGCATACAAAAATCATACTTTTGTCTAAGCTTTGACGATTTTCAACAGTATCTCAATTTTAGAGCAATAAAACTTGCTAATCAACACTAAAATGTTCATTATATTCAAATCTATAAATAAGAATGATTGGGATTCCTGGTAAAAATAGACATCAACATCACAGCAGATGATGTGGATGAGCTAAAATGTAAGTGGTCACATGCTTTTCTTAGTTTAAAAATAGCTAAGCTAAATGTGCAGTGTAGCTCAGATATTCCTATCTGAAATGACGATTGTGACATTATGGTTCACTTTTTCAGACAGATGTAGGACATCAACAAACAACATTTTGCAAAATCTGTTCAGGTAACAATAGTTGATTATGTTTAATGAAAATAGCTTTGGTCCAAACTGTCAGATACCACCTTCAAAGGGGACTTTTTTGTTGTTCATTGGTGTATTCCTGGTTTACTTTTGGCCAGTAAGCAATATGTGAATAACATGTATTGTACATGCTACATGTATAAGGTTTCAATATTGAATAACAAAGTTCCAGATAATAGATAAAGGTCTAAAAAATATCTGTATACAAATGCATGTTATTATCTTTATATGATTGTAAAGAAGCAATCTTGCCATTTCTGCACTCAGAATGGAGGAGTTTTCAACGTGGTGTGTGGTACAGCTAAGTAAAGGTTTAAATCAAGAAATAGATTTTATGTTTGGTTTTATTTTTAGAATGCATAGCAGCAACTAAAAATATGATCATTTGGTGGAGGAAGACCTCAGACAAACGTCTGGGTAGAACCACCGGTGCACCGCAGGTAAGCTAGAAGACCTTTACACATTAGGTCCTTCATCCCGAACGGGTTTTGAACCCATGCAATGGAAGGCTAAGCAGTGAGGAGTTACAAGTCGGTGACTCTACCACTATACCACAGGTACCTCTTATAAATATGTAGTAGTTGTACTTGTTGTAATAATTTTAACAAAATGCCTTGACAACTAGTGAAGCAAATATTCATTTTCGGAGGTTTATCAAGAAGTGTTTTGAAATTGTCTCATCCTGCAACTTTTCTTAATTTGATGTATGTTTCTTGAGAAAAAATTGACCCTAATCATCATTTCAAAAACAAAACACACTTTGTGGTCTTCTCATGGTACATTTTGTTTTATCAATTGTTTATTACACTCTGGATCTGTCTTTACATTGATATGAATAAACTTTCCAAGATTCCAACCAAATCCAAGGATATCAAATATGACAAAATGGTCAAAAGCAAACTGCTGAGCCCAAATGAAACTATTAAAATGTCCAAAATGAAAATATTATAGTCATCATGGCAGCTTGGCGTGAACTGACGTGAAGTTGACATCCACAGAATTTTAATTTGTTTTGGTTTGATTTTTGTGACATAGCGCTAACTATGGTCATGCTAGCAACGTCCAGATTTTTGGTGAAAGAAGAACCCAGACATATGCCTGAAGACATCCATACCTGGAAGTTCTCACATCATGAATGGCTCAAACACACGGTGTGAGATGCTGAGTTACCAGTTGGCAGCACTAACTATGTTGCCATTAGTGCCCCATCAAAAATTTAAAAGTCTTCAACAGGACCTGTCACTTGGCAAACTTACAGGGTTTTAATGAAGACTTAAACAAGTCCAGAGATTTACTATCATTAGCGGACTAAACATTAAGTGGTGTGAAATTAACATTTTCTGTTTGTTTGTTTTGTGTTACGTCGCACCAACACAATTATGGCCATATCGGTAATGTCCAGCTCATTATTGGTAAAGGAGGACCTCTAGACTAAGGTCTGATTAGAACCACCGGCACACCACAAATTAGCTGGCAAACTTTCCCACGCAGTCAGTGACCCTAATGGCTCAGACATGGGCGCCCCCTTTTTCTTGTTTTTTTTATCTTGCACATTGAATTTGAATGAAGGTAGTCTTTACAATCAAAAGCAAAATATCCTGGCCAATTGGACTCAAAATATGGACACATTTTTCAGTAAACACCAGTTCAACAAAAGACAGTAGACCATAGTCTTAGTTCAACAGAAATTTTCTGTATGTCCAGTACAGTTTTGTCTGTTCTAGTAGATTTTGTTTCCTTTGGGTACCAGTGAGTTTTATTTTCATTCATGAAGATTGCTTTTCAGACAAGGCTACATGCCAAGGGGACACAATGTAACAGAACTGGCTAGCTTTGTGGTTTCTATGCCAACACACATTTCATCTGTTGTAGACAGTTTTTAAAAAATCCCATGACAAGCCAGACAAACAAATCAGCATGCATGCATGCAAAATACACTGAACACTTAAGTACCACTGTACTAACAGCATACTTGTCAATGTAAAACAAAAGCTCCCCTTGAGCATGTTGTGCTCAGGTGAGCTAAAAATGACTGAGAGTGAGGTATGGGTTAGAGAGAGCCAGGCTGGATCACCTCAGTGGGCGGGCCCTTTTGCTGACCTGAGCATTTCAAGGCAGTAACTAATGTTTTTTTTCTATTTGTCTTTGTGTTCTGAAGTATTTTGTCACTTTACCATTTAACTATAGCCTTTGTGCCTTTGTCTAGTGCAAATTCAAATTTTAATACATGTGGTAAATATCTTAAGACCTTTTTCATATTTTTATACTTTTATATTTGTGCCAAGTTGTTCCTTGATGCAAAGATTGTCACTTGAAGATGTCATAAGCATTGTTATAGCTACAATTAAGAGTCAAAGACAACGCCTTAATTTACTGGTAGATTAAGAGTATTTGTAAAATGAAGAAAACAAACATGTAGAATTGTAAATGATGTATTTACCATCCTGCTTGAAAGGGAGAGTTTCACACAAAAAGTGTCTGATGTCACTTGCTGAGTATGCATCTTTGACAAGCACAACGGAAGTCAGGGAGAGCATGACAAAAATTGTACAATCCTTCAAAAAAATCAAAATAAAACAAGTGTTCTTAATTAGTAATTTGCATAATTTATAAGTTACATCCTGAGAAAAAGATGTTTGAAAAAATGTCATGACAGTTTCTACAATAATAATAATCATCATATTAAAAATGCAAAATCAACCCATTGTTCTAGAGTAGATAGAAACATTTAGGCGTGCACTGGGACAACCATTCAACAAAGAAAATTCATGTTAAGAAAGCCCTTAAAAATGCAATTCGTAATTAAATTTACAATTTCAGAATCACAAATGTTTCTTGATGCCCATATGACATCTGGATCATAGCAGTAATATTTGGGGAAATAGCTTAGCTATTTTCAAAACAATGATGTAAAATTTCAAAAACAAGTGACAAGGATGATTCCTTAATGTATATGTGATATGACTGTTTAGACACTACAGAAGGCTTTACACTGCAGAAACCAAGTTTATCCTGCAATATCAAACATGAATATGCTATATACAGATCAGCAAGCTCATTATATGTACTGTATGACAAACTTAATATGTGAAGTGAGAATTGGCCAACAATTGGAAAAGTAAAGTAAAGACAAATTTTTAAAAAAGAGTAGAAAAAGTAGTTTCTTTTGACAAACAAGTATTAAAGGTGGTATCTAACAGTTTGCCTATATCAATTATATGAAACTGTACCTAACCACAGCTTTATGGGTTTGAGGCACTATTTCTGCATAAAGTCATACTTAAGTCTACGTAAAGGAGACTAAGAACACTAACTACATTGTTAGACAGTAACAAGACAAAAATACTAGACATGTACAATCTTTCCAACTCTATTAAAAGCGTGTCACCTCTAAAAATAGATATTGGTATCATTTACTTAGTGTAAAAATCACTACCTCTGCAGCATGGCTCGAAATACCTGTTTGCTCACACAGATCTATAGCATCAACTAACAGCTTTTTGTTGGACCTTTTCAGATAACAATGACTTACTTGGGAAAAAAAGATAGGTCCAAACAGCTGGGTACCAAATTTAAACAGTAAAATCATTTCAGTTTGCATATAGCTTGCGTATAATAACACCGACTTGACCTTAAATATTAGCATCTATTAACGATCTAGCTCACACCTATATACGATCAATACCACGCCTTCCTTCCACCTCGGCAATTTACGCATGCAAATGTTTCTAAGTCAGTCATGTCTAACGAGCAAGTGAACAAGATTAAATTTACACATACATGTAAATAGTCTACTTTTAATTCACGAGTTTTACGAAATTACACGGGAAACTCAATGCCATGCCTTGCTACTCGATCCAAGGTCGACTCCAGTATTACAATAATTGAAAAAAAAAACTCTTTTGAGGCTCGAACCCTTGACTTTTCGTCGATCGCGGGCATTGCACGGTAACCCCTCGGCCATGCCGGTACTGTTACTTGTATTGAATATATAAACATTATGATTGTTCAACAAACATACCCGATCTTAGACGACTGTCAGCGATTGCATTATCGATAACTAATTTTGCGTTCGTATTCGATAGATAATATATTCTTGCATAAAGGTCAAGTCGGGGTTATTATACGCAAGCTATACTAACAGACATTTATGTCTCATAAACAAAACAAATGCCTGAAAACATGGTACAATGCACCTGCACACTTTGCCCTTAACGACCTTTGCCCTTTCAACCAAGCTTCATTTGTAATCAGTACAATTGTTAGCTAGAATGTAAACAATATGAGCAAATTTCCATCATATATAAATAGTTTCACTTGACTTATCAATGAAGCTTTTAGAGGAGGACGAGAGCCCTATCCTCTAAAATTCTGAATCAGACATAAAATATTTAATATATAAATTTAAATAAATTAAGTGTAATATATTATCAAACATTCCAGATATCATCATATGGCTAAGATCCACCCTTCTATTACAGAACTTCTTCTGTGAGAAGCTGTATCTGAGGTCGGTTTGCAACAATGTGGTTTGGGGTTCACATTGGGAATATGCTAGATGTTCTGATAGTTTGACTGTACTCAGAGACTCTCAGCAGGTCGTCCCATCGAGTAATGGTCTGCCAATTACCTTACCGCTTACAAGTTTCTGTGGTATGTTTTTGCGCAAGGGCAAAGGGAAAACTTTTGGCCAGGTCACTAGACCCCGCCTATAAGACGAGCCCCACACTTTGAACCTGAAATTTTGAGGAAAAATCTCCGTCTTATAAGTGAGTAAGTATGGTAGCAGGATTTTGGAGATTGATTGTTGGATAAAATATTTATGGAGACAGCAAAATGAGTTACACTAACACCAATGTCAGGAAGTGCTGTTAAATTTAATGACTGAACATATTAACTACTGTCCCAGAGACATGTGCACTCTCAGATCACATCAGGTCAGGGCTTTTCAGGTGGAGGGGTTAAAAGGCAATGATCAACTCTCACATAAGTTTGTTGTTGTTGTTGTTGGGGGGGGTGCATATGTTATGAGATGTTCAGTTGGCAGGACACCACAACCACACTGCAAAATGTTTGGACATAAGGTGAATCTTTTAAAATTGTTAATGAAAATGACTCCGGAAAAAAGGCAGGCAAAAACATAAAGCTTTGCCAACATAACTCTATAACGTTGTTGTCAATATCTGGTTCAATGTCTTCACAAAAAAAGTATGATCAAACAGGCCAACACCTACTTCCCTTTATGTTGGACCATAAAATGTAGCTAGGTATCACTTCTTGGTTCCGTTTTCCCATCAAATGTCATTTGCATATTAGGAAAGAAAATAATAAAAATAATCTTTCTAACTTAGCTCAATTTTTCAGCAAAGAATCATTAAAGTATCATCAGATTTTCTGCTAAACAACTATACATTATTATTGCCAGAATTAAGATTTTTCATTGGATATTCAAGAAGTGTATAGTTTCGCAAAATAAGCATTATCAGCCAGAGGAGTATTTATTGGTTTTGACTTTTGTTACCTCGCACCATCACAATTATGGTCACATTGTTGATGTCAAGCTAATTACTAGTGGAGGAAGACCCCAGACTTATTTCTGGGTAGAACTGCCATCTCACAGCAGGTTAGGTATAATACCACCCTACATGAAAGTTTTTGCCCCGACCGGGACGTGAACCTATGCTCTGAAGGGGTGATCAGTTACAGCTAATAGTCTTATTATATAACAGTATCTAAATTCCTGTGGAGCCTTCAATAAATGATGTGTCCAAAGAAAAAACATCAATGATGGTGCAATCTATGCAAATCCTTTATTTGATATTCGACCAATCAAATAACAACTATCAGTGAACTGTTTCCACAAGACCATTGACTGGAATTTGAATATTGTGCAATGAGTACCAACAATATAATGTTATGTTAAGAATTATGGGATATCTTGTCAAACCAAGTCAAACCAGCAGACTTCATATCCTTATTTCCAGCTTAGTATATAAAGAGGTGAAAGTGAAAGTCTTCACTCACTTGATCCTTCAGGTCTCGACCCTTGTGATTTGATCCATGCCAGCTGATATGTTGTCAGTTTGATCTCAAGAGTCCTCCTCTCTGGTCGCTTTTTCGGAAAAAATATCGTCACAACTTTGCCTGTTTCGAGTTCGCTAAGCAGCCTTAAAGTCTCCGCATCAGGGGGTCCATTGTACATGGGGGCAGCCATTTTGAATCTAAAGATGGGAGGCTTCCTTATAAGAATGGAGTGTTGACAACGTTACATGATTTCACCCGAGATTGACACAACTACACCAGCATTGAATATCGATTCCAAAACACTTTATAGAATTCCTTGCCAGCCAGTTTTATCAACTCTATCCACTTAAAACACGACACTGAATACCATCTTCCGGGGTTACATAGATAAGCTAAATCCATTGGCAGGGGAAGTAACTCAAATTGTCAACCATAATTAGACGGGCACCTGCCGCGGATAATCGCATTTCTCGAAAAATATTCAAAACGCGTGTCATATTACAAATTCATTTGATGTTAATCATCATACCATCATCACCAGCAGCAGCGTCAGCAATAAACACCGTTAATGTATCCCCAACTTCAAAACCACCTTCACTCTATATCTTCTATGACTTGTTATTATCTTGTTATCACTCTATATCTTGTATGACTTGTTATTATCTTCTCATCTTCTTCGTATATTTCCCTTCTTCAATTAAATTTCTGGTTCATCAACTTCTTCATCACCCTCCTTATCACCTTATTCTTAACGATTTCTTATCAGTTACATCTTTTTCTTCTTCTTTTCTTATTTGATCATTTTCTTTTTGTTTCTTTCATCTTGTTTTTTTTTTTCATTTTCTTTATCTTCTTTTTTTATTCCCTTTCTTCTTTTTGTTAATATTATTTTAATATTATATACTTTTTATACTTTTTTTTCTATTTTATCTATTGTTCTTCTTCAGCCGACACTCTGTGTATATTCTACGTTAACTAAAAATATCGTAAGTCAGCTCTGCGAGACAATAAAAATCCACCAGACAGAAAAATAGCTTCGAAGCTATAGCAATAACGCACGAACGTAAGTGGTCCTCTTTCGCTTCAGATGTGGTATACCGTGAATATACACATTTGATGCCCATGATAGAATATTCCACACATATTAAACTATTTATTTTCTATCATTTATATTTGCGTTTAAGCTTACATAGTGATGTTTTAATAATATGCAACATAATCTACAGACATTAAAGTACACTTTGTATTAATTTATTGTTTTATTTTCTTCCTAAAGAAAGTCTACTGCGACCAAAAAAGTGCCGGAATGCGTCGGGCGCCGGCTAAATCTTTCCCATTCGGAGAAATGTTTCATTTCAAAACTAATATTGGCGGGGAAGTGTTTCTTTAAAAACAACATTTTACGTTGACAACATTTCAAACAACCATTTAAATTATTATTTTCATAAAGCCCTGCAAACTGACGTCTATTGATATGCTCCGTGAATGATAAAAGCGGAGATTAACACCCATTTCGTCATTACAAACATGTATTCCCTATCTGAACCGCCTGCACACCTACCTATTTTTAAACTTCGACAAACCACGTGACCACTTACTGTTAAGATCTCCTATTTTTAAACTTCGACAAACCACGTGACCACTTACTTTTACGATCTCGTTCTATATCATCATCTGGGAAGTCCGTTCTGACGTCGGTATCCATTTAAGCAGAAATCCACTTTAATTGTGCTTATTTATAGACTTGGAGAGGATGAACATTTGGAGCGATTTTTTCTTGCTACTTTTACTTTTTAACATTTGAGTATCGTTATTTAGCCTAAAGCATGCGTTTATGCAGAAAGTATGACCAAATTATAGTAAACAGGAGTAAGGTTTTGTTATTTGTTTTTAATATAGGCAAATTTCTTGATACCAATTTTACGATATGTTTCGCAAAGCGGTTTTTTTCCAGTAAGGATCAACCACTGGACCGCAGGGAGAGAAATGACGCATCTTGTGGAACCAGAATACCTTTTGGTGAATCTATTAATGGACTGAACCGCGTTATTAACAGCGTACTGTCAATAACAATCAACAGCTGATTTTCCATTGGGAACGTAACGATGGGGAAAATATAAATTAGTTAGCATAATGTCGGACACATTTGCGCGAATCGGCGGTGGCGGTGATGGTGGTAGTAGTAATAGTAATAGACATCTATAGTAAGTTGTAAAAGTATTAGACGAATGAGAAACAGGAAAAGTGGCCTTTATTGTTGATGTTGTGGCTGCTGCTGCTGCTGCTGCTGCTGCTGTTGCTGCTGCTGCTGTTTGAGTTACGTGATTGTGTAGGAAATATGGAATGTTTAGTTCGTGCGGATTTTTGTGAGAACATCTATTTTATCGAGAGGGACTGATATAAATGAAACTATTCAAATAATTAAAAGATTTTGAGGAGTAAATAGCAATTGTAATTTGGCATATTTGTCAAATTGGCCTATATTCTTTTATGTTTTGACGTGTACACGTCTATGGGAAACACATCCTCAATTAACTAAATTAGTATCCCCATTTCTGACTTTGTTTTTGGATAATTCTTTCAAAATCCATTGACTTTTCTACATTAAACCCATACAAAAATATGCGTCAATGGTTATAACTACCACGTATTTATACATATATGTATTTTAATTATATACGCTTATGTGCTAAATTTACATTGGTCTTATTATGAGTTAATTGTATCGCTGACGGCATACCATAATGACCATGTATGGAAATTAGCCAGATAGTGACTAATTACGACTTCTGGATAATATCCACAAGTACTTATCCACCCACACTTTAATAATGTAGACCTAATGGTAAAAAAGAAGGTATTGGTAGCAAGGGTAGGAGGGAAAGGATTTTGAGAAAGGCGAAGAGAACAATTAAAGAAGAATGGAGTGGTAATATGAGAGTAAATCTAACAAATCGATTAAAACGGGTGGTATTAATAGGGACAAAAGAGTGATGTACAGGATTGTGAGAGAGTGGGTGGAGTAAGAAGAAAAAACAATATTAGAAAAAAACGAAGAGACGTTACAAGTAACATTCTGACGACAGTGGCACTATCAGTCACTGTCTGCACAGCTTGGGATTGTTGTGGCAATGGCAATTTGGTCATTACTTGTAACATGAAAAATTTACAAAGTTCTTCCTAAATGTTTTAGTGCTATGACGATTTTGTGCAACGTCTGAACATTGACATCAGTTACGGCAGAACTTAGTGCGTCCTAAGGGCGTTTAGGCACCAGTAATGTAGATCAATGGTTGCAACAGCTGTGGGCCATAGAACGAGTACGGAGGCGCGTTTTTGACATCTAAGTACCGATATTGCGTCATTAGCCAATACTGTTGTTGATTACATTTTGGTCGCACGAGGACAATACTGGTCATTTTTGTCATGAAAGTGGAATTTATCTTAGGGAGGGTTGTATTTTAGTGGATAATGTCAAAAGAGACTCAGATATCAGTAGAATCACAGCAGGTCAGTTTGAGGACCACGTACCGCACATGGACGGATTCAGCGTCGGTGCTACCTGAATGAAAGCAAGAGGTGCCAAGGAGATAGAGTCGTTACAAGGTGGCCACCACAACGCTTACCACTTCCTACGTTGACCCCTCCATTACACATTAAATGTATAGCGTTCATTCAAACTCATAAAGTCTAGTTTCGAAGAACATGGAGAATTTTTGCTACTAGGGGAAAATATCGTTATTAAGATGTAGTAGTGCAAACATCGATATCAAGATGTAGTAGTGCAAACTTTAATATCCAGACGTAGTAGTGCAAACATTAATATCCAAATGTAGTAGTGCAAACATTATTATCCAGATGTAGTAGTGCAAACATCGATATCCAGATGTAGTTGTTCAAACATCGATATCCAGCTGTAGTAGTGCAAATATTAATATCAAGATGTAGTAGTGCAAACATCGATATTCAGATGTAGTAGTTCAAATATTAATATTCAGATGTAGTAGTGCAAACATCGATATCCAGATTTAGTAGTGCAAATATTATTATCCAAATGTAGTAGACCAAACATCGATATCCAGATGTAGTAGTGCAAACATCGATATCCAGATGTAGTAGTGCAAATATTAATATCCAAATGCAGTAGTGCAAACATTATTATTTAGATGTAGTAGTGCAAACATCGATATCCAGATGTAGTTGTTCAAACATCGATATCCAGCTGTAGTAGTGCAAATGTTAATATCAAGATGTAGTAGTGCAAACATCGATATTCAGATGTAGTAGTTCAAATATTAATATCCAGATGTAGTAGACCAAACATTGATATCCAGATGTAGTGGTGCAAACATCGATATCCAGATTTAGTAGTGCAAATATTATTATCCAAATGTAGTAGACCAAACATTGATATCCAGATGTAGTAGTGCAAACATCGATACCCAGCTTTAGTAGTGCAAATATTAATATCCAAATGTAGTAGTGCAAACATCGATATCCAGATGTAGTCGTACAAACATCGATATCCAGATGTAGTCGTACAAACATCGATATCCAGATGTAGTAGTGCAAACATCGATATCCAGATGTAGTGGTGCAAACATCGATATCCAGAAGTAGTAGTGCAAATATTAATATCCAAATGTAGTAGTGCAAACATCGATATCCAGATGTAGTAGTGCAAACATCGATATCCAGATGTAGTAGTGCAAACATTAATATCCAAATGTAGTAGTGCAAACATCGATATCGGGATGTAGCAATGCAAACATCAATATCCAAATGTAGAAGTTCAAACATCGATATCCAGATTAAGTAGTACAAATATCGATATTCAGACATAGCAGTGCAATCATCGATATTGAAATGTAACAGTTGAAAATGTAGTAATGCGACAATCGATATTGTAGCAAAAGAAGTAATATCCAGAGGTAGTGGTTGAGAGATATATTTTATATTATGATGCAGAGGTGCAAAAATCGACGTCACCGATCCTGAATTGATGTTTAGATGTAGTTGTAACCGAACGCCAATTTTCAGACGAAAGCATGTAAGATTCGATTTTTTTAGATAAATTGGTTCGAAAGGCGGTATTAAGATGCAGTAGTGCAAGCATCGACGAAGTATCGCGAGAATCGACATGTAGATGTAAAACGAATGCAGTAGTTCGTTAATTTTGAAGGAGATGTAGTAGTGCAAGAATTGATAATCAGATATACCGGTAGTCGTGCGAGATAACATACGCGAAATGGGATATAGTAGACCGGTCATCGATACTTAGATGTAGTAGTGCCAGCTGAATATTCACTTGTAGCAGTGCGAAAATCGATGTTCAGATGTAGTAGAGCGAGAAACGATATTAAGATTTAGTAGTGCGAGAATCGATGTTCAGATGTAGTAGAGCGAGAAACGATATTAAGATTTAGTAGTGCGAGAATCGATGTTCAGATGTAGTAGAGCGAGAAACGATATTAAGATTTAGTAGTGCGAGAATCGACGTTCAGATGTAGTAGAGCGAGAAACGATATTAAGATTTAGTAACGCGAGAATCGATGTTCAGATGTAGTAGAGCGAGGATTGATATTAAGATTTAGTAGTGCGAGAATAGACGTTCAGATGTAGTAGAGCGAGAAACAATATTAAGATTTAGTAATGCGAGAATCGATGTTCAGTTGTAGTAGAGCGAGGATCGATATCAAGATTTAGTAGTGCGAGAATCGATGTTCAGATGTAGTAGAGCGAGAAACGATATTAAGATTTAGTAGTGCGAGAATCGATGTTCAGATGTAGTAGAGCGAGAAATGAAATTAAGGTTTAGTAGTGCGAGAATTGATATTTAGATGTAGTAGAGCGAGAAACAATATTAAGATTTAGTAGTGCGAGAATCGATGTTCAGTTGTAGTAGAGCGAAGAACGATATTAAGATTTAGTAGCGCGAGAATCGACGTTCAGATGTAGTAGAGCGAGAAACAATATTAAGATTTAGTAGTGCGAGAATCGATGTTCAGTTGTAGTAGAGCGAAGAACGATATTAAGATTTAGTAGTGCGAGAATCGACGTTCAGATGTAGTAGAGCGAGAAACGATATTAAGATTTAGTAGTGCGAGAATCGATGTTCAGATGTAGTAGAGCTAGAAACCATATTAAGATTTAGTAGTGCGAGAATCGATGTTCAGATATAGTAGGGCGAGAAACGATATTAAGATTTAGTAGTGCGAGAATCGATGTTCAGATTTAGTAGTGCGAGAATGGATGTTCAGATGTAGTAGAGCGAGAAACGATATTAAGATTTAGTAGTGCGAGAATTGATGTTCAGATGTAGTTGCACAAGAATAGGTTTTCCGATTAAGATGTGGTAAATGGATATTTAGACGAAGTGGTACAAAAATCGGTATTTTGATTTTGTAGTGCGAGAATCAATATTAATATGTAGTAGTACGAAAGGTATTAAGATGTAGTAAATAATCGATATTCATGTGTAGCTGAGTTGTATGATGAGTTTTCCTTTCTTTATGTATGCGTAGAAGCGTGAGCTGTGTGTGAACGCGTGAGTCGCATGCGGAAAGCGTGAAGCCTAACAAGTTGTGAACCAAGCTTTACTCAGAGACCTTTCCTATTCCTCCTCTTCGACATGCGTTCTTTATTTTCATTCGGAACGCTTTGGACATTTCCTGACAACAAAAATTTGTTTTCTTTAGTTCAGTTTGATATTTTGACGTCGCTAAAAATGCACTAGGTTATTTGGGAAAAAAACCTTTGAGTGTCTATTCTTTCTTGTAAATTGCTTTCCGACAGTTCAATGACAAATACGCGGACATTTTGACCACTGGAATTTATGATTTTGTTTTGATAATTACGCCAGTTTCGTTTGAAGGACGTCAATAACCCTTATCACGCTATATTTGTACCCGAAAAATCTAAAATCTGAGATATTTGAGAAAATGTACCAAACAATAGGGTTAGAGACTTTTCAGTAAACAGTGCAGATCGTGATCAAACAGTTCTCCAACATTTGCCTAAACTTGATCAACTTTTGCGAGGCAGGTAAATTGTTAACGCCAACGGTAGGCATATTTATGAACCATGTTACATATCCGGACATTTTTGTTATTACCCTTGATGCAAAGATGCATAACAACCTTTAAGGTCGGTTATTACATAAATATAGCAGCCATCACAAACCAATAAAACAGGAACACACGCGAGGTAAAAGAATTGTATTCAGACTTGTATTTAGGGAATTTAAAAGTACAGTAATTTGAACAGCGGATATATAATACGTTTGTGTTGACAATGTAAATGCTTGTCAAAATAGGTAGGATGACCGAGTTCTGGAAAGAAATTTACAATTATAGAAATTTAATTTGAAAGCGAGGTTCGCTGAAGTAAAATATGCACAGAAAAGGTTTCACAGAAGACAAACATTCTTTGATTGTCACGTTCGCAGCTATAAGTAAACAACAAAACATGAAATTGTGTTATCATTTGACAGAAAGTCTCTTAAAAATGAATAAGTGTATTAAAAATTTAAAGGGTATGTTTTTCGTTATTAATGCAATATATACGCTCCAACCCCCCAACTCCCCCCCCCCCCCCCCCCCCACTCCGCCCCCAAAATGCCGTAATTGACAATAATATTTACTGTTGACAGTGCACCTGTTTTAAAAGGATAACAATACGCCATTTTAGAACGAAGTTCGCTTAATTGTAGTGTTCACAGACACAGATACACAGAAAAGAGACGGTGCCAGGAGTGAGACTAAAAACCTAGTGAATAACAAAACGTGATGAAATGTGTTATCGGTTTTGAAGTGACAATTAAAGAAAGTTCACATAAGAACCAGAACACTTAAAGCTCTTTCCTACTGCTGCACCTGCACAGCAATCAAATTGTTCTTGCTAATATTTCTCCGATAGTTTCATAACAAATACGTGGTTGTTTTCGCTAAAGTCATTATGACCACTGCAATTTATGAGTTTGTTTTGAAAAACGCACCAGTTCCCTCGGAAATATTGCAATAACCACGCATTTTTTCGCAAGTATACAAAATCCGAGGTATTTGCTATTTACAGGCAATGGTAACCGACTATATTTCTAGAGACACTTACCCGATACCTATTTACTCCTTGTCTAAGCCTGACCAGTTCGCACGAAGCAGTTTAAAAGTGGAATCTGACAGTTTGCCTATATCAATCATACAGAACAATATCTTATCACTGCTTTGGGGAAATAATTGAAGCATAAATTCGGAATTAACTGATACTTTAGTCTAAGTAAATACGGCTTTGAACACTACACATATATTGGTAGACAGTACAAATATCAAAAACAAATACTATCTAAAAGTTTAGTCTGTCAAAGTCTATCAATAAGCACGATAGTGACCTCTGCTAAAAATAGATATCGACGTCAGAGAGGATTGCCTGGGTGACTATATAACGTGACATAGAAAGTAAGTTGTCACGTGATTTTCTTAGTTTAAAAAAAGCTATCTCTGCAGTGTGGCTCAGGCAGGAGAAACCTCTTTGCATTGACGAGGGGGTGGGGGGTATTTATGCTTTACACAGATCTAGGGTATCATAGAACAACATTTTTGCATGGCATTTTCAGTCAACAATTTCTTATTTGCTTATTTGACAAAAACATCTTAGGTCCAAACTGTCGGATACCATCTGTAAGAAATATTGTCCATTAATTATCGCGGGATGGCGCGTGTTATATAAATATGACAACAATAACAATCTAGGGGTTATGAAACTGCGCAAAATTAGCTCCCGAATGTGAGAAAACAATGTTAAATATAGAACTGTACAAAGAAATGTACTTGTAAATGGAATTTAGAGATAATTTGATCGACAATATAATTTGCACATCTTCTACTTATATAATTTGTTTGTGTTTACATCGTAAATGATAGTTTCCAACTGTATCGCTTCGAGGATGCACGGTGGAAGTTGGGAGAAAAGAATAATTTTATTGGTAATTTAAGAGCGAAGGTACTGACTTTAAAAAGAGGCTATTTTGACAGAAATGTTTTCAATCTTGTAAAGCTAATCTGAAAAAAAATAAAACAAAAAGCTTTCTTAACCGAAAATGTTAATTTTGTCTTTAAATTGACATTGTAGTCTATAAAAGCAATAACCAATATAAAAAGCCATTGTCTCAAAACATGGTCAATTCTTGGAGAACTTTTTGTGTGGTTTTAGTACTAAATGAACACTTGATTGCCATACGATTCTTCTTCTATCTTTCGCTATATCTTTCTTTTCCATAGAGGAGTGTTTTGCACTTACAAAGAAGCCAAAAACAATACAGTGGGAAGAAACACCGTAAGTGTAAATTACAGTAAAAACTCCCAAACATGTCAGAAAAATTACGGAAAACTAGTGCAAGGATGAACAGAAAGACAGAAAAGAAGGAAACGTGTACTTGCGTATGGCATTAATGACATAAATGCACTAGAAGTTCGGCCAAACAAAAATAAACACAAAATAATACATAAAATATAACAATTACTTTTCTTAAACGAACAAGTAACACATGGTTATAAAACAAATAACATTGTTTCAACTGTTGCTCTTTATTATTATTATTATTTTTATTACTATTATCATCACTATTATTACTATAATTACAGACGGTCAATAATGCAATTAAATAATAAATACTCCTCTAAAACACATTGCTTTTTTTTTTTCAAAAATAATATATGATGAAACATAAATGTATACTATACATATAAATATGAGCTAACTTTCTTTGTGTAACCAAAATGGAATGAAATCTAAAATCGCTAAATGTCATAATAAAAAAAAAACAAGAAGAGGGTGCGTTAGGTATTGCGTGTAACAAATTGTAAACGACTTCTTGCAAAGGTATCATAGCAATACTGAAATATTATATTTACTGTTCAAAGTTTAAAGGAATATCAGAAGAGATGTATTGATTCAATATCCCAACCGAATAATCATATAGAGTTGTTGAGACATTTTTTAATATACATTACATTTTGTTTGTAGGAAGTATTCAAATTAGAATTTGTAGTGGAAACTAAATAAGCCTGTATCTATTGTCGGGTTATTAATAGTTTTTTTTAAATATTTCCGAATGATGCATTATACATATTAAACCCAACTTGCTTAAAGTGAAACTATTAATGAACCTATGAGTCAACTTCAATCATCCGTTCTCAAATGATTCTTACATACTATTTCGCTTTATTTTGTTAGGCTTTACATTTTTAACTATACATTTATTTGAATTTAGTAGAAGAGATAAAGGATGTATCGATGTTGACATGGCAGACGTTTTGTACGGTTCCTCATCTACATAATATCGGTTTGCCATATTTCTATTACTATAAAATATGAGACATAAGGTCGTTACGCTTTCTGTGGTCCAGTTTATCAAAGAATTTGGTATCATGCTTTATTAATGCACTATCACGTAGTGTGAGATAAAGACCAGGCCATTTGGATTATTTAATGTTTCCAATAATGCATTTCATCACCATTTTAGAAAAAAAACCGTTGCATAACCTTGCAAATAGAGTTTGTTTGATTTCTGTATCAGTGATTGCTTTTATTTCTTTATTTTGAATAATATTATTGATTAGCGTTTGTAGACACAAGATAAAGATAAATGCAGATAACAGACAGCCTTGTCTCACTCCGATTTCCGTATTTCGATTATTGCCAATTATGCTTTGAATGTCATCGTAAAAACTAAAACACATCTAAAAATCGGTTAATGCTGTCAAATACCTTTTTAAAATCTACAAATTATTCTAGTTTTCTGGCAAAAGTCTAACATTTTCATCAACTTCTTTACCTTTAATAATGCCTGTCTGTTCTTTATCTATCAATTTTGGAGGTACTTTCTTTATTGTGTATGCAATTGTTTTAGCTGCAATCGTATCCCCTATATTCAATAACGTTTTTTAGTCTTTAGTTCGAGATGTTTTCAATTAGAGATGTCTTTATATGGTTTAAGTATAGGCACCATAATTCCATGCCTTTTTAAAAGTGTACGATAACCTGTTTCAAGCGAATAATTCAACGATTCTAAAATACATTTATTTTGGTCTTTTGAGAACATTTTAAAGAATTATACCGTCGATCCAGTTTGATTGTTTTTCATTTTAAGGGCAACCTCACATTCATAACATATCAGAACTTTGTCGCAAATTTCCATTTTATCAGTGAAGTTAGCATTTGATGTTATTATATATGTATTATAGCAGATACCAGCTCCACTTAATTAAACTGTCATCAGTGGAATGGTATACCTATTATATATTGCAAAACTTAATTAAATGTACATGTAATTAGCGAAAACAAACGACAAATTTAATTGTTAATGATCCAGTCGGACACTCGGCAATATAACCCAACTGAAACGGTAGAAATTCTAAAGGATGGCAATCGTATCATCTATATTCAATAACGTGATTGGTCTTCAGTTCAGATGTTTTCGAACATATACATAGGTTCAGCTACACACTTTAAATTCAGGTCTTCTACCTATATTTCTAAAACCTTTAATTACAGCACAAGGACGAACCGGTTGTAATCAGAGGCGGATCTAGAATTTACCCCCACCCCACAACCAACCCCTTCGCCCCAACCCCCAAAACACAACAACAAAAACAAACGTGTTATCGCTTATATTAAGAGCCAGACTGTCACTAAGGGAATTCAACTTCATTTATTAAGTATTTCGTTTGATCCTGCCGGGGATTGGATCCGCTGCCCGTCGATCGGCATACCGACGACAATTTCTTACATCCCAGTACACCGATTCCGAGAGTTATTTGTTTATCAAAGTTATAACTTACGGGATGATTTACATAGAAATGTTACCAGACATTCTTTTTAAAATTCTATTTGTTCTACTAAAATATTTTTGTTAATGTGTGAATTTTGTGAACAGTACAATAAATAATGATACCCTGACAGATAGTAATACGAACGCCCACACGCGTAGTAATGGTCGTTTCCTTCCATTTTCCAAGAATGAACATATTTTAACCGCATGTTGTTGTTGATGTGTTTTTGTTGTTGTTTTTCTCGTTGATATTTCTCAAAATCAACATAATTCTACTCTGACACATTTGCATGAAGTTATTCTGAGGTGATAAGTTAAGACAACACAAGGCGACAATGATCTTTGTCTTTCATTTCGTAAACACTAACATAACTTCCCGCTCATTATTCACATAACCTTATTCACATTCATATGATCATAAACAATACATGTATATTACAGTTGTTTTATTTATAGAAAAAAAAAACCCCGTTAGCTCGGTATTTTCTGCAGGTTGTATCTTTTATTCTCATTTTTAACCCTTGATTAGGAATAAACTATAAGTAGTAAGGATCAGTCACAGAACCCTTACTAGATGATTTCCATCTGTCGTATTCTCATTTGCTTTCAGACCATCAGCGATTCCGTCTAAGCTCCCTGTCTAAGTGCTCCAGCTGGTTTATCTTGTATGTTTTGAGCCGGCCGGTGGGATCCAAGACGTCAAACACAGCTATATTATTGACGCTGTAATTCTAGCGCGTGAATCTCCTCCAGTTTTGGTTTAAATGTGATATCCGATAGTTTTCCTATATCAAATACATGTAACAATATCTTACTACATCTTTGAGAAATTTAGGCATAATTTCTGCACACTTTATTCTTTTTTGATTTTGAACACTTTCTTTATTTTAAGACAGTACCTAACATACACATAATTACCCTAAAGGTTCATTTTTCCAAATCTATATATAAAAAAAAAAAAAAAAACACGTTAATCTTCTCTGCTAAAAAATAGATATCAGAGCGGATTACCCGGATGACGATATAGGGTGATATCAAAAGTAAGTTGTCACGAGCTTTTCTTAGTATAAAAATAGCTATCTCTGCTGCGTGGCTTAGACTGGAAATACCCATTTGCAATGACGAGTAGGGATTTATGCTTGATAGTTGACACAAATCTATGGCATCAGTAAACATTATTTTGCAGAAACTTTTCATGTAACAATGACTTATTTGATTATTTAAAAGAAAATACTTTACTCCAAATTGTCGGATTCTATATTTAATATATTCCCTGATACAGAAAATAAACTTATTTAAGAGAGCAGACTTGACTCCAAATTGTCGGAAATCACATTATGAAGACAATTCTTAAATTTCTTACGGCAAAACAAAACAGGATTACTACCGACATGAGAATTAAAATAATTACTTAATCTATTTTAAAGAACATTTTACAGTACATGACAAATACAAACTCATTTAATCTACATGTTAAATGCCTTATTAGTTAACGGAAATAGCTTTTAAAAAACTGTTTCTATTTTAAAACGCAGAATTAGAAAAATAATTATAATTTTATCAGTACTTTTTTCTATGCATTCGTAATTCAATATAAGAAGAGAAATCTTTCTATTTCTATATATTTCTACACACACAAATTCAGATAAAACTTGTTTTGTTTAGATATAAGTTTAATATTTAAAGTCAAAAACTGTAACTATTAAAGTAATTAAGCTATGCTTTTTTCTCGTGATAAAATTGTAATAATTATATAACCGCTACAAAAAAAAAACAATAAGAAATGAAATAAAATAACAAAAAGCAACAAAAACAACAACACAAAATACAAAAATGAAACATTTATATTTTAAAAGCCTTCTCCGCAAGATTGTCCTCGTCAAGGCAGATGCAACATGTTTCCTATTCTTGAAATATTCTTGAAATATTCTTGAAATATTTCGTCATGCTAGTAATTCACTATTACTCAGGAACAATAGCGGAAATTCACGAGATTGACTAGTCTACCTTAACAACCCCATGATCTGAAGATAACCACAGTAGTTGTCGAAACTGTACAGCAATATTCAAAGGTGGCATCCGCCGGTTTGCCTATAGCAAATTCACGTCACAATATCTTAGCCTTGTTTGAGGGAAGGTAGGCAAACAAATCTCGTATTTTAGTCTAAGTAAGCCAGATTTTTAACATTACCTCAGTTGCTGTACATTACAAATCGTGAAATACATTTTCCAAATTTATAAATAGGCACGGGGATTTCTTCTCAAAATAGGCATCGACGCCAGAGCGTACAATTTGGATGACGACATAATGTGATCTCAAAAGTAAGTCGTCACGTGGTTTACTCAGTTTAAAAATAAATAATTGTGTAGCGTGGCTCAGATACAAAATGCCTGTTTGCAATTCGGAGTGGGGTATTATGCTTCACCTTTTATACAGATGTATGACACGAATAACCAGTATCAACTGTATTTGGTTAATTACTGCTGGTGCTTAAATATATCGTAAAGAAATTTTCACGAAGAAATGAAACGTACATTTAGTGTATTGGAGTAATGGTTCAGTTTCTGTGATGCTAATTTTGTCGATTTTCTGTAATTGGGGCAATTTGAATAAAAGGAAAGGTCTTTTATTTAAAATAATAATTGTATTCAATTGCAGTATTTGTTTTAAACATTACAAGGTGTAGCTGATCAAAATAATCGGTCTATAAATATTTATTTCTAGTGCTTTCCCTTTCGCACTAAAGCAAGCATTGAATCTGCCAACAATTTTGGCTATGCTAATTTGGATTACTTTGTGAGATTTTACATAATATTACCGGTTTAAATTATATTTCAGGTTCGCATTGTCGCTCTTCAAATTCATAAATGATAAATATTATAAAAATGCAGTTTGATTCATGGCCTACAGTCCCTTATCTGTTTCCATAGAATGGACTTCTTTATTGAAAGCCTGTAATACGTATAGCCTATTGAGTCAACATCACTAACATGACGTTCTATTAATCACAGTGCATTCAACAAGAAAAATGTCCACAGTCTCGTCACAGCCATGCGAGTGAACCACAAGCCAGCCTCCAATATCTGAATAATACAGTTCACACCCCCACCCACCACTCACAACGCAGATCGATGGCGATGACGTCATAAAAGGGCGCGCGCGCTCACTGCTTTCTTTGCGAAGATATTGGAGTTTTCTTATAATCAGCTGAGTACTTGATTAAGAAGGACGCGTTATGAGACGGGGTATTGATAAAGTGTGGATGACGAAAAGTGACATGATGCAATGGAAAACCTGTTCTTCAAACTGGCATTTAGTTCAGCTGTGACTGAATTGTACTGCGGCTGCCATATATGTTCAAAGGAGATTTTATATCTAGGTTTATGACGCTATAGAAACTCACAGGACTGTTTTTTACAATTTATAGTTGAGTGTTAAAGGTTTCAACAAGACATGGAATTATCAGAAGACTTCAAGATGTATATCATTTCACGTGTACGTTTTAATGACATTGATTGCTGACATATGAACAGTTTACAACGTGTCTTCGCTCAAAATTTGTTACGTTTTAGCCGTCAAACTCAACTAACGCGCGTGTACATTTAAAATAAACATTAAAACGCCATTATACTCAGGACAATAAAGTCATGGAAACGGCAAATTTTTTATCGGTTGAGCAGTCGTACAGGAACTTCCTGTTCGTACAACATCCTTGTCACGATGACGCATCGACGTTACGACGTCACAGCATGCCGGTTAGTCCGTTCAAACTCTCACTGTCGTCAAACGACGTCAGAAACGGATCAACTGATGACGTTTTACGTCGCGTACGTTCATTTCGGACAACCAACAAGGGCATTGTGAACAGTGGTGATATCTACCGGAAACGGAGCTCGGCAGGTTCCGTAGTATCCAGCGGATGGAAAGTAGTTCAAGGATCGGACGCAGGCGACAGTGATACGTCGTCTGACTCCGTTCGTCGGGGAAGATTGCCTAGCACGACGTCTCAAGATAGTTGGGCGGAGAATAGCTGTTGTTCGTCAGGGGCGCCGTCCTATTACAGGGTGCTAGTCCTTGGTTCGTCCGGCGTCGGAAAGTCCGCCTTAGTGAAACTGTTTATGTCCTCGGACGGGTCGTTCTGCGGGGAGGATCCGAATGGTGAGTTTGAGTTTTCGTGTATATTCTGAAGAGTGCACCCGCTATAATTTTTTCTTGAAGTATAAAAGTCGGCAGATTAAGATTCTTACAAAGAGGTAGCAAAATCGAGTGGCAATAAGAGCCCCCTGGTGGTGTCCGGTAATTTGTTCACTGCTAGTGAAAGGTACAGCGGAGAAAACGCATTTATTTCCTGGCAGTTGTTAAAATAAATATATAATCTAATGGTATTATTCTCTTGTTCAGCTTAAGTGCGAAAGAGTTGTGGCCGGTTAGAGATATTTGCTTACAAAAAGGAGTCATTAAAGCGTCTTGTTCACGAAAGGTCAAACGAGCATTTTTGTTGATAAAAACTAAATTTTCTTGAATCCCAATAAAATGGAATCAAATACAGCCTCGGATCACTTTGATTATTTGAGAACATCGTTTAAAGGTTTTAAAAGGAGCGTGTTGTCTTATGGCTGGAAAAGTCAGTCGTGACTCCTTTAACTATTTTAACCCGCATTTAGTTCGAACTAGTATATCTCCCTACCGGGTATCCAATAATTTACGTCAGTCATAAACAACAGATTTATTGACTCGATAGTGACGCAATAATTTAAATGCATATAAAGTGCGGATCGTGCGGTTCTGTAAAAGTCGATTGTGTTTAAGCCAACACCCCAACCCCACCACTGGATACACCGAGATGTTAGTAGTCATCCCACCCACTTTAAATAAAGATCAATGCCTCTTTCACACTTTCCTAAATTAGGCTTTTCAGTTACTTTAAAGGAGGAATGTCCCTGATTTCCTCACGGATACGGGAGGTCATGTGTTCTATTCACGGTCAGGACAGTTATTTTTCGGCCTCTATTGTCTTATATTATTTGTGATGAAGCCGATGATGATGATGATAATGATGATGGTACTGGTGTTGTTGTCTAGCTACTGTTGCTGCTGCTGCTGCTAATGATAATCTTATGAGGGTCAAATTAATGACTTCGTATGCAACAAAATCAACATATTCCGGAAGATTTTAACGCATAAACATAAAAAAACACATTTTATTTACCTTTATAGCTTTATAACCAGTTAGCCCAGTTCTTTATGTTAAATTGATGCTTATATCCATTTTCGCTCTTGTTACTAATTTTTGCGCACCTGTGATCAATGTTTGTTACTCTAGACCATTGAACCAATGTTATGTCTGTCGTCTCTCTCCGCTCTTTTAAGGACACCTATCTATATCTGGCTTGCGGGATCGGTTTAACAACAGTGTTCGACCACAGTAGAAGTATCTAAAAACGATCTCAGAATGGATTTAAGGCTATTTTCGGAGAGCCTCCCGTAGTCTTTAAGCATGTCTGTTTCTTGACCTTGTTTATTACACCCACCAAGCTAAAGAAATAGATATTCGGAAAACCTCCCGTAGTCTTAAAGTATGACTGTTTCTTGATCTTGTTTATTGCCGCCATCACGCTCAAGTTATAGCGATTCGGAGAACTTTCCATAGTCTGCAAGTATGGCTGTTTCTTTATTTAGTTACCGCAATCACATTGAAGAAATAGAAATAGCGATTCGAAGAGTTAACTATTGTAGTCAAGAATGGCCGTTTCTTGATTAAGTTTATTACCGGCATCACTCAAAAGAAATAGCGATTCGGAGACCGTCCCGTAGTCTTCAAGTATGTTTTCTTGATCTCGTTTATTGCAGTCATGGCGCTAAAGTAATAGCGATTCGGAGAGTTTCTCGTTGTCTTTAAGAATGCTGTTTCTTGATCTAGTTTATTACTGTCATCACGCTAGCGATTCGGAGAGCTTCCCCTAGTTTTCAAGACTGGCTGTCTCTTGTTGATCTAGTTTATTACTGTCATCACGTTAGCGATTCGGAGAGATTCCCCTAGTTTTTAAGACTGGCTGTTTCTTGTTGATCTAGTTTATTGTCGCCATCACGCTAGCGATTCGGAGAGCTTTCCCTAGTTTTTAAGACTGGCTGTTTCTTGTTGATCTAGTTTATTGTCGCCATCACGCTAGCGATTCGGAGAAATTCCCCTAGTTTTTTAGACTGGCTGTTTCTTGTTGATCTAGTTTATTGTCGCCATCACGCTAGCGATTCGGAGAGTTTTCCCTAGTTTTCAAGACTGGCTGTCTCATGTTGATCCAGTTTATTGTCGCCATCACGCTAGCGATTCGGAGAGTTTCCCGTAATCTTCAAGAATGGCGTTTTCTTTGTCTAGTTATTACCGACATCACGCTAGCGATTCGGAGAGCGTCCTGTTGTCTTCGAGAATGGCTGTTTCTTGATATAGTTTATAATTGCCATGGCGCCAAAGAAATAGAGAGTTATGTGGACGCAACAGTTGTATGGAAAAGGGCGAAGTGTGACCTTTATGTTGCGATATAATTTTATTTGATTGGACCCGTTTGCAACTGACTACTGACACGTACCCCATCATGACAAGAACCTTCATTATTACAAAAATGCCAGTTTTCAAACAAATTGTCATGTAAGTCCTTTATCTTTTTATTTGTCGTTTCACTCTTTACATACCACTGCAGATCAATGTAAATGGGCGCAATTAATCGCTTAGTAAAAATACAACATTCAAAACAGCGTTCACCAACCGCTGCAATTTTCCACTATTATTAAGGTAAACAGATAGAACTAAGAGGTATAATGGTGTAGTGGGCATGCTAAAGGGTTAATCCTGCACTTTCTTAACGCGAACAAATGCTAGCGAAAATTTATTGGTAATATGATAATACGTTTATAATTGAAAATTCACATTTTTTTAAATTATTATTTTTTGATGTTGCGACTTCTTTTTCACAATTTATATGTTTTCAAGACGCGAAAACTCATAACTGGACCGGACCGGACCCTTTCGCAAAGGGTGTGGTAAAAATGTTGCATTAACACGTGATAGTGTACGATATTTATCGCGTTTAGTGTTTGTTTCAGTCGTTACTCGTGGTTCCATTTATGTGCCTTAGTGGTAGAGTCGCCGACTTGTAGCTCCGACTACTAAGCCTGTCCCTGCATGTGTTCGAGTCCCGTTCGAGGCGACGGACGTAATGTGGAAGTCTTCCAGCTGACTTGCGGTGCGCCGTTGGTTCTACCGTGATATTTGTCGATGGTCCTACCCAATAAAAATTGCTGCGGTGAAATGGCCATAATTGAAATTGGTCGTTGCGATGTATTTCAAAAATTAAAAACAAACATTTTTTATTGATGATATATATCTATTTAAGTTTATGACCATGTTATAGATAGTGCGTTATATAGTGTTTTATATCAAATATTTCAATTTAAATACCACACTATATCTATACTAACAATTAACATACCAATGATATATGAGTAAATTATAGCTTAGTTTAAACTAAGTTTTCTTAATAATGACAAACATTCAAGGCAATATTTGGATTGAATAACATTTTCATTTTTCGTCTTCTCCTCATCTAAATATAAGAGGACTGAATTCAAATCCGAGACAAATCGAGCGGAAGTTAAACGCGTTTTCCGTCGGGAAGAAATAAAATCAATTGATTTTTCTGATGTTTCGGAGAAGACTCGCAGAATAACCCAGTTCTAGACAGGCAGCGTATTGTTCACGCGATGCTGTCACAAATCATGCCTAAAAGATAATGGTGTCATTTTGTTTTCAATTTCTAAACATTATCCTGTTTCCCGTTGCTTTCCGCTGTTTTTGTCTCAGGTTATATTGTCTGCAGATTTCCTCGGGATTATTTTTCTCATGTTTGCTTAACGTGACATAAGACTTTCCAGCACTGTTTTCCAATTCAGGGTTCAACCCACCTAGTGCTACTTAAAAAATCAGCTTTACCAAAACCGTATTTTGTTTTGACAATTTCACGCAAAGGTAAAATTATCCTATCCATGATTTGATGTATGCCCGCTGCATTCAATTGATATGCACGTAGCACATTCAAACTAACAACTTTACATTTATATTACATGATGCATTTATGATAATGTGTGCTGCATGATCTCTGAGGATGATTCTGAACATTGTCTTAATTGCAATACTGTAGAAATCGTGGAAAAACGCTCCAAATGTCCATTCTTTCCAAAACTATAAATAACCATGATTTGGATTTCTGCTGAAAATAGACATCGACGTCGGATGGGATTATCTGGATAAAGATATAAAGTTACTGGTCACGTGGTTTTCTTAGTTTAATCCCCCACCCCACCCCCAAAGAAAAAAAGCTAACTGTGCAGCGTGGCTCAGATAGGAAATACATATTCGTAATGACGATAAATTATGCTTCATTTTCACATGTCGTGCATCAATACATTGCATTTCACGAGATCTTTTCTGGCAACAATAATTTAGTTGGCTGTTAGAAAGAAAATATCCGGTCCTTACTGTCGGATACCACCTATAAGTGAGAGGTGACTGTATATAAAACAATACATAGAATGATGACAAACATCAGCATAAAGTTAACCAACAAAAACTGTGGCAGACGAAAACAAAACACATATACGCTAATTAAGATAATACTAACTGGTCATGTAATTAAATAATGGTTTATTCCTTGTAGGGCACGTGACCGGACGTTTAAATCCGCGAGTAACTTTTCAGCCAATCACCGCGTGGGTTCGAGTCCCGGTCGGGTCTGAAGTTTCATGTAGGAGATCTTCCAGGTGACCTGCGATGCCCAGGTGGTTCTGCTCATGTCTTCTTCGGCAATATGATCTTAAGTGTGTCGGTACCATAAAACAATCAAACAAATAAAAAATCCATTTATTCCAGTAACGGTGTGTGTTGAACTTAAATGATTTCATGCAAACGATCGGAAAATGCGGTAAATGGTAAAACGGTGTCATTCTTAGACAAAACCTTAAGGAGTTTTCATAATAACTTTAACTCTGTGAACAGTCAAATAACTAACTTCAATGCAGGATATTGAAACGTATCAGTGAAGCATTACAATGTGGTTAATTATTAAATTTATCATAATAACACAACTTATATGACTAACATGAGGACCAATAAATGTTTTTTGTTGAGAAAATAGATTATTTAAAATACAACCTTTGTCTATTAAAGTGAATAAGAAGCTCCAACAAGTGTGATATTCACCACGCAATTGTTGAAACACGCACTTGTATGTTAGACTCAAATAGTACGTTGGTCAATTTGTAAACAGATGTAAATTTTAATTTGAAAAATCTTAATAATTTAAGCTTAACCGGAGTATAATTAGGGACGTCTTTTTGTGTTGTTTATACATAAACAACTGAACCAATTGTGAATTTTCTTTATTATATTCTGTAACCACTGACCTTAAGCGTAAAATACAGGCGTGCTCTTTACTTTTTCCTTGAAGAAAGGTTATCATGGACTTTGGTTTCCAGCTGGCACAATCGTAACTTCTCGACTATTTCCGTAAATTCAAGTTTGAGGATATCCGGAAATTGTCGAAGAGTTCCGAGTAAGGCTTGCCAGGCTTCTTTTGATTCTGCTGATGTGTATGTTGATTTAACGTCAATAACACATTCGATGTTCCCGTGGTTTTGAAGGATATCGGCTGCTTAACTTGTTTACGATTGACGTCATTGTGTCTTGGAAGTTTTTGTTTCCAAAAGAAAGCACACCAAGAAAAGCGATTTGTATAGACATCTGTTTATCATAGTTGCGTTTTGCGGCTGTAGTGTAAAATATTTAAGTAATAGGTCGTTTAAGTAAGATTATATCTGTTACGTAGTAGCAAACTGCGTTTTTTGTTGTTGTTTTGTTTCGCTTTTGTCTGTGTAAAATATATGTATATAGGTATACATGCATACTTCACCGAGCAGAGCAAATAAAAAGAAATGCTAAATTGATGCATTGCATGATTTGGTGATATTTAAAATGTGTACAATCCAACATTTCAAATATATTTATATTAAACACCTTGTGATTTTTTATAATAACTCAACGCCCAGGAATAAAGTGATGATGTTGTAATTAAAACAAGCCAAACAAATTACCACACTTCATATGTAGTGTTGCTGATGACTGGCGTATGGTTGGCATCAATTTAAAGGTGGTATCCGTCAGTTTGCCTATATCTAACACACATACTTGGGAAATTGCACATAATTCCTGCATAAACCTATACGTTAGTTTAAGTAAAGACAGTTTATAACATTCCCTCATTTGTCAGACAATACAAATCGTGAAGTGTGTCGCTTTAAATATCCAGTATTTCTACAACTTCAAATAATTACATCAGTGATCCCTGCTAAAATACATACCGCCAATAAGAGCGGATTGCCCGGATGACATAAAACGTAATCTCAAAAGCAAGTTGCCACGTGGTTTTGAAGTTGAAAAATGGCTATATCTACAGCGTGGCTCAGTTAGAAACTACCTGTTCGCAATAACGAGTGGGGATTTATACTTTGACTGTTCACACAGATCTAGGGCATCAATGAACAGCATTTTGCATGAACTTTTCAGGTAACAATGACCTATTTGGTTATTTAAGAACTGTGTTGGTCCAAACTGTTGTCTACCACCTTTAAATCAAATTTAAAGCGTCTTGGACAAAGTTTTGCGAAGATACGTGACACAAAGAACCCGATCCTTATCTTATATAGATTCAACAATGATTTTTAACTTCCGTTTTTGTTTGTAAGGCCACTAAATATACCGAAATTATATAAAATTAAAATGCACTGAAAAATGGTCATAATAAAAAAGCATATCTTTCAGAGTTGTAGAGTGTAAAAATAAGTATTTAAATAAACCATTATCCACTACACCATTACCACAACCGCAAGTACTACCACATCACCATTATAATTAAATCAAGTAATCATCCTATTAACGACAACACATGATTCGGTGATCTGTGGTTCGTCTAATTAGATTTATATTAACTTTTCATTAAAGAACAGTTTCGTCCCCCTTCGCTTTCTATTAATAAAACGCGCGTGTGTTTAAATGTTAATCCAATTTAAAATATCCAGAACGAGTTCTTTACGACTTGATCTATGTACAATGTCCCCTGCTTCATTTTAATGATAAGCTATAACTATCTGCCTTGGTTTTATAACATTACTAGATTAGAAATGTTATTGTCAATATACTTAAACATTTACATTAGTTAACAAATTAGAATCATTAAAATGTTGCGCATTAAAGATAGTATCCGAAAGTTTGCCTTTATCAAATACATTTGGTTATAATTTCTGCATTAAACTCGTACTTAGGTCTATGTAAAGGCGATTTTGAACACTGCCTACATTGTAACAGAGTGCAAATCGCAAAAGACCCACCGTAAAAATTCATTCATTCTTAATCTATAAATAAGCACGATAGTGATCTCGCCTATAAATAGTAATCGACGTCAGAGCGGATTACGCGAAAGACGATGCAACGTGATCTCAAATAAGCTGTCACGTGGTTTTCTAAATTTGAAAATAACTGTCTCTGCAGCGTGGCCGTTTGTAATGAATAGAGGGTATTTATACTCCACTGTTCACAGAGATCTCGGGCACCAAAAAGCAGCAGTTTTCAGGTGACAATGACATATTTGGTTATTTGAGTTTGTTTTGTTTTTTTGTCAGAATTGTCGGATACCATAATACCGTTTTGATATCTTTTGCAGTAAATTAAACACACAACTCTGAATCACAATAATGGAAAAAAATTAATGATAAAAAAAAAATCAAGCCATAAAATATTTTTATTTGATATCTTTTTATTTATATAAGTAGCTGTACAGTAATGAATGATATCGCATTAAGACAAGTTTTAAGTAATACAACAGCTTCTAACTTGGTCAGACGCGCCATTTTTCTAAATTTGTGCAAACGTGACCAACTCTGACCAGTTCGCTTTTTAAAATGTGTCTCAATAAAAAAAAGTTGTGTTTTTTTCAACGTTTTACTTTTGTAGACTTAATCTTTAAGCATTCCTTTTGAAGTCAGGCTCTTGTAATTAAACAATTTATCAAACTCCACCCCAATATTTTTACTTTTTATTTAAAAGAGCGCACTTTTGTTACTTGTGTAACATGTGTTACCTTGTGAATACAATCTTGTCTACATGTTTGGGTCCCCACTCCTTCATCTTGTCGGATCAATAGCTGTGATGGGTTTATCTCCCTATTTAATTAACATTGTCGCCATATTTGCGTATTACAGCTTGTAGTTATAATAAAATCTTATTCAATTCTACGGCATAACAAAAATCAATTCTCTCTTTTTTCCCCGCGCATGTTTATTCATGGAAAAGCTTTGAGGATAGAACAGAATAGAACATATATTGTGGCATCCATATGTAATCCTTCCTGGAAAAATTATGTTGATGGCGCCATGTTGTTCTATATACAAATGAAGTGTGGTGCTTTCATGTATTGAATTTCGGTTGTTACTCAACTTTATGTTGTAGTTTAAAATGTTGGTACATCAATACATGTCACTAGAAATTGTTATTGTTATAAATATGTATGTTTCATTTGTTAAATTTAAATTGCATTTGTTACTATATTATTAGCCTATTATTTACAAGTCAAATGTTACGCTATATTTTGTTGGCTGCATTCGGACCTTTTCCCATGCGTCCAAAGACAATTCGTTACTGCACATAATTTTAAGGATATAAACATTTGACGGCATTGTAAATCTTTTAAGGTTTTGCTGTTTTTGTCAGTTTCTGTTGGACAAAAATGTTTCATTGTTGAACAGGACTTCAACCTTTAACGCTTTGTCAATCAATGCTCTCTTGTTCGGATTTGAAACAAATTTAAACAAATAAAAAATTATACAATTAAGGGCGGGTTTGAGTCTTGAAATGTGAAAGAAGATCTGAGAAGAAGGGGCGGCAATAGATATGAACAGTCTAAGCCAATAAGAGAAAAGGTTCAATAATGAATATTACAAGTATTAGTATAATCATCTGTTTCTCATTGATATTTTTTGCTCTCGGTCGAACACGTGGTGTGCGTAAACAATGAGATTTTGTAGGATTTGGATTTGTTGCAATATAGTCTATGGAAAGAAGAGAGGAAAGTGGATATGAAAATATTATGTGCCTATTCTAATCCATTTAGCGAGAGGACGAACTATAAATATAATACTTTTATTTTCTGAGATGTAGAGGAAGCATGTACGATCGATACCGCCATGAACATGCAGTCAGATATTGACTTGTTACACGCGGCTTGTTGTCGTGAGGTATGTTATACCATACCACGGCATTTATTACATCACAATTATTCTACCCCCACCCCATAAAAACCTTCCCGAACGGAAAAAATATGAACTTATTGAAAATGAAAATAAACATATTCTTGGAAAATATCAGTACGGGATATAAATATAATTGTATTTTCTATAATAATAATGATAATAACCAACCAAGTATTTCTCCGAACTGCGCATGCGTTAGTATAATATAGTATGCGTTCGTCATGTGTATAAGTCAGTCGTAAGCAATATCCTCCAAGGTAGCGCCAAAATTTAAAGGAATATATAAAATGCGTATCGCGTGATTCTTTGTGTACGCAAAACCACGAATGAGTCGCTTTATGCGAGGTAAAAGTAAAAAACCTCATAACTGGTACGTAGATGTATACATATAATCTCCGTTCACCTAAACCTGCCAGAATTCATCTTACACTTATAAAGTTTGATAAGAACGCAAATATAGAGATAAGTCATATTACAGGCGAATTAAGGAACAATCATTGTTATTGTTCTTTTTTTACTTGCAAAGAATCGCTTAAAGAAAAAATAAGCAAAAGTAAACCAACCCGTTATAAGTACCTATCTTCGCTTTTAAATGCTGCCCAATTTTGCAAAAAAAATGTCTCTTTTACGCATTTGGAGATGTTTAATCAAAATCTGAAGAAAAATTCTTTAAATGATCAAAAAATGTTCTCTTTTATTAAGATAAATGGCAATTTGCTTAGAAAAAATAATTTTACCCAACTTATCATACAAATAAAATCAATAGATTGTACTGTCCCTTATTAAACTATTAAAAGAAGTCCCCACTCTCTAACCCATTTGAGGCAATCCATTTATGTTTCAGAATGTTCCAACGTATTGTTCAGAATCTATTTCCATCCACTAAGGGTATTCATCCTAAAAAGCTTTTGTTTGAACATATTAAATAAGCAGCAGCATAGGTTTAATTAAGTCCTCTTTATTGCTGCTCGTCAGGCGCTTGATTCTGCAATTACTCCCTTTCACCAGACGCTTTCTTGTCACACCAACGGAAGTGGTGGGTTCCTTGTATAATTAGGACCCCCACAACAAACATTATTGACCTACTCCGTTCACGGTTATGGGAGAC